>CM068757.1:12965704-13323280 GCA_035084275.1 Hydrolagus colliei | reverse complement strand
TCCACCCCACCCCCCCCCCCGTCTTCAACCCGCACTCGACTTCCGACCAACTGCCTGAGCGAGGTGACACGTGTGTCATTATCAACAATAACCGTGAGAGGAACAGCCCTTGCCTTTGACATATCGCTGGGTCACGTTTCTTAAGACGTCGCAAAGCACTTCACAGAAATATATACGGCAAAGCGAATTGAAGTGAGCGAAGAGATGGGTGTTAGTTGACGTCTTATTATCTTCTTTCGCCCTTTGCCTCATTTCTGTTGTTGATTGCTCCGGTTGCAGCTAACCCTCGAGGACGGTGAGTGCGTGTAATGGCGTGTGATGCGCGGCTGGCTGACGTGCTGGGACAGGCCCTCGACGCAGCCGGGCGATGATAGAAGATGGCAGAGTTGGAGCTCGGGGAGGAGGGAGCGGGCGAGCCTGGGGACGCCTACTGGCAGGCGACAGGCTGAATTTAGACGTGCAACCGAACGGGTCCAGGACCCTCTCCCGCCTCCACGCCAGGCGCCGGGAGGAGGTGGAGAGGGTCGAGTTTCTGCGTCTCAACTGCAACGAGGAGCAGATCGACGCAGCTTTGGCAATCGTCCCGCAGCTCAGAAACCTGAAATCACTCGTGCTTAAAGGTAAAGAAAGAACCCGGGTTCGATTCCCGACCGGGTGGGAAGTTTCCTTACTCCACGCGACACACCGCTTAAAGCCGGCGGTAAGTGGGAACCCAGTTTGTTAGGTCGATTGGCGGATCTCTTCCTAGCGATAACTCCCGTGGTCCACCCGTTTCATGAACCGAATCCCCCCCCTTTCCCTCCTCCACCCTCCCCCGTTCCCCCGACCCCAGCTCGGGTCTGAAGCAATGACCGTCCAGCGCCTTGGGACGTTCCTCCTGACGTGAAAGGATCTGTCCGAGTGTCATTTTATTGTGGTGGTGGTGGACGCTGCCGAGCACATTTTTTTTTAACATAGAGAAATAACTGCAGCCCGTCATAAAACTGTACTTTAGACAAGGACGTTTCTCTTAAGTCGCGCTGAATATTTTGAATTTTAGGAAAGCACCTTATACTAAACCACTACTAGATCAAAATAACTCCTTGCATTTTGATATTGCCCGTTTTTTCATGTTGTCGAGGCTTCTCGAAGGGCTTCGCAGAACATATTGTCAAGTGGAATGACCGTATGTCCGTGGGCGAAACGCGACAGCCAACTGTGCACGGCGACATCATCCCACAGACCGTTGTGGATTAAGTGACGTTTTTTGGGGGTGGCGGGGAGGGAAATTGATCTGTCGGTGGACTAACAATCTACTGTACTGCTAGGTACACAGAGACGTTTGGAGTAAGGAATCTTGCTGAAGGTTTCATCCCGCCGGGGAATCGAACCCGGATTCACTTGCTGGCGAGGCGAGCGCTCTGATCTCTCACTACGACACTCCTATCACAATAATTACAGCGCGTCGGCTTTCTGTCCTTAGGTGGCCACTCTAAGGATGAATACGGCGTGTCCCGGCGAGGCTCGGTGACAGATTTGCCGGTGGAAATGAGGCGCCTCCAGGACTTGACCCACTTAGATCTGAGTTTCAACAGCCTAGTCTGTCTGCCCGAGTGCGTGACTGAGCTGCGGGGGCTGAGGACGCTGCTGGTGTCCCACAACCTGCTGACGGCCCTGCCCCCCGCCGTGGCCAATCTGACCCGGCTGACGTTCCTCTCGCTGATGACAAACCAGCTGAGAGAGCTGCCGGCCGCGCTCGGCGACCTGATCGAGCTCCAGAGGCTCGACGCCTCCGACAACCGGCTGGACGCACTTCCCGAAGAGCTGGGACGCCTCGGGAATTGCACGGAGCTGGATATCTCGGGGAACAGACTGGAAACTGTGCCGTCCTCGATCGGTGAGTCGCTAACAAGAACGATGGCGAGAATAACCGTCGTTGTCGAGACGCCGCAAAGCGCTTACGGGATATGTGCTTTTGAGACGTGTGTGTATTCTGTGGGTGAAACGCACGCAGCAGAGTCCCACAAACTGTGGCGGATTGAGTGACCAAATTATTACCCCCGGGAAAAGTGATCCGCCAAAGCCACTAATAACCGGACGCCTACTGACCGCGAGGTAAACAGAGGCACGGGGAGCAAGGAAACTTTCCTGGGATTTCTCCCAACCTGGGAATCAAACCCAGGTCTTGTTGCTTGCAAGGCCGAGAGCGCTAAACGCCACGCTACTGGATTGCCTTTTCAGCGAAATGTTGAATGATTTTGTCGCAATAAGACCCGCTAAAGGAACAACGGACGCGGCTTCTCGCGAAGGGTGCTCAGTAACTTGGGTTATTGCTGTATTCTCCGCACGCTTGTTTAAAACGTCCTTAAAAACAAATGAAGAGAAAATGAGTGAGTAAAATACCTGGTTTTGCTACAAAAACGCGAAAGAGAAGGCACGGTGATAGTAATTTTTTATTGTTAAAGGTGTTGTGGATATTTTTATACGTGTGGGGGGGGGGGGGTGGTCAAAACAATAAAACTAAACCTCGCACTTGACGCAGCAGCGCCTTATCACGTCTTCGAGGTGTCTCAAAGTGTTTCGCGGAATTTACTGTGAAGCGAATTGACTGTATACTTGCGGGTGAAATGCCTATGAATTAGCCTCTCTCCGTGGTTTGCTCTACGCACGCAGGAAACCTGAAGTCGCTCCAGGAATTACGTCTGCACAGCAACCAGCTGGTGACAGTCCCAGTGTCCATCGCCAGCCTGCCCAACCTGTCCAGACTTGACTTGCAGAACAACAGCCTACGCTCACTACCTCCCGAGATACAGGCCCTCCCCTTTGTGCACTTGAAAGGCAATCCAATTGGGGAGCCACAGACCCCCACACATCAAGGTACGGCAGAGAGAGAGAGAGAGAGAGACAGAGAGACAGAGATGGCATTGATATTCACAAAGTCACAAGTCTTTATTACTGTATAATAATTTTGCCCCCAAGATACAGAATCCATTCACTTTACAGTATATTCTGTGAAGCTCTTTGAGACGGTCTCGATAATATTAATATTATATTATGCATTGGTATCGTGCTTTTCATGTCTTCTAGGTGTCTCAAAGCGCTTCATAGAATATACTGTAAAGCGAATTGACTGTATATTTGTGGGTGAAACGCACAGCAGTGTCCCGCAAACAGGCGTGGATTGAAATGACCAATTTATTGTACTGTAGGTTTTTTTGACGGATTATTATTTGGCGTGTGGAGTAAGGAAACTTTCCCAAGGTTTCGCCCTGACCTGCCTGGATTCGAAACACAGGTCTCTCGTTGTAAGGTGAGGGCTCTAACCACTGAGCCACAGTAGCTCAGTAACAAGCGAGAGACCTGGATTTGTGTCCTGGCAGGTTGAAACCTTGGCAAGTTTCCTTACTCCACACGCCTGATAATAATAATCCCTCAAGAAAATAATGATAATAAATTGGTCATTTAAATCCACGACTGTTTGTGGGACACCGCTGTGAGCAACTGAGTTACGGTATTCTTAATGTGTTTTCTCCTTTCGCAGATCCTGTTGAACCGAAAGACATAAACAAAAGGTGCCTTGAATCCGATGATGACAGGTACGTTTAACTGTACAGCCCGACAGTCCCCCACATAAAATTAGTCACTCGACAAGAACTGAGAATAATAATCTGTGCATTTGATAAAGCGCCTTATCGCGTCTTCGAGATGTCTCACAGTGACTGTAGATTTGTTGGCGGCGAAATACGGCAGCCAATTGCCCACAGCAGTGCCTTCTGCCGTGCTCAATCGGCTGCCGCATTTTGCCCACAATTATACACAGTCATTCACTTTACAGTATATCCTTTGAAGCGCTCTGAGAACGTCCCGATGACTCGATGAGGCGTTTTATCGAATGCAAGGATTGTTACCATTCTAAAACAATCTCGAGTATTATTTTCAGCGCTCCGAGACGCTACCTCTCGCCAAAAGCGCTTCGTAACTTAACAAATTGTTATTGTATTTGCCCAACACTTGTTTATATCTCTTCTCTCTCTCTCTCTCACTCTCTTGTCTGTCTGTCTATCTGTCTGAACGGCTTCAGCTTTGTGGTGACTGTGGAAGGCTGTACGGTGTTGCTGCCGTGCGGGGTGGAGCTCCGTTTCCCCGCCGGGGCTGTGACCTCCTCGGTGATCTCCTGCGCAATCCTCTCGCCCGACCCCAGGCAGGTCTACCTGGGGCATCACGACCACTTTGCTCGGCCCCATCCTCGAGCTGCAGCCCCACGGGATATGTTTCGAAAAGGTGTGGAGCCCTTGCTTTCCTTCAGCGAAAGGGGCGCAATCAGTGCAATTACCAGGGTGATTTAGTGTTGCCGATGGGAGTTTCGGTTAAACATCCCGTCCGACTATACAGCCCAAACCCGGGGATGTATTGGGAGTGTCAGCCCAGACTGTGAACCTAAAGCCTTCTGACTCAGAGTGTTACCAACTGAACCAGGCTGACGCCTACGAGGCATCATTATATGGATTGATGTTGCTGTTTGCAATGGCTAAACTGAGAACCCGCTATGTGTGTTCACACTGGAAGCTTCGGAGTCCTGTGAAGTACAGATGGTCTGATGACAGTAAATTGCAGGAGTGAGAGGCCCCCCCCCCCTCTCTCTCTCTCACTGATGTTGGACACAAAGCTGTCTTTAAAGCCCGCTCGGAGCCCCATCTGTGAATTGAGATTATTCTCAGCCATCTGTTCCGTGTGCAATGTTAATCAGCTCGTTCAAGGTGAAACTTAAAGGCTCGAAGCCCGTGTTCACCGGTCTGGAAAGACAACGACAACAACAAATTGCACTTGTACAGCGCCCTCCACGTCGAAAGACGTCCCAGGGCGCTGGACAATCAGGGGGTTTTGACCCAAGTTTGGGGTCAGGAAGTGTGGAGGGTGGTGGTGGGTGGTGGTGGTGGGGATGGGGAGGTGGGAGTTGCAGAGTGGCCCACAAGCATGTGAAGGAGGCAAGAGAGGGTTGAGGCGGAGGGATTATTGAGTTCCAGAGTGGAGGGACGGACTCTGGCGAGTATGTGGCCTGCTCATGCCCACCCGTACCTGAGTCCCAAGTGGGCGTTGAGCGCATTACCCTGTGTCTTACAATGGGGGAGGCTATTGTCGGAGGCTGTTTCACTGACTTTAACGTGGATCTTTCCTTCTGATTTCCCCCGCCTCCCACCCCCACCCTCCCACCCACACCCCCCACCCACACCCCCCCAGGAGGTGCTGATCCGGATGCCTTTCGCTCCCCCTCGCTCCAGGCGGAAAAGGGAGGTCGTGATCCGGACCTTCAGTGGGACCTGGAGTGACCTGGATACTCAGGTGTTCAAGGTATTAGTCCGTGTTCCCGATCAGTAACCCCACATCTGCTCCAGCCTCTCGTGAGTGTCAGCTAAACTTGATATTTTGCCCACAAACATACAGTCAATTCACTTATACGGTATATTCTGTGAAGCGCTTTTTGAGACGTCGATCAGATGTGAAAAGCGCTATATCAAATGCAAGGATTATTATTATTATTATATTATTATATTCCACGTCCCGATGTGAGACTTAAACCACAACCTTCCGACTCCTCGAGGCAGGAACGTCACCTCTGCACCGGAGTTTCTAAAATAGACAGTCAGCAACTGCTGTGGCAGTGAAACCCTTTTGAGGTGCTTTGAGAGGTTTCAAGGATATGGTAAGGCAACACGATAAAAAAAAACGCTTTCATTTCATCCAAATCTAACAGTAATGACCCTTGCATTTGAGGTGGGCCTCATCACATTGTTGACACGTCTCAAAGCGCTTCGCAGAATATACCTCAAAGTGAATTGATGTGTGTCTTTTGTGGGCAAAAACACACGACCTTTCACATTGGGGGGATTCGGAGTTGTGCTTTGAGAGTGGTTGACCTTCTGTCTTTCTCCCCCTCTCTCTCTCTCTCTGCTCTCTCCCCCCGCCCCACGCCCCCCCTCCTCTCTGTCTCCCCCCCACCTCTCCTCCCCTCCCTCTCTCCTCCACCCCACCTCTCTCTCTCTTCCACCCCCGACCACCCCTCTCCCTCTCCCCCACACCATTCCCCCACTTCTCTCTCTCCCCCACCCTCCCTCACCATTCCCTCCTTCTCTCTCTCTCTCTCCCCCCTCACCATTCCCCCTTCCCTCTCTCTCTCCTCTTCACCCCCTCTCTCTTGAACCTACCCCCCTCTCTCTCCCCCACCCCTCTCTCTCTCTCTCTCTTCCACCACTGTGCCCCCCCACCCTTCCCCCCCCCCCCCCCCACTCCCCCCTCTCTCTCCAGTCCCAGTACATGGCGTGCTGCAGTGTGCTCCATTTCTCCTGGTTCCTGGTTGTCTCCCGGCTGAGGGAGGACAAGGTTACAGTGCCCCTGGATGGCGCTCGTTTATTGTCCTCCGTGGATCCTGACATCAAGGTGACCTTCCCCGCTGGGGCCGTGACTGTGGCTCGCAACGTCAAGATGAGGGTACGTATTCAATTCGCACCTCTTCTACGGCAAGTTTCCTTATGCCTCTGTTTACCTAGCAGTAAGTAGGGACCTGGTTGTTATTCAATTGGCGGATCGCTTACCGGGAGGCAATAATCCCTCCCTCCATTAAATAAATTGGTCACTCACTCCACGACTGTTTGTGGGGCGCTGCTGTGCGCAATTGGATGCCGCGTTTCACCCACAAAATATATCGTCAACTCACTTTACAGTAGCTTCTGTGAAGGGTTTAGAAATGTCTCAACGATGTGGTAAGGGCCTATGTCAAATGCAAAGGGGAAATATTATTATTATATCGAATGCAAGGATTATTACAGGTTATTTTAAGGCCCTGATTTTATACCTGTCTCAGGTGTTGCCAGTTTCGGCCGAGGATGTGCACGAGTTCTCGGACGATCAGGATTCTCTCGCCAGCCCTTTGCTCTGTCTGTCACAGAACACAGCGGATCACTTCCTGAAAGCAGTGAAGATTCAGCTCCCGTTACCCAGCGGAGTCACAAGTCAGTGCTTTCACAATAATAATAATAATAATAATAAGATAGTAAAATGCCCACAAGTAGAGTCCTGGAGCTCACTGGTTAGAGCGCTCGCCTTACAAGCGAGAGAGCTGGGTTCGATTTCCGGCAGGACGAAATCTTGGGCAAGTTTCCTTACTCCACACACCTAATAACAATCCTTAAAAAAAACACAATAATTTGGTCATTTCAAATCCACGGCTGTTTGTGGGACGCTGCTGTGCGCGATTGGCTGCCGCGTTTTGCCCACAAATGTATAGTCAGTTCACTTTACAGTATATTCTGTGAAGCGCTTTGAGACATCTAGAAGACGTGAAAAGTGCTATATCAAATGCAAGGATTATTATTCATTATAAGTTATATTTATGAGTCATTTAATCGCTGAAGTCGTACGTTCACCCAGTTTTCTATCAGAATCACTTAGATTTTTTTTGCACTACTCGTTAATCGCCTCCTAACTGGTAGCGCTGCCCCCCCCCCCCCCCCCCCCCCCCCCCCCGATTCCACCGCTTGCCGGCAAGTGCGCAAATGAGAGGACCCGGGTTCAATTCCTGGTCGGAGCGAAACCTTAAGACAAGTTTCCTCACTCCGCACGCATGCCTCTGTCCACCTAGCAGCGAGAGGGAAGCCGGTTGGCGGATCTCTTTCTCGGGCGAAAAAAAAATCCCTTGATGGAAAATATGTGGTCACTCAATCCCCGACTGTTTGTGGGGCACCGCTGTGCACGATTGGCTGCCGAGTCTCAGCCACAAAATACAGAGTCAATCCACTTGGCAGAATATCACCGAAAGCGCTTTGGGACGTCCCAACGACGTGTCCGGGCGCTACATCGAACACGAGGATTATCGTTACCACTGGCTGCTGCGGCAGCTGATGACTCCGTTCGCCAAAAGCGAAGTGGAACTGACCACGCGCTTGTGTTTGTTGCGCGCAGGATTGAACCTGGACCATTCCAGATTGCACTTGCTGCACGGAGACCCGGGAGCCGAGACCTGGACGGACATCACGAGCCAAGTGGAGCTGGAGTTCACTCACCTTTACGTCTTTTTTGAAGTTGACCATTTCTCCTGGTGAGACGTGCAAACTGTGCTTTGCCTTTCCCTCTGCCGCTCCGAACCCGCCCTCCGTCCGCTTCCAACACCGAATTCAGCGCCTCGGGACGTCCTCCCGACGCGAAAGGCGCTCGACAACTTTGTGGTTGAATTCGAGAGTTCACCCTCCGCGTTTCTCTGACAACAACAACAGCGGCAACAACAACAACAAAATTACATTGACAGAGCGCCTTTCACGTCGGGAGGACGTCCTAAAGCTCCGAGCAAGGGAGAGGGGGCAGGCTGGTGGGGGAGGGGCGGGAGAGAGTTAGGAGGATAACACCTCAGAACGCTTGAGTGCCAAATGCGGAGCGAGGGAGAGGGGTGACCGTAGTCAGGGCAGGTGAGGTATCATTTTGTTGTTGCTGTTTACCTGTGCGCAGTTGGCTGCCGCGTTCCGCCCACAAATACACAGTCAGTTCACTTTATTCCGTGAAGCGCTTTGAGACATCGATAAGATGTGAGAAGCGCTATATCAAATGGAAGGATTAGTGTTATTATTAGTAGTGTCTGTGGATCGAGGCCATTGTGTTGAGCTCTTGCCTCTCATTGCGCTGAAAGGTACTGGCTGTGGTACACGACCAAGGAGTGCGTGGGGGGAATCGCCCGCAAGGTGTACGAACGCCTGCGGAAATGGCACGTCAACTTTGTGGCTCTGCAGAGGAAGCGAGACCCGGAGCAGATTCTCCTGCAGTGCGTCCCACAAAACAAGGCAGGTGATCACCTTCGTTCTCTTCACGCAGGCCGGCCTCCACACTCCGCTGAGTGTGTCAGCCTGGCTCTGTCTGGAGCGGCCCTCGCCTCTCGAGGCAGAAGGTCGCGAGCTCTGGATATCCCCTTCCTTCCTTACTCCCTTGGCCTCCCCCCCCCCCCCCCCCCCTCCTCCTGTCCTACTTTCAGGTCTCGGCTCAACTTTTTGACCGCGCTTTTGGTCGCCTTCTTCCTCCCCCTCCCCCTGGCTTGGCCCCGGCCGGGATCCGTTATTGGGAAGCTCTCTGAGACGCCGTTCGGCGGGGGGGAGGTGTGCGCGATATAAATCCAAGTTGTTGTTGTTCAATCCCCCCCCTCCCAGGTCAGGACTTTGACGCAGGTCTAGGGGAGGAAGGCTGCGTTCTAAGACGAGACAATAAATTGAGGTCCCACAAACTGGCTGCCGTGTTTCACCCACAAAATACACAGGCACGCTGCACTTTACAGTAAATCCTGTGAAGGATTTGAGACGTCCTCCTGACCTAATAAGAAGGTGCAAGGATTGTTGTTGTCTCACGTGCGACTGTTCAGGTGGATGTTAAAGATCCCGTGACACTAACTTGTAAAATGAAGTGAGTTTCTCTCTCTTGGCATCCTGGCTGTCACGTCCCCCATACAAACAAAATCAGCCATTCAATTCATGTGCAAATTGTTCACCTATAAAAATCCAGTCACTGCACTTTACAGTCGATCCTATGAAGCGCTTTGAGATGTCCACCAGACGCCAAAAGACCCTCTAGCAATTGCAAGGATATTTATTGATGTATTTATTCAGACGCAATGAAAACCCATCACTCTGCCTGAGAGTATCCAAAACAAACTCAAGAGTTCCCTACATCCCATCTACACAATGGATTCTGTCCCATTTGTTGTGCACAAACATTTTCGACTTGTCCAAATGTTCTTTAGCTTGTTGCATTCTGGCGTTTTGGTTTGTTTGCCTTCCCAACGTGACTCCCTCTCTGTGTTTTATCAGTCAGTTCACATTACAGTGTATTCTGTGAAGCGCTTGGAGACGTCTCGCGGATGTGATAAGGCGCTGTATCAAACGCGAGTATTATTATTATTATTTTTGTTATCCTTACCATTATTGCCGCTCAGGTCGAATCCGTCTACAAGAAGCTGGAGAGTAGGTATCGGGGTCCCGAGCCGTCTGACGTGGTGGAAATGTTTGAAGGGGAGCAGTTTTTCGCTGGTTTTGAAAAGGGGATCGAGGTCGATTCAGGTACTCGCAAGATTTCAGATACAGAAGTGGCTTCATCCAATCCGCTCGCTGGCTGCGCCAAACGCAATGGTCGTTACTCATACGAGTCCTGACGAAGGGTTGTGGACTCGAAACGTTGACTCCTTTTCCTTTCTCCATGGATGCTGCCTGACCTGCTGAGTTTTCCCGGCAACTTTTGTTTTTGCTTCAGATTCCCAGCATGTGTAGTATTTTGTGTTTTGATGAGTACTCGTGCCATGCCGTTCACTGCATTTTCTCGTTGAACCATGAGGGGGCAGCACCGACCTAGTTGTCTCTTGTCTTATTTCCCAGTCCCCGTTTCCTCTCCCCGCTTCTCTCTAGCTAACAGCCGAAATCACTACAGATATTAATATTGACGCAGTGAAGCCTCTAAACCCAACGGGTTTGGTGGACGTGTAAACACTAGCATAGAGCGCTTTGAGACGTCGATAAGATGTGAAAAGCGCTTTATCAAATGCAAGTGTTGTTCTAACTTCTAAAATAAACTAAAATGCCCATTTTCTTATGAAACCGTACAACGCTTTACCTTCATTTGTATTCGTTTGCCCCTTGTCTCTTGCCGGTTTTCTCTCTATACGGTGGTTCTCAGGCGTACATCAGTCTCTCACTCTCTCTCTCTCTCTTTCGCTCGCAGATCGACCGGACTGCGTGGCAGGGAGAATCGAGTTCACCTTCTTCTCGCACCTGAAGAACATCAAGGAGATTTACGTCACCACTTTGACAGACAGGTCAACAGAAGCCGTCAAGGGCCAGGTAAATGGCGTATTGTGCTATTTTTATTACAACAACAACCACCAACGACAACATTGCACGTGCCTTTCACGTCGGGAGGACGTCCCAAGGCGCTGGACAGACAGTATTCTGGGGGGTGGAAGGCGGGGAGGGTGGAGGTCGGGGAGGGCGGGGAAGGTGGAGGTCGGGGAGGGTGGAGGGCTGGGTGGGTGGGTGGGTAGAAGGAGATTGATCCAAAGCAAGATCAAAGAGGAAGGGCTTGAGGTGGGTCTTGAAGGAGGCGAGGGATGGGGCGAGGCGGATGAACTGCGAGATAGTGTTCCAGGGGGTGGGAGCAGAATGGCTGAAGGCCGGCACGCCAACGGTGGGGTGGGGGACTTGAAGCATTATTATTATTATTATTTATTATTATTATTATTCTGTCCAGACCAACAATCCCTCCAAATATAAATTGGTCACTCTTTCGATGATTGTTTGTGGGACAGTGTGAATTGGTTGCTGTATTTCACCCACAAAATACACAGTCACTACACGTTAAAGTTTTCAGCGCCGAGGGATGTTCTCCTGACATCAAAGGCGCAATACGAAAGTAATTTTGTTGTTGTTGTGTTTGCTGTGAAGTGCTACGAGACATCTCAGTGACCCGATGAGGCGCTATATCACAAGCAAAGATTATGCTTATTATTGATGGGCTATTATTCCCAGTGTGTGAAGCCGATCCGGTTGTGATTACAGGTGTCTTTCTACCGAGGCTCGCTGCCAGATACCATCCCTGAGGAGGCTGCTAAGAAGAGGAAAGGTCCCGATTCCCAGTGGCTGGCCACTTTGCCCATCCGCTTGCCAGTACGTAGCTCACGTTCCCTCCTCCTGCGCTCCGTGCCGAACTCTGTCTCTGTAAAGCCCTTTGACGAGCTATCCTACGAGAAAGGTGCTGTACAAGTACACATTGGTGCAATTTATCCTTTAAACACCGCCGTTGTTTTATACGCACTGAAAAACTTGGTGCGATCTTGCTCTGTTTTGTTTCCCCAGAAGCGGAAATCGAGCTTCGATAAGGGCTTAGGGTCAGAGGTTTCTTATCCTCCGTTAAACCTCGGTGATGAAGGTGAGGCCTATCTTGCGCGAAAGGCTCAAGTTACGGGTGCTGGAACCCATTGCTTGCTAATGCTTGGACGGAAATGGATAGATTAATTAATGTACTTTGAGACGTCTAGACGACGTGGAAAGCGCTATATCAAATGCAAGGATCTTTATTATTATTAAAGCTCCCAAATCTCAAGAGGAGCTGGCATTTCCAGCTGAAATACCCTCCCTGTGAAATGTTCAAATTCACCTCTTTGTGGCACACAGTTTTTAGGGACAGAGTAACTCATTGTAACTGTATTAAGCACTTTGCAGACATTTTGACTTTCATGACTTGTTCATGAAACAGGAGTATTTGTTAGGTACAGTTCTATGGGTTAAAAGGACCCGTAACTTGAGCCTTTCGCGCAAGATATAATGGCACAAGTATTTTGATGAATATCACATTCAAAATGTACGCTTTGTTACGAAGCAAAACGCTTGTTCAGCTGCCACAAGTGGTTTGGGCTGTTCCTACGTGTGGACACAAGCCCATATCGCTCTTTTATCTTTACACAGTCATTAGTTGTGATTTAACATGCCCACTAATGGAAGGAATTAAATGGTGATCGCAGAAAAAACACACGGCGACTTTCTTTAGCAGTCCAGGGGTTCAGAGGATTTACGTTTTCAGCGCCGCGTGTGCATCCTAACAGAAGGGAGGAGACCCAGGTTCGATTCCCGGTGCAGGACGAAACCGTAGGCAAGTTTCCTTACTCCACGTACCACTGTTTACACTAGTGGTAAGTAGGAACACGGCTGTTAGTCAATTGGTGGATGACTTTCCTTGGGTAATAATCCCTCCAGAGAATTTTTTAAAAATCCACAACTGTTTGTGGGACACCGCTGTGCGTAATTGGCTGCTGCACTACGCCCACAAGATATACAGCCAATTCACTTCACAGTATATTCTGTGAAGCGCGTTAAGCTAGCTCAGATATAGGGCTTTTTCACATCTTCGATAAGGCAAGGATTCTTATTACAATATTATTACAATCAATTAATTCTCAATTTCTCCTGGTGCAGAGACCGGCTACCTCACTGAAGCTAACCTATTGAGTATTGCGCGCAGAATAGGACCGGAATGGCGGAATATTGGCATAAACCTGGGTTTATCCTATTCGCAACTGGAACGAATCGCTTACAATAACAGGTAAGAAAGACATTAGCCGATAATACACATGCCTTATGGGTTCCACTCTCCCCCTTCAGTTGAATAGGCTGTGGCTGAATCTCCAACACAGTGGTGGTGGTCGGGGCGTGGGGAGGACAGCTGGAAGTGAGTGCTGCTTTGGTTATAGATACAGTCCCCCATGTGGGTGAAATGTTAAACCAAACCTGCCTGTTCAGCTGGGGCCTTACGCATCTACAGCATTGCTCCAATGTAGAAGGGAGTTTCTCCCAGTGTCTTGGTCAAAAGTTCCCCAGGGGAAATTGGTCCCTTCCAGGCTGCTCGTGGGAACTCGCTGTGTGCACACTGCCAGCCACATTCGCCCACGTAATAGACAAGTGGAAGGGTTTTGGGTGGATCGATCGCTTTCCGAGGGAATTATCCCCCCGAAAAGAATTTTAATATGTGGTCACTCGATCCACGACTGTTTGTGGGGCACCGCTGTGCGCAATTGGCTGCCGCGTAACGCCCACAAAATACACAGGTCGATTCACCTGACAGTATATTCTGTGAAGCGACTTGAGTTGTCTCAACGGACGTGATATGGCACGATATCAAACGCCAGGATTATGATGATTGTTTGTTACTATGATTATTATTTCTCTGTGGTGCTCCTGTAGCACAGTGGTTAGAGCACTCGCCTTACAAGCGTGAGACCTGTGTTCGAATCCAGGCAGATCAGGAGTAAATCTTGGGCAAGTTTCCTTACTTACTCCACACTCCCAATAATAATCCATCCCCCAAAACAACACAATAATAAAAATTGGTCATTTCAATCCACGACTGTTTGTGGGGGACGCTGCTGTGCGCAATTGGCTGCCGCGTTTCGCCCACAAATATCCAGTCAGTTCACTTTACAGTATATTCTGTGAAGCGCTTTGAGACGTCAATAAGGTGTGAAAAGCGCTATGTAAAATGCAAGGATTATTATTATTATTACTCTGTTGCCCTGACTCTAGGGATGACCTGGACAAGCAGATCCTGGAGATGCTCTTCCTGTGGGCTCACAGTAACGCCAGCGCGCCAGGCTGTGTGGATCAGCTGATTGGGGCAATGAAACAGAGCGACCGGAAGGACATTGCAGAGGAAATCCATTCCGTCATCGAACTGGGCAAACGGAAATACCACGAGTCTATCCGCCGAGTCGGGCTGGACCGAGACAGCAGCAATGAAGATTCAGCCATAGCCATGGTGTAGTGGCTTTGGGGGAAAACATTCAACGCCAGCGAATTTTGGAACAGGGAGACAGGGTGTGAAGGTTGGGTGGGAAAGGGGGGTGTGTGGGTGCTTGCTACTGATATCTCATTACAACACCCAGCGTGCTAACTGGCACCCCGACTGGGGTCTCGAACTCTACAGAAAGCCAGGCCGTTGCCGATAGACAATCGCTGAATGGAGACCCCCCCCCCCCCCCACCTCCACCCCTCCAGCTGTGGGAAACGCGCTTGGAGCCCACTCCCTGGACACAGTGTGCCCACTGTTACAGTATAACAGTGTCCGACAGAACGCGACCGGGTATAGACATTCCACATTACGTAGCGTTACAGTGATTGTCAGACTGACCAATCTCTCGGGGGGAGGGAGGGAATTGGAGCACTTTACTGTTCGTAACAACAACTTGCATTTATATAGCCGCCTCACGCAGGGCAGCGTCTCACAGCCCTGGGGAGAAAGGAAATCGACTTCACTTGGTGTTCGTTGCACTAAAATTCCGCTCTTACGCGCGTTGTGGGCGTTGCACAGTGTGGAGTAGCACAGAGTAGAGCTCTCTCCATGGCTACCTGGATAGATCCCCTACTGTTATGTGGGAGTGTTAGTTAGCCCCCATTGATGTTCTTCCCCAGGCACAGAAATGCAATCACCACTGACTTCAATTCGGTTGCAAACCGGTCCCTTCATCAGAGTGGGTACAAAAAATTTTTTTTGCACTATCCCTTTTCATTCAGTCATGGAACACGGGAAGAGGCCATTTGGAGACCTTCGTGGAGGCCTGGAGCTCAGTGGTTAGAGCGCTCGCCTTACAAGCGTGAGACCTGGGTTCGCATCCAGGCAGGTCAGGGCGAAACCTTGGGCAAGGTTCCTTACTCCACGCCTAATACTCAAAAAAGAATAATAAAATTGATCATTTCAATCCATGACTGTTTGTGGGACACTGCTGTGCGCAATTGGCTGCTGCATTTCACCCACAAATATATAGTCAATTCACTTTACAGTATATTCTGTGAAGCGCCTTGAGACGTCTAAGACGTGGAACCCGTCTAGAAGACGTGAAAATATCGCAAGGATTATTATTCAATCAATCAAAACTTACATTTATATAGTGTTTCACGTTGAGAGGACGTTCCAAGGCACTGTACAATTAGGTAGGGACAAGAGCAGGGTGGGGAGGGTTCGGAGCAGGATGGAAAAGAATGGGAAAATTATTATCATTTGGCGCATTGTGTCTGAGCTGGGCACTAACCCGCTCCCCTCGGCCAAGCTTCCTGCTCTGTTCCAATTCCTGTACAGATTCCGGATTCGCAGAATATGTCGGCACGGAATAAGGTTGTTCAGTCCACAGTGACTGTGCCGGCTCCCACTGCTGTCAGTTTTTAAGAGCCATCAGTTTAGTTTCCCCCTCCCTCCCGCAAAACACTTTTATATTTATAGGATCATACGGGAGGAAGGAGGGAGAAACTATTTTGCAGAGTGATTGAATAAAGTTAATTGGACTGAACCTCCGGGACCCAATGCTCCATAATAAGAGTTGCAGTTTGTTGGTTGATTGTATTGAAGCACGAAAATAGCTCTTGCGAAGGGGATTGGGTTTACAGTTTGTCTAATGAGCACAGCGCGTTGGAATCTGTACCGATGATGATTTATTAACGTTGCAGTCAGTGCAATAAAGGCCTCAGATCTGACGGGTCTGAGAGCACAAACGGATACCAAGCTCGTGCCAAACACTGAACTACATCCCAGTTAATTTAAGTTCCTGAGTGCATTCTTTTAAGGCAGGCCGCGCAGGCACTCACTTTGGGGAGTGATCATGTACTTGCCAGGCTCTCTTTGAAGCGCGAAGGTCGCAGAAGCATACGGGGGAGATAGATGAAGGTTCTGTTTCAGTGTTTCAGCTGCATGGTTTTAAATGACTTTGGAACAAGCGATCCAGCTGCCGCGGACACGGAGCCAAAGAGCGCCTGACATTTCAACACAAGGTCTGTAACTGGCCCTGCCAGCGAACACACTGGGTGAGATGTTGGCAACCCGGCCTTGCCAACGGCACGGGCACAGACTCTGTCAGCAAGGGAATTGAATAGGGACCACGTGCAGGGAACCTGGGTTGAATCTATTCCCTTCTGTGTAACTTCTGTGCCCTGTGATGATTGACCCACCAAGTCAGCACAGACCTGGGGTTGAACTCTGCATGACCCAGGATGTTGGGTGAACATATTACGAAGCAGAATCCAGTTAAATTGGTCTCGGTGCTCACTCGGAAATAAAGCTCGTTTTCCCCCACCCCTGCCCCCTCAGCAGTTTTGGTTGACGCACTCCTCAGGAAGTGACCATCCGATAAATTTATCACGCGAGACAATCCTCGCTCATTCGAGTGATTCTTTTTGCTTAATAATAATAATAATAGTGTTTGATTATCAGGCCTTGTCACGTTGTCAAGCGCATGGGGGGAATATACTGTAAAGCCAATTGATTATTTTGTGGATAAAAAATCTTTATTTTAACTCTTACCTGTAAAAGAAAGTACGGGTTACTTTCTGTTCAGCTCTTACGTTTGATCTTTAAAACCGTTGAAAAACAGCCACTGTCAGTTTGGATGGGAAGAAGCTCACCACCACTGATATCTGTGGAGAGTCCAGACAACAAGTTGCATTTATGTAACAGCTTTCACACAGGATAGCGCCTTGGCACACTGCTCAGAGCCGTGGTTAGAGGCCGAGTGAAAAGAGAGCACAGATGAACGAGAGAGGGTGACAATCCTTCAGATGCTCGTCTTTGGATAACAAGACGTTAAAACAACATCCGTTCAGGCGGACGTAAAAGATCCCAGCACGCTATTTGAAAGGAGAAGCGAGTTTCTCTGTCTGGACCACAATTCCACCCCCCCCCCCCCCCCACCCCAATCAAATTGGTCCCTCACTCCGTGGCTGTTTGTGCGCCAAACTGGCTGCCGCCATTTCATCCACAAAATACACAAGTCGATCCATTTCACAGTATGTTGTGTGAAGTGCGTCGAGATGTCTCCATGATGCGCAGAGCGAAACCTCAGGCAGGTTTCCTCACTCCGCCACGCCTCTCTGTTCACTGAGCGGTGAATAGGAACCCGGTTGCGAGGCAATTGGCGGATCGCTTTCCGGGAGGATCTTCAAAAGTGATAAGTCCACCACTTCGTGGGTCACGTTCGCTGCCACGTTTCACCCACGACACGTGCAGTCACTACACTTCACGGTATATTCTGCGAGGCGCTTTGAGGCGTCTTGAAGACGTGATAAGGCGCGAGATCAAATGCAAGGATTATTGGTACCTTTAGATCAAAATCTGTGCCTCGTTGCACAGGTGTTTTTCGAATGCTCTTTATTCTCGCTTCAGACAGTTCCCCCCCCAACACACCATCTTGTACTGCACTAGCTAACATTAGCGACCATTAAAGTGAATATTCTTCCCGTGTCATTTACAAACACAGCGGCGAGGACAGCAGGGGGAAACCAGAACCCATTTTGTACGTCCTCTGAAGCCGGATCAGTTGACACATGCCTCGATAATGCCATCCAATGTGCATCGAGCCAAGATGGAGCAGTCTCCCGGAGAGGGAAGTGTGGATTCCTGCAGCGTATTGGTTAGCACAAGGATTATCATTATCAACGCTCCAGCCATTTGCCTGGTGTATACGTTCTTGGTACAGATGTTTCGTTCGTCTCCACGCTTCACAAAGCATCTGACGCAGTGTCGCCTTGCCGGGCTCCTTGTTTCATAAGTGTTTTGGATGCAATTGGATCATAGAATAGGCTTATTGGAACGGAGCCAGCCACACAACAACACACAGTCAGTGCCAGCACAGGCACTGAGAGGAGGAAACAATCCTGGCTTGATTTTCGTTTGGCTGCAACGCATTGCATTCCTTATATAGAAAACTGCTAATAAAATGAACGTATAGTGAGAGAAGCTGCGGCTTTGTTTGGCTCAGGTTGCGATCTGCCCCCTTCAATCTCTCTCTCTCTCTTTCTCTACCTGCCAGACAGTGAGTCACGCTTAGTCGGTCCGCCTCCCAGGGTGCCGCACACCTCCCTGGCCTCAAACGCCAGCCGATTATAGCGCAAAGAGACTATTTTATTGCCTTCTTTTTTTTAAGAAAATGCCAAATTTAACTCGAATGGTTTCCCGGCAGAATTGCTGGCTCGGTCCCCGGCATTGTCACCTCGCAGTCGGAAGGTCGTGGATTCGGGTCCCAGATCGGGATGTTGACCTGGCAGCCCGGGGCTGACGGTCCAATGCTTTGCCGGTGGGAACGCTGCAGTGTCAGAGGGTATCGTCCGCGGGGATGTGATGCTAAACCCAGGTCCTGTTCGGGTGGGACGTTAACGATCCCGAAACGCGGGAGAGCTCCTCGCTCTCCACTGTCAGTCAGTCAGTCAATAATCAATCAATCAATGAATCAATCCATTTATATAGCGCCTTTCACGTCGGGAGGACGTCCCAAGGAGCTGAACAGTCAGGTAGATATCCTGGTCCACAAACACCAGATTATACCGCCCGCCATTTTCGCCCCCAAATACACAGTCCTCACGCTTTTACAGTAAACCCCGTGAAGCACTTTAATACATCCGACGACGACGACAACAACAACACGCATTTACACAGCGAGCGTCATGCGGGACAGAGTCGCGGAGCGCTTAACAACGTCCGGCGGGAGCCTGATATCCAGCCGGGGGAAAGGAGGGGGTGGGTGGAGAGGGCGGGGGTGCGGGGCGGGGGGGGGGGGGGGGGGGAAGAAAGGAATGAGATGCCATATGAAAATGCGAGGATTATTATTTGATCCTTCAACCCCCCAAAAAAATCAGAGGCAGCTTTCGCGGAGGAGCTTTGGAAAGAATCGCTCACAGTGTCATCGCCTGCCTTGACCCCCAACTCTGGTGACAGTGTTTAAGATCTCTGATCTGTGTGTGTGTGTGGGGGGGGGGGGGGGGGGGGGGGAGAGAATCTAACATGTAAAGGGAAAAATGGTTTTCCAGGCTAAGACCAGGTTGAATTTATGGCCTCAAAAGGCTTGTTAGCTGGTGCTCACACAGTCAGTCTCGCGCTATTTGCTATCCCTACACACAGAGAGAGAGAGAGGAGAGAGGAGAGAGAGACGTGCCTGGGAAGGTTATGTATGGGTTTGTATGGGAGCTGCACACAGTCTACACAGGGAGAGAGAGAGAGAGAGAGGTAAGAGACGCTGCCGCCTCTGTGCAAATTGCTCACCCTTTGCAATGGGTGCAGATCAGAGGGAGGGAGGGGAGAGAGAGGGGGGAGGAGGGAGGGGAGGGGAGAGGGAGGGAGGGGAGAGGGAGAGAAGGGACTGGTTGGCTCCTTCTGATCACTGAGCGGTTCCCCCTGAATAAAGCCGGCTTGTTAAAAATGAAGGGAGTCAAGTCAGGAACGTAAGCGATGACTGGTAACTAACACACACATACACACATACATACACATACACACACAGAGGGAGGGAGGGGGGTGGAGACAATATAATCTGCTCATTGCGCCGGCCAGATATTAATCGTAACTGTTCTACATTCGAGAGTTTATTCTGCAAATCAGGACAGGTTGGCAGATTGTTTGAATATTCTATCAGTTTATTTATACGTGTGTCTGTGTGTGTGTCTGTGTGTGTGTATGGGGTTGATCTGCTTAATCTATCAGATGTGTGTGTGTGTGTGTGTGAGAGAGAGAGAGAGATGTGTGTGTGGGGGGGGGAGACTATAAGGACATCATCGCCTGAGCTAATTTGCTGATGGGATTATATCTGGAGGCAGGTTTGTGACAGTGGCCGGCAGAGGCAGGTTCGCAGGTGAAACCCACCCTGTGTTCATTTACAAACGAGGGTATCGAAGTTTGGAATAACATCCAGATTCCCACCCAGACGCCGCCTGTAACTCACACCCTCCTCTTGCTACATTTGTCACACGGCAAATCCGATCTGTTGCCATTGACACAAACATTCCCACTCAGTTTGAGTGGTTTTTTTTTACAAAAATCTGTATTTATATACGTGTGTGTGTGTGTGTATATATAGATATATCTGCTGTGAACTGATAGTGTGTGTGTGTGTGTGTATTTGTGTCCCCCTCCCTATTTTAATTTTTATAGGCAAAAAAAATGCATTTTAACAGAGATTTTGTGAGACTAAAGCAGTGAAATGTACAGTTATTGTTCTCTTTTTTTTAAAAAAAAAGGATTTGAGGCGGATTTCAAGGGAGGGAGGGATGGAGGGGGAGAGCAGGGAAACTGACCACTGACTTGTGTGTGGAGAGAGAGAGACAGAGAGAGAGAAAGACAGAGAAAGAAACAGAGAGAAAAGAGGCAATTGAATGAAGCCAAAGCTTCTCAGTTGATCAGGAGACGTTTTGAGATGCTCTGTGATATTTTCTTCCTTTTATTTGATGATTTATTCCATTTCTGCTGAGCTAAGAAGAAGGGGAGACAAATGGGCTGGTACCAGCTATGACTTGATACCACTGCAGTATTGTAATACAGTATTATAGTTGTGTGTGTGTATGTGTGTGTGTGGAGCTCCTGTGGCTTAGTGGTTAGAGCACTTGTCTTGCAAGCTGGGGAGACCGAGCTGGTGAGACCCGTATTCGAATCCAGGCAGGTCTGGGCGAAACCTCGGACAAAAGTTTCCTGACTCCACACGCCTGATAATAATCCCCCCCCCAAAAAAAACACAATAATAAAATTGGTCATTTCAATCCACGAGTGTGTGTGGGACGCTGCTGTGCGCAATTGGCTGCTGCGATTCGCCCACAAATATACAGTCAATACACTTTACAGTATATTCTGTGAAGCGCTTTGGGACGTCGATAAGATGTGAAAAGCGCTATAGCGAATGCAAGGATTATTATTATTATTATGTATGTGTGTTTGTATATATATACCTCTGATGTGAAGTCCTGTAGTTCAGTGGTTAACCACTGAACTGAAGGCAGGGGGTGAAACGGTGGGTGGGTTTCCTTATTCCCGCATGTCTTGACGATAATTTATTATTGTTAATAAATTGGTCATTTCAATCCACGACTGTTTGTGGGGACGCTGCTGTGCGCAATTGGCTGCCGTGTTTCGCCCACAAATACACAGTCAATTCACTGTGAAGCGCTTTGTGACGTCTGAAGACATGATAAGACTTGCTATATCAAATGCAAGGATTATTATTATTATTATGATCCTCAGCTCGGCTCTGAAGCACTAACTGTCCAGCTCCTTGGGACGTTCTCCCGACATGAAAGGCCCTATACAAATGTAATTTTGTTGCCGTTGTTTAACCTGGGAAGGAATGCTATTTGGCAATGGGTCTGCAGGTCGGTTACGTACAGAACAGTGTAAACATTTAATCGCCTGGTTCTGTCTGGTGTGGTGTTTAGTTTGGTTTCTTTTGTAATAATAAAACTATTGCTAAATAAATAAATAGTTAACAGTCTTATCTCTAACCCCCCCACCCCCCACTTTGTTCACCTCAGCAAAGAGTGTAATAAAGTCAGAGAGGGTATCTGATTGGAATGGATGAGATTAGGGGTTGCATTATCTTGTGTCAAAGACCAAATAACTCAAACCTTTGAATTGTTCAAACCCCATACTCCATTAATAACTTGTTCGAGTGTGTCAGCCTGGCCCGGTCGCTCGTACTCTTACCCTCTTGGGTCAGAAGGTTGTGGATTATTCAAGTCCCAGGTCAGTACTTAGGAAGGTCTTGAGGCGTGACCTGAAGGAGGCTAGGGAGGGGGCAAGGCAGAGGGTATGTGAGATGGAATTCCAAAGGTTGAAAACTCGATGGTGGGTTGGGGTACATGGAGCAGGCCGCAGTCTGCTGGTAGGGGATTAGGAGGTCACAGGGGGGCAGTAGGGCATGGTAAGGATATGGAGGGCGTTGAAGGTGAAGACTAGGATCTTGAATTGAATCCTCTGAATGATGGGAAGCAAGTGGAGTTGGGCGAGAATGGAAAAGCTGGGGTCGTGGAGCTTGGTGCGGGAGAGGACACGGTCTGTAGAGTTCTGGATGATCTGGAGCCTATGGAGGGAGGAGTTGGGAAGGCCGACAAGCAGGGTGTTGGCTTAGTCAAGCCTGGACGTGATGAAGGCATGAATGAGAGTTTCGGTCACGCCAGTCTACGCCTGTTTGTGGGACTCTGTGGGAGGTAGTGATGGGGTTGGGCAATGTTGCGGAGGTGAGGGAAGGTAGAGTGGGTCATAGAATGGATGAGAAGGAGGAGAAATGACAGTTGAGGATTGAACAAGACACCCAGGTTCATGACTGGCGGAGTATGCAAACACGGAGGTTAATGTTAACATAAACACCAAGGTGTAGAGGCGCTGGCGCGAGCCAAACGGGAGGCCTCGAGTCTTGTTGACGTTCAGCTGTAAAAAGTTAGCTCTCATCCAGGACTTGATTGACGTCTGTCAGGACAGTAGTGGTCCATTAGTGCCAAAAGGAAAGCTTGTCACACAATGGTATCAATGTCAAGCTATGCGGATAGGGCCGTTGGAAACTGTGTCTGTGTGTCAAATTGTTGCCTGCACACTGATATCTCTGCGAACACCAGTGTCCAGTGTAGAGTTAAGAAGAGCATTGGTTTTGTCCAACCATTCTTTGGACGAGACAGACTCTCTGTGCCTGTTCAGGTGGATTTTTAACACATTTCAAGAAGAGAAGGGAGCTTAGTATCTAGCCAACAGTTTCTCCCAGAATTAGTCATTGAATTCATAGCTGTTTGCAGGTCATTGTTGTGCTCAAATTGACTGCCGTGTTCTCCCACAAATACACAGTCGTTGAACATGTAAACCACTATGAAGTGTTTTACAATGTTTCAATGCTGTATCAAATAATAATATTAATAATCGTTGCATTTGATATAACACCTTATAATGTCATCTCGACGTCTCAAAGCGCTTCACGGAATATACGTTAAAGTGAATTGACTGTGTATTTTCTGGGCGAGACGCGGCAGCCAATTGTGCACAGCAGCGTCCCACAAATAGGCGTGGACTGACGTGACTGATTTATTATTTTTTTCTCTCTCCTGTGGGATTATTATCAAGCGTGTGGAGTATGATACAAAGTATTGTGCAAATGTTACCCTTATTTTTTTTCCCCCAATGACCTGGGAGCGTACTGAATGAAGACTGTGTTTGGGAGCTTTCCACAGCACTCCGCCAACTCTGGCCAGCTTCCATACTTCCATACTTCCCCTTCCTCCAGCCCACTCCACTCCCCCATCCCTCCACTCCCCCTTCCCCCCCATCAGCAAGTGAACCTACAGCCACTTTGCGCCCCCCCCACCACCATTCTTCTAAATTCCCTCTGTAAAGTCTCATCTCCTTGATGTGCCTGCAGCCAATTCCTCCTCCTCCCTCCCATCTCTCCCCACCAACTGCAGCTCAGGCTCGCACTCAATCTCTGTTGAGCACTTTGAGACAGACAGGCAGCCTCCCTTCGTGAAAGGTGCTTCGTACAGCAAGTGTGAATTGCTGTGGTTTTCCTTTAGGAACATTATTTGGGGGTATGTTAAACTAGGAATGTGCGCGTGTGGTGTGTGATCGTTGTTACTGGTTATAATGTAATATCTAAAGGAGAGAAGGGCACGCACCTTTACAATGTCAATGCAATCTTTACAATCCCTGCGATGTCACCAGAAACTGTTTGCTGTGGACATTGCTCTCATGCCTGAGTAAACCCTATCTCTTTATCCGAAAGCAGTAAATGTGGGGACAATTGGAGTTATCTGACAAGATTTTATCTTACAAGACCAGGGGTTTCTGCGGGGGTGGTGGTGGGGTTGCAGAGTGGGGAGGACTGGCAGAAAGAGCAAAGAGCATTTATAACTGGCTGAACATTGAGATGAGATTATCATCTTTGAACCATTTTATGGTGCATCTCTTTTATGCCACATATCTCGTAAAGCTCATGGCTTGGTTTTAACCCATGACAGGTCTGTGTAGTTTCTGTGTAATGGTGGCATTGCTAAATTGAAGGGTTAGCAATAACTGCGGGTTGATCTCCGCCAAGAATATCTCCCGATAGGTCAACATTTGATGAGTTTGAAATAGTCCCACGTTATACGTAGAATAACATCTAGTCAGGAATATGCTTGAGCATCAAGGACACGTCAAGATCGCAAGGAAGCTGAGATGAATAATAATAATAATAGAAATTCTTGCATTTGATATCGCGCTTTTCATGTCTTCTAGACATCTGAAAGCGCTTCACAGAATATACTGTAAAGTGAATTAACTTTAATTGGGTGACACGCAGCAGCCAGTTGTGGAATGAAAATGACAATTATTGATTGATTGAAGAAGGCTCATGTAAAAATAACATTCACCTTCTTTTGAACAAAGGAGAATGGGAGGGAAAGATGTTACACCACCAAATGTTTAAAGGCAGGAGAGCAAACGTAGAACACAATGAATAGAATAGCTACCTTCCCTGCTGCAAACTTGCTGTAAGCCAAGTCAACTGGAAGTGATTAGGTCTCTAATGCTTGCAGTCGTTAAGTGCTTTCAGCCACTGCCCTTCTAAATCTTTGGAACTGTCTAACTCAATACCTCTCTACCTTGCCGCCTCCGTCCCCTCTTTTAGATCACAACAAAAGATCTTTCTATTTGGCCATGCTGAACATCACCTCCTCCCTGGCTCGGAGTCAGGCTCCTCCACTGTTAAGTGCTCCAAGACACTGCCCTATAAAGGCCTCTGTAAAGCACTCGCCTTACAAATGTGAGACCTGTGTTTGAATCCAGACAGGTCAGGGCGAACCTTGGGCAAGTTTCCTTCGGCCACACGCCTAATAATAATCCCTCCAAAAAAAACACACAATTAATTTTTCTGGATAAATTCCGGTTAAACGAATGCAGACCTTTTTTTGCGATGCTGGTTAAACAGAAGTTACGGTTGATCGGGTCACGGATAAATGGACTTTTATTGTAATAAAATTGGTCATTTCAATCCACGAGTGTTTGTGGGACACGACTTTGCGCAATTGCTATCGCGTTTCACCCACAAAGATACAGTCAATTCACTTTACTGTGAAGCGCTTTGAGACGTTGATAAGATGTGAAAAGCGCTATATCAAAATGCAAGGATTATTATTATATAAAGGCAAGTTCTTTTCAAAGAGCCGGAACAGACTAGATGGGCCGAATGGCCTCCTTTTGTGCCGTAAAATTCTATGAATCTATAAAAAAGTTGTTGTTTTTGTAAATAAGTTGGCAGGAGACTGAAGAAGGTGTTCATTAGCCTTGAGCTCTTGGAGAAAACACATATTTTAGAGCCGCTGATGAACTTTGATTTCCATTGAAGTCTCTCTCGTCAGTACCAGACTGCAACACAATCATATTCATGTTATTCACGGTTTAGCCCAGAACTGGAAACCACATACATAATCTGCGAAAGTAACTGAAGGAAAGGGCCTCGCATAGTGCTGCAAAAACACCAAGTAAATGCACTCCTCTCTTCTGCTGAGTTTCTCACTGGGCTCAGTGTCACCCGATACAGTGAATTTTGGCCTCATTTGGGTATCCTGGATGTTGGAAAATGTATCGATGGGTCCTGCTGAGCTGTAGGGTTGACAGTAAAGAGGCTGATGTCTGGGGTCCTATCACATTTGTGCCTATGATCTGAAGTAATAAATGTTCCTTAGACACACTGAGTGCTTCTTTAGTCCAGGACTTGCCCCTCCAGGTCCAACGGATGAGCTAGGCTGGCTAGGCTGTTAAGCGATATGGCAGGTGACCATCCATGAACGGAGCTGTGTAAACCCAAGTTGTTGTTATGATGGAAGTGGTATTTGATTCAGTATTTTGCCCTGGGATAGAATGGTTTGGAATACGCTCCTTAAGGTGACGGTGAAAACAAAGAGTGTTGATTCTTTTCAGAACAAATTAGAATAGATTTCTGTTCAGAAATAATATCTTGGGATACAGATACTGTATATAGTTTGGGACATGGCATGTGCATGCGACTGCCAGGATGATGGAAGGCAACCTGGATTGACCTTGGTCTTCTTTCGCCTAGTGAGGTCTTATGTTACAGTCAATTCACTTTACAGTAAATTTTGTGAAGCGCTTTGAGATGTTGATAAGATGTGAAAAGCACTATATCAAATGCAAGGATTATTATTATTATTATGTTGTTATGGTGCCTGAACTTTGTGATGCGAAAGGCAAGTGCTTGTTTTCTTGTTCATCACATCTCTCCAGCTTCCAACCATTGGATTACCTATTCAATCACCCTGCCCCCTCCCCCAAAACCTCCCAATCTTGAAAGGTCAATAGGAGCAGTCTGCCTCTCTTCAATCATTCAGATGAGCCCGGCGGATCAACTTCAAATGTATGCGGATGACACCCAACTCTTATCTCTCTCTGGCTTCACCTTTGACACCCAGGACCACTGCTGGACTCTGGCCTGCTTCACCTCCCCGCCTTGCCCACCTCACCATTAGTGAACGGTTCTTCAGCCACTCTGCCCTTACCCTCTGGAACTCCATCCCACAGTTCCTCACCTCACCTCTTCTCCCTTGTCTCCTTCCAAGCCCCGTCTCGAGCCCCTTCTCTTCAACCGCGCCTTCGATCACCCTCCATGTCCCTCCCACCGGCCATTCATCCTCCCCGCTCCCGACCCCCAGGTTGAGTCCAAAGCGCTGATTATCCAGCACCTTGGGACATCCTCTTGACGTGAAAGGCGCTATTCAAATGTAATTTTGTTATTGTAATAATAATTCTTGCATTTGATATAGTATCTTATCACGTGGAGTCCTATAGCTCAGTGGTTAGAGCACTAGCCTTACAGGTGTGAGACCCGTGTTCGAATCTAGGCGAGTCAGGGCGAAACCTTGGACAAGTTTCCTTACTCCACCACACCCAATAATAATAACTAAAAAAAAACACTACAATAAAATTTGGTCATTTCAATCCACGACTGTTTGTGGGACACTGCTGTGCGCAATTGGCTGCCGCGTTTCGCCCACAAATATACAGTCAATTCACTTTACAGTACAATCTGTGAAGGGCTTTGAGACATGTAAACGACATGAAAAGCGCCAAATCAAATGCAAGAATTATTATTATTTATCATGTCTTTTAGGTGTCTCAAAGAGCTTCGCAGAATATTTTGTAAAGTGAATTGATTGTGTATTTTCGTGGGCATAATCTCCTGCAAGTCGCCAGTGCCCACCATTGGGCAGATGATTTGCCCCTCCTCCCACAGTGATGCCATCTGCTGAGCCTGTTGTGGCAGGTCTATCATCATGAGCTGACTTTTCCAATTTGAGATTAGATCCTGTGTAATCGCAGCGTTTTCGGAAGAGACGGAAAGGACCTTGGTATCTTTTAAATAAATCAGCGCTTGGCATTGTCGAGTAATTTCCTGGCGAGATGTCCTGCTTTGTCGGTCCCCCGATCTTTGCGTTAGGAAACGTGTCCTCAACAGCACTGATGCTAATCAAGATTCTTGGCCATTCCCATTCCTCACCTGATCCCTGAAATTTCCCATTGCCTCAGTTGGTACACACTTTTCTTCCGAGAATTCAAATGAGTTTCAAAATCCTTCCACCTCTGGTTGACCTTCCACATGTATGCGGATGTCATCACTAGCTCTCTGTGCTTTCCATCCTAATCAAATCATCTCGCAAACGTTTGAAACCTTCTGCCTTGTTATTGCATGTTTGACTGAGCGCATGCGTATGTGTGATTTTGCATTGTGTATATTAATTGGGGGGTGGGGTGGTTTGGGTGTATTTTAGTGTACAGTATGTGGTTTAAAGCGTGTGTATATTTTAGGGTGTTTAGCGTGTGGTTGTATATGTTTTAGTGTATGTGTGTTTTAGCGTGTGTTTTAGGGGAGGGGGAGAGGGAGGGGGGGAGAGGGGGGCAGAATGGGGGGGGAGAGAGGGAGGGGGAGAGGGGGGGGAGAGGGGGGCAGAATGGGGGGGCAGAATGGGGGGGGGGGAGAGAGGGAGGGGGAGAGGGGGGCAGAATGGGGGATGTGGGGAGAGAGTGGGGGTGGAGAGAGGCACCGAATCATCAGCTACCTACATACTATCCGGTCAGGGGTGGGGGGGAGAGAGGGAGAGGAGAATGTGGGGGAGAGGGAAGGCACGGAGGGAGAGATGGGGGTGGATGTTTTGGTGAGGAGGAGCATGGTTTAGTCTGTGTGTGTTTCAGTGTGTGTGTATACGTTTTAATGCGTGTCTGCGGCTCTGAGACGCCGTCTGGTGTGGTGGGCATTATATAAATCAAAGTTGTTGTTGGTGTGTGCGTGCGTGTGTGATCTCGGTGACATGGAAGGGAGTAATGAAGAGGCACATTATGCGAATGCTGAATACGGTATGAAGTTTCGGGTGAATTCCGAGCATTGAAAAGCCTGGGTGATATGTTCTTATAAATGTGTAATGAGCACGGACGAAAATTGCTCGTCATTCTTGTGTCGTCCCAGAAGTGGAGAGGTTAGAAACCTAACTCCTGATGACTCTCAGACCTCAGCGACTATCAGTTCTCCCACTCGCCAGATCATTTGCCGGTTTAATTGGATCAACCGGTTTCAAAGACGTGATAGGTATAAAAACATTTTCATTTTCCAAGACAAGATGGAAATACTCGTGAGGCTAATGAACTGAACGCAAATGAGCAGGTCAGCACACTCCATCGTCAACCTGGCTCAGTCCGCACCTCTCTCACCTCTCGGTGGGAAGGTTGTAAGTTTTAAACGGGTCAGGTCGATAACCTTTCATTCTGACGATAGTTTATCCACCTGAAACATTAACTAATTTTCCTCTCTCATAGATACTGCCTGACCTGCTGAGGGTTCCTAGTGACTTCTGATACTCTGATGTATTACTGGGGGTGGAGGTGGGGTGGGGGGGGGGGGAGGTGACATGATGTTGTGGGGGTGGGTGGGGTGGGGGGGAGGTGACATGATGGTGTGGGGGTGGGTGGGGTGGGGGGGAGGTGACATGATGGTGTGGGGGTGGGTGGGGTGGGGGGGAGGTGACATGATGGTGTGGGGGTGGGTGGGGTGGGGGGGAGGTGACCTTTTGCCATGTTGGTGGTATCGTTTTTCGGATGAGAAAATAAAAGATCCCTTATCACCGTTCGAAAGAGAAGAGAGTTTCTCTCCCATTCTCCTGGTCGGCAATCCCCCCAAATAAATCTCACCTCACCCTCCACACCCCCACCCCCCCCACACATCACCCAAATCTCTCATCCACTGTGTTGCTGTCTGTGGGGCATGGCTGTACATACACTGGCTGCTGTGTTTGCCCACAAAGTACAGTCCTAGCATTTTACAGTGTATCCCGCAGAGCGCTTCATGACGTCCTCATGAACTATAAGGGGCTATGTTAAATTAAAAGGATTTCAGGCTGACAATCTCCAAATTATTATTAATTTGCTTGGCCAGAATCATACAGTAAAAGTGAACGACCTTGCACTTGGCTACGAGAGGCTCCCTGTACCTATAGCATGGCTGGACAGGGACAGTTATTTGCAATGATTTGCTGGTGAGGGGGAGGGGGCATTGAATGGAGAAGGTGTTGCGGTGAATAGGGCGACTCTGTCCCACTGCTCTATTCGCCGGCTGCTATCAGTAGCAGGGCTCTTTGTGCAACTCCACCTATTCTGGATGCCGACCAATTGGCTCCTGCGAGATTCTCCCTCCCTCTGGCTCTCGGGCCATTGAACCGTTATCTGTGACTAGATTTTCCTCTCTGCTGTGCAAGATCAAAGTGCCTCCAGGCTCCCACCTCCTCCGTGGAGGACTGAGCGAGCGAGCGACCAGGAACAGCCAGCCGGCCGAGTAGCTGAGTTTGCGAAACACAATCGACAGATGATAAGTAGGTGCAGTGAGCTGGGAAGCTGGTTGGTGTCTCCCAATGATGCCGTGTGGAATTCAGCCCGTGCAACCTGGGGATATGTTCACAGTGCAGTGACAGCCGCGAGCGCAACCGGGAGATCGTCGGGGAAACAGGCTGGCGGAGTTCTCTGCAGAAGGTAAAAGTGTTTGTTCTGCTTTCATTTCCGCAGCGTCCAGTCTGAGCCTGTCCAGAGGATATTATTTTCACCTCCTTCTCGGTTTCTCTGCCCCCCCGCCTCCCCCCCCCCCCCACCCACCCTCTCTCCCCACACCACCTCCCCCGAAAAATTCTCGCTTTACTTGCTCCTCTCCTATCGAAAAAATAGCACAACCACCCAAGTCTCCACATCCTCTTTACATCGTTTGTTTACATGTAAAAGTGTTTGCAGTAATGGTCTCTCTCTCTCTCTCTGTGTGTGTGTGGATTTGATGTGCAAGTGTTTAGCATTTAATCCCCTCTGAGCCTTGTTTCCATATCCTTCCTCCACAACTAGGATTCGGGGAGGGTGGAGGTGGGGGATTGTTATTGGTGACAGACAAGCAGGCGAGCTGGATGATTCATCAAGGCTTGTTTCCTTCACATACATGTGAATTTCCAGAACACAGCTTTTCCATTCCAAACTTGGACATTTGTTTATTCAATTGAGGCATTTTCAGTTCCGATGATTTAAGACTTAAGAGCGGCCGATGCTATGAGTCAAGAATATAATGACAACAATCCTTACATTCGATACAGCGCCTTATCACGTCTTCGGGATGTCCAAAAAGCGCTTCATAGAATATGCTGTAAAGTGAATTGACTGTGTAATTTGCGGGTGAAACGCGGCAGCCAGTCGTGCATAGTGACAGAGTGACTGAGCCAGGCTGACACACAGCTACTACACATGATGGGGATGTGTTTTTTTTAGCTTGTGGGTGAGTTGTTTTTCCTTGTTATGTAACCGTATCATTCAGTAGCACTCTCACCTCTGGGTCAGAAGGTTGTGGGTTCAAGCCCCGGGAATGCTTGTCTGAGCTGCCACCCTTTAGACAGACGTTAAACTGTACCTCTCCTTCCCCCAGATAAAATTGGGTCACTTGCCTCTTGATTGTTTATGGGATATTGCTGTGCGCAAAATTGCCTGCAGCGCTTGCCCACAAGCCTACAGACAATGTGTGTGGCAGCAATTTCTGTTTTGGCCATTTCAGGTGGAAATGTATAGTCATTTACAGGATAGTGTAGTAGGTGGGATGAATGGAATTCTCAGCTTGGTTTGGATACTCTTAAGCGTGGTGATGGGTTTCCGCGTGTGTCAGACACCCGGCTGATTCCCCCACTCAAACAACAGTGAACCCCCCCCCCCCCTTCGCCCCCATCGCAGTGCTGCACTGGAACCACAACCTGGATTAGGATCTTGTATTCTGGTGGCGGGGCCAAAACCCAAATCCTCAGTGACACAAGAGATTAGAGCACTGCAGCTGAGCCAAACATCGACGCACTGCCTCGATCCATGCACTGGAATAACCTTGTAATGACATGGAACCATTCTGTTGACACAGGAAATAACTATACCCCGGGCTATGTGCTGTAATTCAATCCGTTTGTATCCAGAAATGTTCCCACAAATGCCTCCCCAATTTCTGACTGAAACAGTTAAACTCTTTCGTACCAATTTTGGCAGAGGTTGCGTTTCACCAGGAAGACTTCTCTGGGCAACCGACTGAGTCTGCGATCGGGAAGGAGGGTTGGGAGGCGGAGTGGGTAGAAAATGGTGGGGGTGGTGTATGTGTGTTTGGGTGAAAGAGAGGTGGCGGAGGGGAATAAGGCAAAAATGCCCCCAAATTAGTCAAAGATGTACATTGTATACAATACAGTCAATCCTCTTCACAATATCATCTGTGAAGCACTTTGAGACAACAACAACAACAAACAAAATGAAATTTTTAGAGCGCCTTTCACGTCGGGAGAATGTCCCAAGACGTCTCAATGACACGATGAGGCGCTGTATCAAATTCAAGGATTGTTGATATTATTATTATTACGTCTTGTGGCGGACTTTATAAGTGTAAGTGGGAGTGGGGGTATCAAAGGGATTCCAGGTGTGAGGTTTGGAGTGGGGTTCGGGGCAGAATGACTGAAAGCTTAGCCGCCAATACTTGATAACCTTGATAACAGCGCATGTGGTAATATTCATATGTACAAGTTGGAAGGGGAGCTCGGCAGTCTGCAGTGTCACAAGGTAAAGGAGGATGCATTGGTACAGCTGGTCTACATCACAGTCTACAGAGTCTGCAGACACGCACAGGAAATGCAGCACGGAGCGCCTCACGCTGGCTCACTCAGCAACTCAACGCTTACTTCTATTAAAAATGCCAAGAAAATCAGCTTGATTTGGGACATTCTCCCGACGTGAAAGGCGCTCCAAATTTTTTTATTTGGTTGTTGTTTGTTGCTGTTGATCCCACATGCGTTCCACTATCGGTGGCCTTGCCTTCAGCCACTGCGCACTGAAACTCCAGAACTCTCACTCAATCCCTTTGCCTTGCCGCCTTCTCCCCCACCTTCAAATCCCACCTAATCACCTTCCTTTTTAATTATGCTTCCAACTCCCTCTTCCATCCCCTTCCCCCCCTGGCTCGGTGTCACATGTTCAGGTGATCTATTATTGTTGTCGTCGCTATTACTGCCAGCTAAACAGAGCTGTGTGAAGTAAGGAAACTTGCCGAAAGTTTCGCCCTGCCCTGGAATCGAACCCTGGTCCTCTCTCTTGCGGGGTGAGCTCGCTAACCGATACCCTATGGCACTCCACACTCATATTCATCATAAAATAGATTCATGGCTGTCGTGGGACGTTGCCATGTGCAAATCGGCTGTTGCATTGGCCTGTTGCACTTTGCGGTGAAATCCTATGAAGCTTTTTGAGCTGCCTTGGCCATGTCAAACGCAAGGATTTTTATTCTAACAGCGATGGCTGCTGTGGGATGGGGCGGGCAGCCCAGAAGCAGGGATTAAATTGGGTAACACACTGTTTTCAAGGCTGGATTAAAGACTCCTTCACACTAGTTTAACTTGAAATTGTATGATCGAGTGCCGGGTTATTAAATAAAGTGCGTTATAGAGCCCTGGCTGATCCATTTTTTCTCTCTCTCTCTCTCTCTAGCTCCGAGGTACTAATTCTCAATGATAATAATAATAATGCTAATAGTAATAATCCTTGCATTGATATAGCGCTTTTCACATCTTATCGACGTCTCAAAGCGCTTCACAGAATATACTGTAAAGTGAATTGACTGTATATTTATGGGCGAAATGCGGCAGCCAATTGCGCACAACAGTGTCCCACATACAGCCGTGGATTGAAATGACCAATTTTTATTATTGTTGGTATTTTGGACGGATTATTATTAGGCACATGGAATAAGGAAACTTGCCCAAGGTTTCACCCTGATCTACCTGGATTCGAACACAGGTCTCACGCTTGTAAGGCAAGTGCTCTAACCACTGAGCTACAGGAGCTGTTAATAATAATAATAATAAAATTAATGCTTCTGATGCAACACCCATACTGTCCAAATGTTTCAAAGCACTTTACAGCAAATAATGTTAATAATAATTGATATAGCAATTGATATAGCGCCTTATCACATCATTGAGATGTCTCAAAGCACTTCGTAACTGCAATGACTACGTTCGTCAGTGAAGGCGATCTCCAATTCACACGCAGCAGACAAGTAGTGGGGTCAATGAGCGACTGACTGTGTGGGATTGAGCTCAGCATTGATGGAAGGATTAGACGTTAAACCGTAGTCTCGCTGTCTGTCTGTTAAGGTGAACGGTAAAAATCCCACAGGGCACGATAAGAGAAGAGAAGAGTTTGGGAAGTATGCTGGGATCCGTCACCTCCTTAAATGCATATTTTGTTTTAAAAAAAACATATTTAAGGAAAAACTCTGCCTGTGTCCAGATTGACTCTATTTCTATTGAGTTTAAGGATGTCCAGAATTTGGTCAAATATCTTAATTGCGGCATCGCATTATGCACTCTGAGACGCTACTCTGCGCGTGTGAGTGCAAGCTGTTGAAGTTGGTGTTGTATTTCAAAGCCAATGAGTTTCTCTCAAGCCAGAAACTCTCGCAGACCACAAAGACAGTTTGCCTACAAGATACACAGTCACTACGTTCAGTCCGTCAGTCCAGTGAAGGGCTTTGAGATGTTTCAACAACATGGTTAGGTGGAATATCGAACGCAAGGATTTTTATTTCTGTTCTGAAATGTTTTGGAAATCCCCCATTGTTTTTCCCTTATGTGCTGAGGTCCCTAAATCTGTGTCCTTATTGTTTGCAGTTAAACCAAGTCACAGGAAATAGTGATTTCTCCATCCACCTGAGCCGACGCACAAGGTCACTTTAAGGATCTGAGCTTCGACCAGAGATTGAAGAATAATATTCTGTGTGAGAGAGGCTGGAGTGTTTGAATTAAATGGCTGACAAAAAAATCAGGTACGTTATTTCCAACGTCTGTATGTGAGTTTCTGACTCGCGCCTGGGCAGGGGAAAACAACATTTACATGTAACATTTGACTGAAACGTGTATTATAATTTTTTTTAAAGAATTCTGTCCAGCGTCATTGAAAGGAATTGTCCATCACTGTTCAAAGCAGGGGCAGGAGGAGGCCATTCAGCTCATTGAGCCTGCTCCACCAGTTTATTATATCATGGCGATTTTTTCATCCCAACCATCCACCCTTTCATGACTGCTACCCAAATAGGGCCTGCAAAATACGCAATCGCTACCCCTTGCAGTAGATCCTGTGAAGAGCTTTGAAACGTTTTGATAACGTGATGTGCTACTGTGTCAAGTGCCAGGATTTTTATATCCTTTATATGCTAAAGAGAATTCCCCCCCCCGGTAACCCCATCCCCCCCCAACCCATTTTCGGTAGGCAACGAGGACTACTCAAGGCATTTCACAGAAAGTGCAGTGACTATATTTTTGTAGGCAAACCTGGCATTTTCGCCCACAAAATATACAGTCAGTTCACTCTACTGTGAAGTGCTTTGAGAAGTCTCGAAGCCACTATGTAAAGTATAAGGATTATAGATATATAGTTGATTTGACTGCCGCAACGTTTCATTTGGAGGCTTGTTGGCCAGGACACAAGGAGAAACTCCCTTCTCGCTTAAGAATGGGCTCTTGCTTCTGAGTCATTCTCCTTTCCTTTCTGCCTGTTCTCCAAACTGTCTCCAAACTCCCATCCCAACAGTCAGTCGCTCACACAATCCCTGATTTTTTTGGCAATGGAAACTTGGATCCGTCCAACTTCAACGGAATTTGTGTCAGAGTGAAAGAAATGGGAAAGGATGGTCACTTGCTTTCTGCCTCCCACCACGCCCACAAAATAAAATCATAACTGCTCTTGAACAGTCAATTTGACCACAGAATACAGTCAATTCACTTTACACTATATTCTGTGAGGCCCTCTTTGAGATGTCTCAATGATGTGATAAGGCACCATATCAAACGCAAGGATAATTATTATTATTTATGATTATTTATGATTATGCCTCGCAGATAGTCGCTCAGCCATTAGGTTGAGAGGCCACCGGTCTGGGGAAGTTTGTCCATATCACTGTAAGGAAGCTGCATTGTGTGAGCTATAGCCACCCAACACTGGAATGCAGATTGAGAGGAAATTGATCCCAAGGGTTTAAATGGGATCAGGAACCAGCAAGGAAAGGAAGTGAAATACAAACTGCTTGGAATTCTTGTCTGTTAACACAGCAGGCTGTGTGTAAGGAGTCTATGTAGTGTAGCACTGTCTCCATCTGACTGAGCCCAGCCTTTGTGAAACAGCTCAGGAGTTTCAGCAGGCCCTGATACTGAAATGTATACAAAGACAGCTCTATTTTTTTTGGCTTGGGGTATCCTGAATTACTGCAAGACTTCCCAACGCAGTCAGGTTTTGCTTAGCATTTAACAAAAACAAACATTGAGGGGATATAGGAAAGAGAGCGCGAGAGAGAGAAAGAGGGAGAGGGAGAGCTAGAGAGAACGAGCGAGTGAGAGAGAGCGAGAGAATGCAAGAGAGGGAGAGTGGAAAATGGGATTAAGCTGTTGAACGATTGTAGTGTGATCTAGTTCGTTTTTTTATTTTCGTCCCACTGAGTGGGACGCTCTCGGCTGTCCTTCCCTTGGGAAGTATGGTTCCATATGTCCACCCCCCCCCCTCCCCTCAGCATTGGTTAGTCCACTCGCCTCACAAGCGAGAAGACCCAGGTTCGATTCCCAGGGGAAATGAAACATTAGGCAAGTTTCCTTCTGCCACCTGCCTATTTATCTAGCAGTAAGTAGGAACCCAATTGTTAACTCAATTGCTGGATTGCGTTTCCAGGGGTAATAATTCCTTCAAACAAAAAATAATAATGATACACATTGGACACTCAATCAACATCTGTTTGTGGGATACTGCTGTGCTCAATTGGCTGGCGCAGTTGAGTGCATTGGGGGCAGATCAATGTTTGCTGAGAGGGCTCCAGGCCCTTCCTCCTCTCCTCCAACTTTCCAACACAAACTCAACCAGGGTTCCCTTCAAAGAGATTGTTTCTGAGCAGTAGAATAACCCCCCCACTCCCCCCCCACAACCCGACTCCCAACTCCCCCCAACCTCACAGATGTTTGTGGGATGTTGCAGGTTAGGTTTCATCAGAACCGGGGCCTCACTGTGGTGTGTGAAAGTCGTGTCTGATCTTTGTTGTCTCTGTTGCAGTTTACCCGCGAAGCTGATGAATGGAGGCATTGCTGGCTTAATTGGCGTCACCTGCGTATTCCCCATAGACTTGGCAAAAACCCGGCTACAAAACCAGCAGAATGGCCAGAGGATCTACAACAGCTTGTGAGTACGGCGATAGATCGCTCAGGGAGCTTCAACCACTGTGCCCCTCGGGATCTCCCTACCTCACTCGCTCTATGTCCCTCACACCTCTTTTATCCACCTAATCTATCTAACTCTTCGACTGAAACTCTGCTTATCCTCCTCCCACCATCCCTGGCTAGTCAGAGCGTGACGCAATGTGTTCTCTTTTCCTCAAACCTCTGTCTGCACAGAAGAGTCATTGTTCCCTTTGTTTGATTTCAGGTCTGATTGCCTCATTAAGACAATCCGATCCGAAGGCTATTTTGGGATGTATCGAGGTAGGTGTTTTAAAGCCACCCCCCCTTCTTTGTGTTCTGTGTTTATTGACTGATATGAGCTTGTTTCTCACAATGTAATACAAACCTCATGTTGCGGAAATGTTTCTGACAGCAAGACCATTCCCTTACCTGTTGGGTTTGTGTGCTGGTGAAGGGATCGCACACCTAGTTACTCCAGTTTGTTAAGACATATGAAGCTTGTTTGGCGTTGGACAGTTTGGAGTTGAAGCTGACTGCTGGAACACTGCACGGAACCTTCAAGGAGTGGGCCGTGGGTTTGCAGTTGCGAGTTACCACACAGACGTTTGTCCACCGAGTTGCAGGTTCTTCAATGAGCAAATCGCAGAGCAGCGCTGTGATCCAATTTCAGTCGAGCTCGCCTTGACATTAGGAATTGCAGCTGTTTTGGCTAGACTCTCTGGTATGGTGTGTTTGCTCTGCTGAGAGAGATCAGTGGTGAGATTTGTCGTTCACAGGACAGTGGTGGTTTGACTTAAACACACAAGCGACTAGCAAACCCGACTGGCGATCGTGCAAAGGGAAACATGGCCCATAAAGTAAACCAAGTTTTTCCCTTAACAGAACCAGATACTGACCTGTGCATTTTTAAGCAGCATTAGGCTGTCTGAGTGGAATGTATGTTTGGTATGAACTTGGCTGTGGCCTTTTGTTCACCAGAATAATACTTGGGCTTAAAGGGTTAAATGATGAGGACAAGGTTGCATAAACGCGGTCTCTATTCCGTTGAATTTGAAAGGTTGAGAGGTGGTCTAATTCAAGATTTTAAAATAATAAAGCGATTCGATAGGGTAGATAGAGAAAAACTATTTCCTCGGGTGGGGGAAATCCAGAACGTGAGGGAATAATCTTAAAATTAGAGACAGACCATTTAGGAATGAAATTTGGAGGCAGTTTCTCACCCAAAGGTTAGTGGGAATCTGGAACTCACTCTCCTCAAAGGCTGTGCTGCTGGATCCATTCACATTTGAAAACTGCGATGGATAGATTTTTGTTAGATCACGGTATCAACAGATATGGGGCAAAGGGCGCGTGATTGGAGTTGAGGGACAGGTCAGCCACGATCTTATGGAATGGCAGAACAGGCTTGAGGGACTGAATGACCTACTCCTATTCTTAAGTTTGTATATGTAGGAGCTCAGTGGTTAGATCACTCACCTTATAAACTTGAGACCTGTGTTCGAATCCAGGCAGCTCAGGGCGAAACCTTGGGCAGGTTTATTCACTCCACATGCCTATAATAATCCCTCCAAAAAAAACCATAATAATAAAATTGGCCATTTCAGTCCGCGACTGTTCGTGGGACACTGCTGTGTGCAATTGGCTGCCGCGTTTCGTCCACAAATGCACAGTCAATTCACTTTACAATGTATTCTGTGAAGCGCTTTGAGACGTCGATAAGATGTGAAGAGCGCTATATCAAATGCAAGGATCATTATTATTATGTGATTTAGTCACACAAATGATCACTTCACGTTGGATGTATGACGCAAGGCTTTCCAGTCTGAGGTGTGTGAGGATATCTTTGTGTACCAACCTTCCATTGTGCCTTTCCCTGACGTATTCTATACCTTCCCATTGCGCTCCACAATCTCGCTCGGCGATCCTCGATCAGGGCTGAGTCAACTGATGGTGACTGTGACGGGCGTTTGTTTCTGTGACGTGCCAGCTGACTTTTACATGAACCCTCCCAAGGTGTGTGCGTATCGGATTCGAGCTATAGTCCTCGCGCCAGAGGGGACCTATTCATCACAGATGCAGAATTACAGGTCTCCTGTGAGCGAAAGCTGGCCTGCAAGCTCACAGGGACAGAGGAAGTCTCCATAGATTTCTGTATAAAACTGCATGTTGGAAATGATGTTAAAAAGAGTTGTGATCAAGGCAAGAACTCGGACGTAGGTGTGAAAATCCTTGTTTGTTTTTTTACAGAGTACGAGACAGTATGGGCACTCAAAAGGCCAGTGCCACTTTTAATGGTACGGTAAATGCGTAAACGAAAGACTCTGGTGGGCTGCAGGTTTTCTCTGGCGGGGGGTTGGGGAGGGGAGCAGAGGGGAAGCGTGTGTGCTTGGTGGGGGGATGTTGGCGGGCGGCTGCGGAATCGGTTCAAAAAGAAAACAGGAGGAATGTTGAAAGAAATGAACTGCTTTTTGTGCCTAGTGGTGAAGGGAGAGGTTTTTTGAGAAGGGGGATCATTTCTGTTTCTACTAACCAGTGGGGTGGATGTGCGTGCGTGTGTGTGTGCGTGTGTGAGTCAGTGCGCGTGTGTGTTTTTGCATGGCACTCAGTTTTCAGGTTTGAACACTTGCAAAACATATCTATTTATATGGCGTGAGAAGGTTAATGGTGCTTCCCCTCGGGTGCTGGTAGTGGATGGGTCAACGAGGCCCGGGTGGGAACTGGTTAAGTCAGTGTGATGCACGTGGGTGATTTCCAGCATTGGTTTGAGATGTGTTGAGACATAGAGGGGCCTACCTCCCCACCCACAAGGCTGCCCGCATGCTGCCTGTCCCCAAAAGACCACGTGCCTCAACCATTAACCCTTTGAGAATGCCATTGGCGTTTACTCTTTAACTCCTTCACTGCCAACACCCAACTCTCCTGCCTCATCCACCTCCCCACCCCACCCCCTCATCATCACCCTTACCCACGCAGACATCCTGGTTTGGAGATTAATTTGGGAAGTTAAAGGGCCTCGGCGGGTTTCAGTTGACTCAAAGCTGGGATGGGATTGACCAGAGTCATGTGGATCGACAGGAAGTGAAGTGTGAGAACTTAAACTGGGTCCCAACTCCTAAATAAACAACAACAACTTACATTTATATAGCGCCCTCCATGGCGGGTGGCATCTCAGAGCGCTTCACAGTGGCCGAGGCAGGGGGAGGTGGAGGGTGACTGTAAGTGTGGTCGAAGAGAAAGGTCTTCAGGCGTGACCTGAAGATGGGAAAGGAGGGGGCAAGCTCTGGAATATGGTGGGGAAACGGGTTAATTCGGATCAGGAAGTAACCGAGATGATCATTTCTCATCATTAAATGTAATGTTAAGGATTTTTGAAAAATATTTTTTTTTACCCAATGTGCGTGTGTCACCACATGGCTTTGCTTCCTGTAGTGGACCTCAGTGACCCTCGACAAGGGAGAGGGATGATATGTCTGTAGGGTTCCCTAACCTTGACCTTGATAATTGGAATTGTGTCCCGTGATTTACACTGTCCGCTGTCCTGCACACAGTCAATGCCAATAGGAGATGAGAGAGGTGGGGATTGTTGGGGGTGTGGGGGGATTAAACTGAACCTAAGAATGTAAAGCATCCCAGAATCTCTCCAACCTGGCCTCACTTTGGGAGCTCAAGGTCATTCAAACTTCTATCCCAGAACCTACCTCTTTGATTGTGCTTTTGGGTCATCTTTCCTCTCCCTATAATCCCCCATCCACCCCCAACTCCACCTCGGCATCGGCTCCCACCTTCAGCTCGGGTGCCCACTATTAAGCCCACTCTTTGGGATGTCTTACTGAAGTGAAAGGCGCTGTGTAAATACAAATTGACATGATGTTTGCAGCAAATGCACATTTCAGGGCCCACAACTGCTCTAATTCCATGCTCCTGTACACAGCGCTGTCTCTGAATGTGTGTGGCTGGGCTTCATTCCTCCCTCCCAAACCCCAATCTCCCCCTCCTCAAACCACGATGGGTGCTTGATCACTAACAGAGAGCTGTCACGCGGAGAGGGTATGTGAGAGCACGTAGTGGCATGCAATACTAAACACTCTACTCTGCACAGTCTTGCCTGCACATCCCCTCCAATGCTTTGGTGTTGCCATATACAGGTCGACCCCCATTATAACGCTCTCCTGTAAAATGCGTGATCCTTATTGCACTAGGGACCCAATGCCGATCGGCTGTGTTACTGCGCACAGCGCTCATGGGCAGGAAGCCACACTGACATCACCGCCTAGACAAAGGGAGTGACCGCAGTGGCCACACGCCGATCTAGCTGTGTTGATCGGTGGCCATTTTGTTTTCTGTTTTCACGTTCGCCCCCATTATAACCGCAAGCTTCAAGATGACAGCCCCAAACCACCGCGTTGTAGCAGGGGAGTCGGCCTGTATTGAACTTTAGCCACTTTCAAAGCTTTCCACTCTTTAATAACTTAAGTGCTGCCCTTAACGCAACCTGACTGCTCTCTCGCATTCTCCTTCTAACTCTGGCAACGCGTAGATTTAACTCCTAGTGGTACTTTCTTGTGCTCTTCAAAATGCCCGTAATGTTTCGGCCGTTTCCGGGCTCTTGTTTTCAGGCTTTAGTGAGTCGGAAGATCTTTTAACTGAGTGTATACGTACGTCTGTGGTAACTTGGAATTCCTTTTGCCTCCCACTCCCTCCCGCCCCATTGTTGCCCACCCTCCTCTCCCCTCCTTTTTGACCTTTTCAGGAGCCGCTGTTAATCTGACCCTGGTGACCCCGGAGAAGGCTATAAAGCTGGCTGCAAATGATTTCTTTCGGCAAATGCTCTCCAAAGATGGGTGAGTGACACTTTTGGTGACCGGCAAAGTGATCCATGGATCTAACAGCATAACAATACACATCTGTTCCCTATCTTTCCTCCTTTCCTCCCCCACCCCGCTCCCCTACACACATCTCCACCTCATACTCGCCTTCTACAGAATAAACAAGAAGTCTGATACCTACACAGTGTGTATGGGTGTGTTAGACTGGCTCAGCCAGCCTCACTTTTGACTCTCGGGTCAGAAGGTTGTAGGTTCAAGCCTCTATGTCAAGACTTTGAGCTCAAACGATCCTTGGCTAATGCTTCCTTACAGTGCTGGGAGATGTGTTGCATTGTGGCGGGTGCTGTACTTTGGATGAGACGTTAAACCGAGGTCCTGTCTGTGTCATGTTCAGGCAGACGTTAAACGTTCTATTTGAAAGGAGAATATTTGAGTCTCTCTCTCTCTCTCCTGGTATTCTGGTCAACAATTCTTCTCCGCCCCCCTTCCCTCCCCCAACCCCAATTCTCCCCCACACCACCCCATTTACTGGGCACAAATGCCTGCCTACAAAACTTACAGTCACTACATCACTGGAGAGCCCGTAGAACATTTTGAAAGGTCCTCCTAAAATGAAAGGCCTATTCCAAATGTAAGGATTAATATTGTAATCATTACATTGCTGTGTTGGCTTGTTTCTTCTATGAGTCTTATCAAAATCCAGTGTGAGGTCGTTCAAAGAAACTCATTGTGTTGGATAAAACCCAAGACACAAGAAAGCTGCTGGCTCGATCGCCTTCCCCCTTCCCCTGCCACCGATCGGGAAGAGCCCAGAGCTTCGCTTGTGTGGGATCTGGTGGCTGCTGTCTCTTCTCCTGGGGGAAGAGAGGTTCCGGTGACTTTGTGCCATCGGCAAGGTTAAAAGCAAAGCTGTCGGCCAGCGACGCACAGGGAGGTTTCTCCTCTGTGAATGAATTAATTGGATCAGTCACATTGTGATTTTCCATCAAGCTGAATGGCAAGTCAGTAAACTCCTGCTGTTCAGGAATAAACGCAGGCAGTTTTTTAGTATTGTCCCCGCAAGTCATAGAATCGTTCAATACATGCATTAGGAGGTTGTTTGCTCTACTGCATATATTGCCTCCACTGTGCCTGTACTGTGCTCCATTTAGTCTCACTTCCCTGCCCTTTCCCAACATCCCTTTTATAGTTGTCCTTCCTAAATGTTTGTCCAATTCCCTTCTTTTAAAAAAAAACTATTACGTATCTGCATTGATGTCTGTTTTTGGTCTTTTATCCTATAATCCTTACAACCTTCCGTGAGTGTGCGTATGCATGTGCGCATGTCTGTGTGTGTGTGTGCAACATAATAAACAATTCCCAGCCTCACCCTTTGATTTTCTTTCTCTGATGGCCCTAAATCGATGCCGTCCAGTTACTGCCCATTGGAAATAATTTCTCCCTGTTCACCTGACGCAAATGATAATTGAAAAGCCTCTATCTAGTTCACCGACAGCCTCCACTGTTATGGAGTAAAGGCGGTGGAGTGCGGCTGCACGTGTCACAGTTGTGCGGTGGATTGTCTGGAGATCAGCTGTCCTGCCGTCACGCAGTGCAATGCTTTGACACGTGCAATCCCCAAAACATCCATCTAATTTTTACCCTGAGAGCAAAGGGCTGCCCTTTACGAGCAGAGCACTTGCTGCTGATCACTGAGGATCCTATAACCTTCAGGTAAATTTACTGCTCAGTCTGTGCTTGCTCCCTCCGAATCACCTTTAGTTCACACTAGGGAACGGCGATATGGGAATTTTCCGGATATGGATATATCGGTTGGCTCATATCGAGATATACCGAAATACCGATATTTTCAGTTTTTTCGTACTGCGCATGTGCGCGCGCATCGGAGTGCGCGCGCATCGGAGTGCGCGCGCATTCCGGGTGCGCGCGCATTCCGGGTGCGCGCGCATTCGGGGCCTATCTTTTCAGGAGGTAAATATATTTCTCTCTCTGTGTCTCTCACTCTCTCCATCTCTGTGTTTTTCTGTCTGTGTCTCTCTATGTCTCTCTCCCTCTCTCCTCTCTCACATCCCCCCCATCTCTATCTATCTGTATATTATCACATCCACCCCGTCTCTCCCCCCCCCCCCCGCCGTCCCTCTCTCGCACCCCCCACCCCCGTCGTCTCTCTCCCCCACCACCCCCCAGCCGTCTCTTTCTCCCTCACCCCACCGTCTCTCTCTCCCTCCCCCCCCAGCCGTCTCTCTCCCCCTCCCCCCAGCCGTCTCTCTCCCCCTCTCCCCCCCCCCAGCCATCTCTCTCCCCCCCTCCCCCCCAGCCGTCTCTCTCCCCCTCTCCCCCCCAGCCGTCTCTCTCCCCCTCTCCCCCCCCAGCCGTCTCTCTCCCCCTCTCCCCCCCAGCCGTCTCTCTCCCCCTCTCACCCCCAGCCATCTCTCTCCCCCTCTCCCCCCCAGCCGTCTCTCTCCCCCTCTCCCCCCCCCCCCCAGCCGTCTCTCTCCCCTCTCCCCCCCCCCGCCGTCTCTCTCCCCTCTCCCACCCCCCCCCCAGCCATCTATCTCCCCCTCCCCCCAGGCGTCTCTCTCCCCCTCTCCTCCCCCCCCAGCCGTCTCTCCCCCTCTCCTCCCCCCCCCCAGCCGTCTCTCTCCCCCTCTCCCCCCCCCCAGCCGTCTATCTCCCCCTCCCCCCAGCCGTCTATCTCCCCCTCCCCCCAGCCGTCTCTCTCCCCCTCACCTCCCCCACCCCCCCCCAGCAGTCTCTCTCCCCCTCACCCCCCCACCCACAGCCGTCTCTCTCCCCCCACCCCTTGCATACCTGTATATTGTATTCGAGGACTATGAATACAAGATGGCAGCTTTGCACCTCGGTCTGTGCATTGTGTATAGAGATGAGCATTCTGGGTCTTGTAGTTGATTGTGCTCGCATCCCGATTTTTTACCTCGATATATCGTTTTTCAATATATCGGTATTTTCAAAATGTCTATATCGGCATATCGACATGAAAATCATATTGGGTTTTAGCGATATACCGATATATCGCCGTTCCCTAGTTCACACTGACTGTTTCTCAACCAGCCAGTCGTGTAATCGTTCGTTCATTCATTCATTCATTGATTCGCATGCAGGTGAAGCTTTGTTTGGAAATGTAAGAGGATATCCTCGCAGATAGGGGTTTAGACAGATTAAATCTATGATCTAGGTTTAGGTTAAGTTACCCTGCGGGAAGCATTCAGGAGAGAGAGAGATAGGATGGCAGATTTTATTCTACACATTTAATTGCAAGGAAGTCCCAATGCTCTCTACTCACTGCTTTCTTTGGCTTTAAGATTCTCAGCAAAACCCAAAGAATTATTTTAACCCTGCAAGCTAAAACCCTGATGGGTAGAGTGGTACTTGTAGTGGAAAAGCAGGATAGGCTTTCAATAGCAAGCTACAGTAAAAGCCTGTTTATCTGGCACCCTCAGGACCTGGCCAATGCCAGGCGCATGCCGGATATTCCGCCGAAAACACATAAAAAAAATATTTCAAATGCATTTTTCCGGATAAATTCTGGTTAATCGAATGCGGACCTTTTTTTTCCCGATGCCGGTTATACGGATGTTATGGTTGATTGGGTGCCGGATAAACGGGCTTTTACCGCATATGGTTTCAGCTGGTTCGACTCTCACTCCTCCTCTGGGGTCCCCAAGCCTCGGATCTTGCCAACCTGCATGGAATACTTTCTGGAATTAGATAAGCAGGATTCATCCACCCCCAGAGAGAGAGAGCGCATTTCATTCTAACTATCTCTGGGATTTCCGTGTGTAGGTGTGATGCATGAAATTCTCAGCTTGATCTGGATACTATTAAACATGGTGACTTTCCGCGCGCTTCAGACACCCAGCTGACCAAAAATAAAGGTTTCCTCAATGACAACCATGTGATACTAGACACCACAACTCGCCAGGGAGCAAACCAAGGATTAATTAACAATGGCTCACTGTCTTGTTGCTTGAACCATTCATTTAGGCTTCTCGCTGAACACATTAGCAAAGTACAAATCTTACAATTCGATCTGCGAGAGGAAACGATTGTGAAGGTGGCAGATCCCACTTGGGTCTAGACTTACACTGTTTGCGTATGAGAACACCCAGAATTTGGCAAGTGCTTAAATACAAAGCCATCATTTTGTACAATCTGTCAAGTTTCCTTCAAGAAGGTGTGAAAAAACAGCCTCAAACATCAGACTGCACACAGCAATTTGGCAGATCCTGGTCACTCCAAAATGCTTAGAAACCAGAAAAAATCTAACCTGGGGTGCATTGTGCGTTCCACCCACAAATATACAGTCAAATCATTTTACAGTATATTCCATGAAGCACTTTGAGACATATAGAAGACATGAAAAGCGCCATATCAAATGCAATGATTATTATTATTATTACTCCCTACCCCACCCCTTAGAAATACAGAAGGAAAATAACATGGAGTCTTAAAATGCGAGGTTTGGCCAGGATTACACATGTACAAATTAATGATTGTCAATAGCCCATGAATGGAATGACAAAATCACCTGAAATTTGTTTTTCTGTTGGTGGTTAATTGCATGACTGGAGAGGACATCTCAACATGGGTTCAACCTGGGTTGTTCCCGTGGGCTATTAGCGCAACCTGCATTCTCGACCCCGATGTCTCCTATACTCTTTTCCACACTGGTACTGTTTTCTCTGGTCCTTATGTTGGTATATAATACTACCACAAATAAAATAATCCTTGCATTAGACACAGCGCCTTTTCACCTCTTCGAGACATCTCAAAGCGCTTCACAGGACCTACTGTAAAATAATAATAATCTTGCATTTGATGTAGCGCTTTTCACATCTTATCGACATCTCAAAGCTGTTGTTATTGCTTGTAAAACTGCTGTTAGGACCCGTCGTTGCTCACCCGATCGCTGTCATTCTCCTCGTCTTTTATTTTCTTCTAATGGGATCTTTCTGCATTAAAGATTTAGTGGAAAAGACGGATATTTAGCAGTCGGCAAATGAATGAGACCCTTCTATTTATGAGAGAGAGAGCTCCTTGCACACGCACAAGACATTTTCAGGAGAATCGCAAGCACGGACGAGACACCATCCATCTTCCCACTTTGCCAGCTACGCAGAGCCCATCAGCACACCAGCTGTTAACCTCCAGCAACATGTTATCTTAAATTTGCAGAATTATAGAAAATACAGTCTAAATTTGGAACAAATAAACCCAACTTGCAACCTGAATTTCCACCCCGCCCTGCCTCCCCTTCCAAAAAAAAGCACAGCTGGACCTTAAGGCTTAAGACAAAGCGATCTTGGAGGCTAAGTCAGGGTGGAATTCCAAGGTCCACTGTGACTGGCCGCCTGCTGTGTCTGCTGAAATTATTTCAGACCGCTTGAACGCTCACATTTGCCTGAATGGTCCTGACTGCCTAAGCAAAGCAACAAGCAACCATAGCTTAGCAACCAGCGCTGGCTTGCAAACCACACACATCCAGCACACTGAATGCGTCTATGATGATGGCTCAGCTGTTTTGCTAGTAGCTTCTAAGAACATTGCCTCCTCCTCCTCCTCCCTTCCTTTCACACCCACACACAGTCTGTCTTCATGCAATTGAATATGTCTGTGTATGTGACACACACATATTCAATTGCATGAATATTGTTATTAAATAATGTAATTATTTTTATAATAATCCTTGCATTTGATGCAGTATGTCGGGAGGAAGTCTCAAAAGGCTTCACAGAATTTACTTACCCATAAGCCCTATCACTAATAAGAATTGTAATCAAATTTCATTCGAAAATCTAGATATTCAGTGTCTGAAGGTCACTTCACAACACAGAGTAAAAAAAATTTCTACAAATGTGTGGGGAAGAAATTTATCTGGAATTCTAGATTAACTTTATTTCTAATAATAAGCCTTGCATTTAATATAGCACCTTATCACGTTGTTGAGACGTTTCAAAGAGCTTCACAGGATATTCAGTACAGTGAAGTGACTGTAATTTGTGGGCTAAACACAACTTGTGAACAGCAGTGTCCCTCCCACAAACAGTCATGGAGCGAATGATGAATTTTATTTGGAAATGTTGGCCAGGACACCGGGTGAGAGAGACTCTCTTTTAGAATAGTTCCATGGGATCTTTAACGTCCGCTTGAACAGGCGGGTGGGACCTCAGTTTAATGTCTCATCCGAAGGACGGAAAACTCCGACAATGCGTCACAATCCAGCATAGCATTGGAGATTCATTCAACTTAGACTATGTGATTCCCGACGTGATTCTCTTCAGAGTGCGTATTCAGATAACTGCTAAAGTTTGACTGGCTAAAACCACAGAGCTTGCCCAGTGAGATCACTGCCTCAAGGGCACAGGACAGAATTGGCTCGTGAGTCAGTGGGTTCAAGAGCCGATAAATGGAAACACAATTTGCCACATCCGGCAAACGATTGATCAATGACTTGGAACGCACCCTTTGGCCGAGTGCAACACAGGATCTTACACAAATCAATCCCCAGAGGCCAGATTGAGTTCATCAAACTATGTATAAGTTCCTCCATCAGTTGGTATTGATACTGTTGGTATTGGTGTAGGAAAATCGTACAACGGGAAGGGAAACGATACCATTGGTACGTTTTTCACCCTGTTTATTTTTACCAATAAATCAATAGTCATCTGCTCAAGGAGAGCAGGAGATCAAGGTCAGGCAACTCATTAAGGGAACTTCATGCACTCCCTGCTATGTGAACACCATCTGTGTTCAAAGCAGTTTTCAGCTTCCAAGGGCCAAATGGCCTCCTGCGGTGCTGGGAACGCACACTGACTCTTTCCCCCCCACTCCCTCCTCCCCCATCACAAACGTCCTTCACCTGGTTCCATTTACGAGATTTTTTTAAAAGAGAAATAAGACCTAATTAATTGAAAAAAATAACAAATATAGTTCAATAATAATAATCCTTATATTTCAGATAATAATACTAATCCTTGCATTTGATATAGCGCTTTTCACATCTTCTAGACGTCTCAAAGCACTTCACAGAATATACTCTAAAGTAAATTGACTGTATATTTGTCGGCGAAACGTGGCAGCCAATTGCGCACAGCAATGTCCCACAAACAGGCGCGGATTGAAATGGACAAATTTCATATTGCTTTTTTTGATGGATTATTATTGGGCGTGTGGAGTAAGGAAACTTGCCCAAGGTTTCGCCCTGACCTGCCTGGAATTGAACCCAGTATCTCGCATATAGCACCTTTTCACATTGTTGAGACATCTTAAAGCACTTCACGTGATATAATATTATGTTCATTTAGTCGGTTGAAACGTGGCCAGCGCATAGCAGGGTCCCATCAACAACAGCCTTGGAGGGAGACAAGATGTTGTGTCAAGATGATGAAGGGTAAAAGGGCTTGGCTTGGTTTCCATGGGTCTGATCAGATGCCACTGTACTGCAACACTGCTGTTCCTCTTCGCAGGAAGAAGCTGACCTTGATCAAGGAGATGCTGGCTGGCTGTGGGGCCGGCACCTGTCAGGTTGTGGTCACCACACCGATGGAGATGCTGAAGATTCAGCTGCAGGACGCAGGGCGACTCGGTACGTGGCCGTCGTGCGTTGGGATAACCACTGGTGTCTAACCAGCTAAGAGACCGCGTAGCTCGCCACCTGAAACGCTTTGAGATGCGAAAGGCAAGGCTGAGTGCGGGTTGTTGACCCTCCTGTTACGTGTGCTCGGTGCTGGGCTGACGGATCTGCTTTCTCTATGTGATTGTACGCAGCCGCCCAGGAGAAGATCATGGCAGCACAGGCTGTGCCCGGCTCCGTGCCCGGGGGTACCATCCCTAGCACAAGTCACGCTACCTCTGCGGTCAAACCCCAGCAGACTGCCATGCAGATCACCAAAGAGCTGTTGAGGAGCAAGGGAATCGCCGGACTATACCAAGGACTCGGTGCCACAATCCTAAGGTAAGAAAGGAGAGCAACAACAAGAAGCTACATTTGCACAGAGCCTTTCGCATCGGGAGCTGTGATATCTTGGGAGCACCATTGCAGCTGTCTGAAACGATGACTAAATTCGGTGCATATAGATCTACCTTAATTGAACAGTGTATTGAGTGTGCGTCGGTCTCTCGGGATTGACTTCTCTGCCGCATACCGCATATGTGTGTGAAACGCAGCAGCCAGTTGTGCACAGCAGTGTCCCACAGTCCCGCCAACAGTTCATGGAGCGAGACTAGACACTGTGTCACGATGGTGGAGGGTAAAGTGGCCTGGTTAGGTTTGCATGGATCTGACTAGATGTGCTGTGCTGCTATGGTCCTGTAACGCTGCTGTTCCTCTTTACAGGAAGACAGTGACCTTGATCAAGGACGTGTGTGTGGTGTGTGTGTGGTGTGTGCTGGGTGAGGGGGGGCGGAAACCATATCCTTGGCTGACATTCTCTCCTTTGTTCAAAGGGATGTTCCGTTCTCCATCGTCTACTTCCCGCTCTTTGCAAACCTTAACCAGCTGGGCCAGAGGAACCCGGGCGAGAAGTCTCCCTTCTATGTTTCCTTCTTCAGTGGCTGTATCGCTGGCAGCACAGCCGCTGTGATGGTCAACCCCTGCGATGGTGAGACATTGTCATCCGCTCGTGTTGCGGTGAGATACAGTGACATCTTCTTGTGTCACAGACCAGCGTGGGGGGGGGGGTCGGGATAACTCAGTGGTTAGCGCACTCGTCTCGCAAGCGGGAGGACTCCTGGGTTTAATTCCCGACAGGGCCAAATGCTGGGAAAGTTTCCTTACTTATTAAAAAAAAATGTGGTCACTCAATACACAACTGTTTGTGGGACACTGCTATATATGCAACTGCCTGCCATGTTTCGCCCACAATATATGGTCAATTTAGTATATTCTTACAACTCACTGGTTTAACGGATCATTGGAAGAAGTCAGCAACAACAACAACAAATTGCATTCATACAGGCCATTCATATCGATAGGACTTCACAAGATGCTGGAGATTTAAGGGTTTGCACCCAAGCTGGGGGTTGCAATTAAGAGGGTTGGAGGGTAAAGAGGAGGTGGTGAAGATGGGAGGACCAACTGCACAGTCAAAGAGGAAGGTCTAAAGATGGGCCTTGAATGAGGCAAAGAAGGGGGCGAGGTGGAGGGATTCCAGGGTGGAGTTCCATAGGTTGAGGGCAGAAAGGCTGAAGGCTTGACTGGTGATGTTGATGGTGGGGTTGGTGGGGAACATGGAACAGTCCTGGGAAGAATGGTAATGCGTTAGTTGATCGGGCAGGTAGGTAACGAGACAACAGAGGGCTTTGAAAGTGAGGACAAGGATCTTAAACCCGATCCTGTGGGGGTTGGGGAATCAGAGAAGCCAAGCGAGGAATGGGTGTGGGAGGGGGGGTGGGGGTAGGTGGGTAGGGTGCATGTCAGACCCCCCAAAAAAATCGTACAACCTTCTGAGTCTGTGCAGTACAATTATACTTTAGGTCCATGACCTCAACAACAGGGAGCCAACAGGGAAACCCCTCCAGCTGTGTGTTGACACTGACATGCTTCAGCTTTCCTATGCGAATGCTCAATTCCTTTCATCACACCAAGCTCTCTCTCTCTCTTCTCTCTCTCTGGTTAATCATTAGCAATGAACACACACAGCTCAGGCTGGCTGTGTGGGCCTCGGGCAGACTGTGATTCTTGTAGCTTTTCAGAGTTTGTCCTGTACTGGGGGTCCCTGCCTGTTTGCTTCTCCTCGGGGATCGTTACCTGTATTAAAAAGCCTTTCTCTTTCCTATTCCCCACACACCGCCCCCCCCCCCCCCCCCCGCCCAATCCCCTCCCCTCCCCCACTGCAGTAATAAAGACGAGGCTACAATCTCTTCAGCGGGGAATTAATGAAGACACGTACTCAGGAATAATAGACTGCACCAGGTAATGAATGATATGTGCTTTATTCATTGCGCTCTGTGCTCCACTTTGTAATGCGGGAGTCCCAAAGATTAGCAGTTATTAGAGCATTAGCTTTTCAAGTGAGAGGACCTGGATTCTATTCACAGGCAGTGCAAAACCTTTGGCAAGTCTGCTTTGTCCAGATGCTTCTGTTTACTTAGCAGTAAATTAGGACCCTGGTTGTTGGTCGATTTGGCGGATCGCTTTCCAGGGGTAATAATAATCCCAAAATAATAATCGACCCACAATTATTTGTGGGATACAGCTGTGTGCAATTGTCTGGCGAGTATCGCCCACCAAAAATACGCAGTCACTTTACAATATATTCTGCGAAGCGCTTTGTGACGTCTCAACAACGTGATGAAGTGTTTAATCCAAATGCAAGAATTATTATCATAAACTCCCGGGTGCTGAGGCTGCTGGAGTGACTGGGATCCCAAAACACCCCTTGGGTTCCAGTCCAGGGGCACTACTACGAGAGGTGACGCAAGGAATATTTGTCAGTGTGTTATCTGAACACTGGCTGAATCAGCGAATGATTAACCTGGGATTAAGGGATGTGACCAAAGGTGGAGGACACCACTGTGCACTCAAGGTCACTTCGGAAGCGCTTTGAGACGCATCAAATGCAAGGATTATTATTATATAGACTAGGTCGTAGTTTACATTAGCCCTTGAATACTATGATTGAGATGCTTTGTTTTTTCCCGGGGACATTTACCTTTAAGCACAAATTGAGATCCTCTACTGATTTACATAGCGAGGCAGATGGGATTGAGGCTGATTGGGGTGGGCTGGCCTACAAACCTGCAGTCTACAATGTCCCTGGGTTAGGGTTAACTCAGCCAAGGTTCCTCCCCACTAATTGCTCTTCAATTGGTCTTTAATAGACTCTTTAGATTGGTGTGTCTCGTACGATCACTGACTCTAACCCAACTAGGGAGGGAAACATTAGCTACCGTGTTCGCCTACAAATACCTTGCAGTCAAATCCTGTGAAGCACCATGAGATGTCTCGATGTTTTACAATTTTTAAAAAATGTTAATGGCCTTTCCTCTCCCTCCCTCGCTCGTGCCCCTTCCCTCTTGCAGGAAAATCTGGAGGAATGAAGGAGCGAGGGCATTCCTGAAGGGGGCGTACTGCAGGGCCCTGGTCATCGCCCCTCTTTTCGGCATCGCCCAGGTTGTGTACTTCCTGGGGATAGCGGAAACCATGTTAGAGATGCTTCCCAGCGGGCAGCATTGACCCAAAGTGGAGGGAGCTCCCTTCTGTGCTATGGGCATTCAGTGCGACAGCTGATCAGCACAGGTTTGGGAGGTGAAAACTCACGAAAATCATTGCACCCTCCTTCTCACCCACCACCTCACCCACTCAACCCTCACCAACACATAAAGCTCAGCCCAGAAGCAGAAACTATTCTGCTCCTTCAGATAATTCCTCAGATCAGTGTTTTCGCCCCCCCCCCCCCCCCCCCACTTGTTTTCTATGTATATTATTTTGGGGCTTGTGGTTTTTATTGTCGTTCGTGTTTAACACTAGGATGAAGACATGTCTTGGAAGCGTGGAGTTGGTTGTGTGTGTGTATTTGTATGTGCGTGCGTTTGTGTGTATGTGCGCGTGCGTGTTCGTGAACCAGTACCAAATTGGACCAGGAATATTATTCTTCAGAATCGTGATCTGAAATTTGATCAGTATTGACGCACCAGCTTGCTATTGACCCAGCGAGTCCCATTCCAGCAGCGAAAACAGTGTAGAACATATAGAGAATTGGGAGTCTTTAACTCAACTGCAGTGACTTGAGAGCCCTTCATCTGACGCTAAGGCATATTTGCACAATGTAGTCTGTCCTTCTGCCACTGCCTCAGTCACTGTTATTGATCTTGTGTTGTAAAGCTTTATTTGATTGTCTGACACTAAAACCCTGGCCTTGAGGTGGAGGGAAGAGCAAGGCAGGGGGGGATAATGGTTATGTGCTTACATACTTGTAACGTACAGATATTATAGGACGCCTGCATTTCTGCCCGTGAGCCCCTGAGACTATTCTGAATTAAAATGAGTGATTGCTCAGAGTAGTATAAAAGGTTCTCAAATTCAGCCTCAAAATGGAAGACTGAATTGAAGAGTTGTTCTACAATTCTGGGTGATATTAAATGATAAGATGGAAATGGGTCTTACTGGCTTGGTGGAATCTTGGTGGCTCAGGGGATTAATCTACAGTGCAATACAAATTACGCTTATATTAGCATCTTTCACGTTGGGAGGATGTCGCAAAGCGCTTCCTTCCTGCAAACTGACTTTGAAGGGACTTGTTGGGAGGGGAGTGGGTTGCTTAAATCTTTTTTAAAAAATTTAATTAAAAAATGTTTTTTGCCTATAAAATTTTAAGGACGAATTTGGGGGGATGGAGACAGGGACAGGAAAAAACCCATCTCCGAATTCAGCCTTGATTTTTGTCTTAATTAAAAACAAAACCCTGCATATCAGTACCGGAGACATCAAACAAGATAGGGATAGGGACCACACGCAAGGCTTGCGCGCACTCACGTGTCACAGCCATGCTGCCGAAACCCAACCGAGACAAACACAATGTGCACATAAGAACGAGGAGGGGTTTGGTGGTTGGGGAAAGCGGGGGGTGGGGGAATAATAATCCTAAACCCTGCATTTCATATAGCGCCTTATCACGTTGAGTCGTCGCAAAGCGCTTCACAGAATATACTGTAAAATGAATTGACCGTATTTTGTAGGTGGAACACGGTAGCCAATTGCGCACAGCAGTGTCATCCTCCTCCCATTCCCCCTCGTTCTCCTTTTCTAACAGGGCATCCACAAAGTTCTGCTAACCCCACACCCCCACACCCCACCCCACTTTTTGTTCTTCAGTGCATTGACCAACAACTGAAACATGTGGAAACAAATGATTTTATATTTAGAAGTTCTCAATTGTATACAGTACAAGTGTTTATCTGTATTTAGATGTACGGAGGATCGGTGTGTGTATGTGTGTGTGTGTATGTGTGTGAGAACGTCATAATTTCCATGGCAGATAATGATCTGTCCCCATGTTCTGCCACATCTCCCGTAACATAAATGGAGTCAGTGACGAGGCGAACTGCATCTCTAACAATTTGTTTCACCTCCTCAGAGGTTGTGCAACAGGAGGTGGGGGACAGGGGTGGTTGTGGAGGGTGAGGGGGGAGGGGGCGGTGGGATAGGGTGGGTAACATGCCTTTGTGGACACCCTGTAGTTTAAAAATCCTTGCCTTGAAAGCATGAGAGTATTTTAATGGACTTGTATGCTGGTGTGTCAGTACTGATACTGATGTAGTATTATTGACCTCTGATTTATTGACTTAAGAGGCTGCAGTTCTCATCCTTCTGGAGGTGCTGGGGCTCTTTTGCATTGCAAATTACCAATGTTGTTATATATCTATCTGTCGATCGGTCGAACAGGGATTTGAGCCAAGCGTTGGCTATGTGGACGAACCAACCAAGCACAATTGAGATCTATAACCAAATGACCAAGGAGAACATGAGTATGTATTTATATCTGTATGTTATAAAAAACCAGCCATCCGGAAGGATTTGGACCTGAAAAACTTCCTGTTCCAGCTTGTCTCCCACACAATGAGGAACAACTCACGAGCTATACTACAAGCCATACTGCGTTCACCTCTTGTTGCACTTCTTGGGGATGGGCAAAGGGCCTTTGAATGGGAGTCCTCTTAAAAGAGTCAGCACAGAAGTGACGGGCTGAACGGCCTTCCTCTGTGCTGTAAATATCTATGGTTCTATCTTTTCCGTTGAGGTAAACCCCACAATCCTGACTGTCCTCTATAAAGCTTTGACACCTGGTTTGGAACACTTCCGATGGCTGGCACGGCTGAAAGATTGGATAGAAGATCTGCCGTGCTCTGATCTGACGGATCTCAGAGGCTTTAGGCGAAAATCACTTTGTCGTTAGCACTTGTCGTTATCACTTGGCACATCTACTTACCATGGGAATTTCCATGATGGGCGTCGTTCAACGCTGTAGCTCTGTGACAGTTCAACAGTGATAACATCAGGCTGAGAAGCCATGGAGCAAGTGGCCCACTGTGCTGAGTGCTGAACTCCTGTTACTCTCGTGAAGCAAACACAAACCTTTCACTGGCTCTGCGCGTTTCAAGCAAGGCACTTGCGTATAAGCCTCTGAGCATGTGTGGGAGAATTGAAGTGGTGGCCTAGGGGTGAATGCATAGGGTTAGATTGGAAGGGAAGGGGAGTGTTGCCATTTGCGATACTCTCCCGTTAGGTATCGCAGTCTGATTTGCACTGGCTGTGTTTTGCAGGGTGTAGCTTCTGTTTGATGTAGTGTACTATGTGTATAGATGATGTCAAGTGTCACTCATTCAATGGTTGATCGTTAGCTGCAAGAATATAATGTGTAGCAGTATAACACAATACTCACTTCCTTAGAGAGCAAAATATATCACTTCCTGGTTGTCTCACTTCCTGGTTATATCTCTTGCTGCAAGGTGTGTATATCTTGACTCAAAAAATGAATCCAATTCAGGGGCAAAGAGCTTTCAGAGCTTCATGTCTTGGAAGAGAAGTCGAGCGAGCAAGAGAGAGCGAGATAAACCCCAGAGAGAGCAACGGTGGGGAGGGTGGTGGGGGGAGGGAGAATTAGGTGGTAGTTATTATAAACATTTACTAGAATTAATCCACAAAGTATTAACTGTGATGGTTGCCTTAAAAACCATTTGTTCAGGTTAAAGTGATTCACGATTCCGTTTCCGCAATATAACCTCTGCAGATCAGTCCCTTGTAAAATGCTTCTATTCTATTGTTTTAATATTTAATCTACATATAGCTATTGGCTTGTTAATATCACCACCAATACTGCTAGCTTGCCAACTGATCCACTATTCTGCATTGCTTAACATTAGTGGTGGGGGATGGGGGGAGGAGTGGGGATAGTGATGTTATCAGAAAGTTCTCATGACAATGTATTTCCCCGCTGATATTGAATGATATCGAGTGTTGAGAGTGAGCTGGGGCAGGAGAGAGTCGTTGAGTTTGGTTCTCAAAGCTTCCCGTCTCATCACCTTCCGAGCAAAATGTCTGGAAATGATAACAATTTCCAGAAGAACATGGATTGAGGAGGTTTCAGAAGGTCTACATGCACACACACAAATAACACTAAGTGAGGTGGCGTCACTGTCTCTGTGACAGAGACCGTTATATGAGACGGTGGATGAGAGATACCATTACAAGCAGCAGCACTAACTACTGTAACTGCTTTTGTAAACCTTAGTCAGAGACAGTGAGGCGCAGTCAGCGGTAGAAGGAACAAAGGGTGAACTCCATTGAGAATTTAATGTACTTTGGTGTTGCTGAGTGGTTTGCTGCTACGAGTGCTGGGAAAACCTTACTCGACCCATTCTAACTGAAGCGCCGTCAACCCTGTGTTGCACTGTTAAATGTGTATGTGTCTCTCCCTCAAACCCCATTCACAGAACCAATTGTGCAAACCAGTTGGCTCTTGGAATGTGCTTCTGCGTTTCATTACTTAGACGTTGTGTTGTTATTCTTTCCAATCGATGTTCAATATGTTCAATGAATCCAATGCGTATCTTGTGTGTGTACGTGTATGGACGTGTGTGTGTGTGTGTATGTGTGTGTGTGTTTGTGTCAGGGGTGGAAGAATGCCCTAACTCCCATTCATCAGAACACTGTAAATTCTGTGCAATATCCACCCGCCCCTCCCAACCCCAGACGGAATAAATGTGAATGTCTTGAGAGCTGGACAGGATGATGTGGTGATGTGGGGAGGAAATGTATTATGCATCAATTGCAATCATGCTGGCTTGACTCAAGTCTGTATTTCTCTGTTGAGAGAAAGCTCCTAGGGGGGAGTCTCGAGTCAGGTTAGAACCCTTGACTGTTCTACCTGAAGGTGCTGGATAAAATGAGTCCTGAACGTCAAATGCAAGTGCACAATAGAGGTTTGACTCAACTTAGACTGATTCATCTGGTGAGCACTGGAGATACAGACTCACTCCAGAAGCCTCAATGGCTGGGATTGTCCACAGGACATTAAAAGATGGTCTTTTCGTAATTGGACAATCATCAGTGTTATCATGGCTTGGTCTTTACTGCTATTTAAGTTTGCCAGGGAAGGGTGGTTTGAGTCCAGGACTGATTTAAAAAGCGTTGTGATGCTGTGATGGGCAGGGGAATGGACAGGGATGGATGGACTGGAAACGAGTCAGTGAAGTAACATTGCAGCATGTGTTGCATCGTATTCCTCATGATCCTTTGAATGGCTTCATCAACACACCAGTATGGTTTTGTAGATTATTGGAGGAATCCCAAACAACAACAGCAACAAACCTGCATTTATATTTCGCCCTTCACGTTGGCAGGATGTCCCAAGGCACTGGACAGTGAGGGCTTTACACCTGAATTGAGGGGAGGAGGGCAACGGCAGTGGGGTGGTAGTGTGGGTGGGTGGGAGGCGAAACCCTTTGTGAGGTTGAAACGCTGGCCATTTCAACACGTCCCCATAGCTGGCTGCTATCCACGGATACCCTGTTGGAATACGCGATGAGGCACAAGGTGAGGATAGGGTCAGGCATGGGTTTGGAGGAGCCGTCGAGTATTCAGCTCTCCAGTGCTGGACTTCATCCTGACTGGCAGCCGTAACCCTAGGCAAAAGAACGTGGGAGTCAAAGGGCTCGGGAAAGAGAGAATGCTGTTTACAAAAATTCCATTTGAAACTCATTATTTTCTTCTGGTTTCAGAGGAAATGCTTTGACCCTCTCGGTCTCAGCTTCCTCCATGACTTTGACCACCGCCCACACACAAGGCAGGACTTGAACAAACACATGGCATGTTTGCAGTTCACACCAGCTCTGTGAAGTACAAACAAATAGCGTATTACCAAGCACTAACTTTCAGACCATATACCGGTAGTCAAGAGTGCAATTTTAAATATCTCCATTGTGTATATGTGTGTGTGTGTATATATATATATATCTATATAAATGTATATATTTTTTGTAAAGGCAAAATGTTGTGTACTGGACGACTTGAGCAATGGTGTGTGTTTGTGTGCGCATGTGTGTGCACGTACACACGTGGACATGCTCACGCATGCATTGCAAACCATACATGTGTTGCGAAAACAATGGAAATAGGAACTTTTATTGACGTGCAAAATTGCGCAAAGCTGCGGCAAGTGTTTGCTTTAGCTGCCAGTTAAATGGGAACATCTGCTATTCTCCCCCCACCCCCACCCACCTACGACCCTCTTCCCCCCAAGCTGCCAGTTTTGGTAGAAATCCTGTTTGTCTTTAGTTCTCCGACCCTCAGTCTTATCCTCACATCTTCGTTGCATCCCACTTCGTAGGAACGTGATCAGATTTTTTTTCAAATGATGTATTTTCTAAACTTGTGTCAGATGTGAATTAATTTGTCTTAGCGGCAACTGCAATGCTGTGCTGTACTGTTGTGAGTACTGTACCACTGTTATTTGAAGTGTTCATCTTTGTCTCCCCCAATCTCAACCCCCCCGCCCGCTCCTCTCTCTCTGACACACACACGCACACACATACACACCGCATTCTTTGGCTGCTACACACACAAAAAAAATGCTGTTTAAACTGGCAAAAAAAAAACTTTGAGGGAAACAATTGTCAAATTCCGTGTAATTTATGTCAAGTGGCAAAATAATAAAGGTTTCTGAGACCAAATAGCCACCCGTGCCTTTCTTTGCTGTAGGCATGTCTGTACCTCCTCTGGTAATTCCATCCCACTTCTGCAATATTGCCGTACCTCTCAGCCCATGTGAGAGGAATGTCTCACATTTCCATTCTTCCGGTCTCAATGGCAGCAGGAATGTGATATCTACTCGCTGTTCCACCCGACCCTTTAAGGATTCTGTTACGAGTGGCTTCGGAATCTCTTTGACAGAATTACCAAATGTCCTCTTATCTCCAGCATCCACAGGGACCTTATTATATACCGTATACACAACAACAACTTTGATTTATGTAGCGCCCTCCCCGCCGGACGGCGTCTCAGAGCGCTTAAATACTGATTTCAACAGCATGTTAATAAATGTGTCACGCTACAATAGTAATAATTAATAATCCCTGTATTTGATAAAAGCGTGTTTCACATTGGGAGGATATCTCCAAGCCCCTCACAGGATACTGTGATGCAGAGTGACTGTTTTGTAATAATAATAATAATTATCCCTGCGTTTTATACAGTGTCTTATCACGTCTTCGAGACCTCTCAAGGTGCTTCACATAGTGCTGTGTACTTTGTGGGCGAAATGCGGCGGCTAATTGTGCACAGCAGTGTCACGCACACTGTAAATCATGGATGGAAGCCATCAAATTATCATTATTAGTAAAAACTTTCTACATGCCGTTGTAGGCAAAGATATGTAGAGAGATGGGAAGTACAGGTATAAAGTGGGTAGGGAGTAAGGGAGCGTAGCAGCAATAATACATCAGGTCTTTCTCAGAGACTGTTTGCAATGGGTTCAATTATAAATGGTGACAACTGCACTCTCAAGCACCACCAACAACAACAACAAATTACATTTATAGAGCGCCTTTCACGTCGGGAGGACGTCCCAAGGTGCTGCACAGGAGGCGTGTGACCCGAGCTGGGAGGGGAGTGTTTGGGAAGGGGTGAAACACGAAGGGGAGGTAAAAGAGTTTGTGGTGGAACAAAAGGCATGATCGAAGAGGAAAGTCTTGAAAACGGCCTTGAAAGAGGAAAGGGAAAAGACGAAACGGAGGGATTGAGGGATTGCATTCCATAGGGTGGGAGCGGAGAAACTGAAGGCCCGGCCTCCGATGGTGGGGCGGTTCGGGCGGGGGGCTTGGAGCAGGTCAAGTCCTGTTGAACGGAGGGTCCGGGTGGGCGTGTAGGGGGAGAGTAGATCGGTTAAATAGGGTGTGGCAAGGCCATGTAAGGCCTTGTAGGTGAGGACGAGGATCTTGAACTGGATCCTCTGGAGGATGGGGAGCCAATGGAGACGGGCGAGGGTGGGGGTTATGTGGTCGCGGAGGCGGGTGCGGGATAGTACACGGGCTGCAGAGTTTTGGATGGCCTGCAGCCTGTGAATGGAGGAACTGGGGAGGCCGACGAGGAGAGAACCAGCTGTTGCCTTTGTTCTTGTCAGTTGTAGAAGATACCATGACCTTAGCATGGGTTTGGGATTTGACGAGGCTGATGCAAAGGTGACAGCTCATACAGTTAGCTCAGCACCACCTCTGATTGCGGCTATTTATAGCTGAGCAACCACACCCACACGGTGTATTTAACCCCACTTGAATGTCTTGACTGAAGGTTACCGGACGGCATCGCAAATGCCGACAAAACACACCGTCACTACACTTTACGACACATCCCGCGAAGCGCTTAGACACAGACATTCTTCCTGCCCGGCGTGAAGACGTCGTAAGGGTAACTATTGTTCAAAGCTGTGTGCTGCGATAATCACACGTAAAGGGGTTGAGCAAAGGAACCAAGCTTGACTGCTTCATTGACTTTGAAAGTGTACTTGGATTCCCTCTAGAGGACAAATGCATGTCTGCTGCTGTTACTCCAGTGTTCCATTTGTTCAGGTGAGTTCTTTACATTGTTTCTGCGTAATCCCTCAGGTGAACTTTCCCGGACACTACCTTACGGACGAATGATGTCTCCTATATCTTCCCCAAGCTTCCCCACCCCCAACACCCCCCCTCCTAAACTTTAAAGCCAGAATCTTGCTTTAAGTTCCGGTCTGAAAAACATCACTCGGACAATCCAGCACATGCCCAGTACTGTACTGACCTGATTTGTCATCATTTCAAGTCCCGACTTGTGGCCTGAACAGTGACCTTCCCACCCAGAAGATAGAGCAACCAACGTAGATTCACACGCACGCACACGCGGACATTTTCACACATTCGTGTATACCGACACCGATGTAGACCAACAGAGAGTGAAACAGACAGGCAAACAGACACAACCAGATGGACGGACATCTGGACAGATAGATACACACATGCACACACATGCATAGCATACACTTGGATAATTTTTCCAAATTTGCACCGCAGGCAGACAACAACAACAATAACGAATTGCACCTGAATCGCGTCTTGAATGTCAGGAGGACGTGCTCAAGACACACGGATGGATACCCACACACATAACATGCGCATAGGTACAGACACCGACAAACACACGCAGCGTTACAGCGAGGAATCATTTCAGTTCATCGTGGCAGTAAGTGCACAATGCAGTGTTGCTTTATTGGCCAAGTCTCACCACATCGCATCTAAAAATACAGTAATTGCTGTGTCCGACCATTTGCCATTATAGCTCTGCGTTCTCATTCTCTGTTGAGGTGACTCATGCAGTTGCAGAAATTGATTGGGACAAAGTAACTGCAAACTTACACAGCATGACCTTGAGAAACAGCTGGAAATACAGACCTTAATGCAATACACTCCAGAACATCAGCAAAAGAGACTAAATTGGGTATAACGCTACGTGTATAACGCTATATGTGTGGCCTGTGTTAGTGCATCTCGCACAATTAAAATGGAAGAATTGACAATGTTTTATTGATCAGTCTGTGATTACTGTCACCCATTGGAGGTGGGATGTAAGGAATGAATGAGGCAAGGAAAGGCAGGGGTGGATGGGAATGGTAGCTTCCAATTCTCCATCTCTTAAGCTGACTGGCAATCGTCTCACTTCCCTTTGCTAACATTGCTTCTGTTTGATCTGGCCAACAAGGCCCAGCTTCATTGCAGTCAGGACAGAACGTCAGACGAGGAGGAGGAGGAAGAGGAGAAGGGAGGAGGTTTGCAGGAGAGAGGACAAGGCTTTGACATCCTTTCTGAGGAAACACTGAAGGAGACGGGAAAGCCGAGAAGCACTTGCAGGTAAGGCTGCATCTTTTCCAGGGCACAGCCTGGTGAAGGAAAGAGGGGGAAAAAATAATGCACTGAGATTATTCCTAGCAGCTCAGCAAAGCGCTCTCTCTGCACATTTTGGGACTGCAAAATTGGATTGAATTTTAACGCAGAGATCAGACTCCCAAGGAGGGACAGAATTACTGGATTCAGCTGTAAATAGGAGGGAGTAGTTTGGGTTTCTTTTTCTTTTTAAATAGAACAGCAGACAGGCAGCTGCAGAAATCCAGGGCAAGGGCAGTGCAAAGAAAAAAATACTGCGTTTAAATACTGTACATAGAAGAGATGTTATTTCGGATAACTGTTAATTGTTTATAATTCATCTTTGTTCTCTCTCTCCCTCACTCTCCTTTCCAGAGTTAAACATCACCCACCCGAATGTGTAATTGCTTTAGCCTTACATTTTTTAAAAATTAATGTTTATGTATATATATTTTAAAAGTGGATCATTGCTGTTTAGAGCCAAGAGGATATTGTTTTTTTTATCTGAAGCGACCAAAGCTGCTAATTAATTAATGTTCAGCATTTTCTTTTAGTCTCCCTGAACTCAGGAGGGAATGATAGATAATAATAGCAATAATAATAATTCCTTGCATTTGATATCTCCCTCACTTTCTTTTTTTTTTGCTTTGTCGATTTCTGAAATGAACATTCGCTGACTGGACTGAGAATGGAGAGGAGGGAGGATGGGAGTAGGACAAGAACTTGCCATTGCTCTTTGCTGCATCACTCACCCTGACCTTGAATACCATGCGTATGTGTGTGTGGAAGGAGGGAGGGAGGGAGAGAGCAGAGGGGATTTAAAGATATTTAAATCAGATCAATTGCTTGCCTGCCTTTGCTTTCCCTGTGATGGAGATAAACATGGGGAGTATTAAACAGAAGGGGGAAAGGGAGACAGGCCAGGTGCTGGATGCATTGACTCCCAAATCACTTTGGCAGTGGTTTGAGGAACGTGACTTACATTTGCTCAGGAAAACTGCGCTGTACTTATCCTCTGAAATGCTGATGAATTTCCTGAGACTTTATGATATGTTCCTTCCCCTCTCCCCTTCTCCATCTCTCTTGAGGGAGGGTGGGAGGGTGGGGGGGGAAGAGAGAAATTCTGGAGGGAGGGTGTTAGGGGGTGGTGGGGGGTGTTGTTGATGGGTCTTAACATCTTTTGCCATAAGATCTACAGTGACGTTTGGCAGAGACCTTGCAGCAGGCTGGCTCTCTCACCACGCTGAAATCTCCTCCCCCTCCTCTCCACGCACCATCTCCCCCCCACCACTGCATCTCACCACCACGTCCAAATGGGTAAAGGCCCCATGTTTGTTAAACCATGGAGGACCACAAATTTCATGGGTTTGAACCCCAGCCTTGAGAGAGCTGATGTCCACCTGGGGTCCAGGATGCAATGACCTTGGTGAACCTGGGCTAAGGAGGTGAAAATTGACTAGTAAATGCCAGTTTTCAGTCATCTTTCCCTCCGTATCCCCCTTTATCAACCTCAGCTTGGAACACTGTGATGTGCTTGGAGACATGGCAGGGGTTGAGAGACAAGGAGGTTTCATGTCATTGAAGCCCACCTTGAAGGTTGCACAAACTTGGTCTCTACTCCCTTGAGTTTTGAAGGTTGAGGGGTGATCTGATTGAGGTTTTTAAATTATAAAGGGATTCGATAGGGTAGATACAGAGAAACTATTGTTCTGCTGGGTGAGGGGGAATCCAGAACAAGGTGGCAACATTTTGCAATTAGAGCCAGGCCATTGAGGAGTGAAATCAGGAGGCAGTTTTTCATCCAAAGGGTAGTGGAAATCTGGAGTTTTCTCCCCTCCCCAAAAAAGCTGTGGATGCTTCTAGATATTTGTTAGGTCAGGGTATTAAGGGATGTTAAGGGCGAGGGCGGGTAATTGAAGTTGAGATAACGATCAGCCATGATCTTATAAAATGGCGGAAGAGGCTCGAGGGGCTGAATAGCCTACTCCCGTTTCTATGAAGAAACCCTGACTCCCCTGAGGAATGACATCCTGGCCTGTTTCTCTGGGGGGGGGGGGGGGGAGCTGTTGTTGGGATCAAATCGATGTCAAACACAGACAGTCTCGAATGTTGACCTGGGAATTCGCTGGACGAGCAGCAGAGGATAGAGGATGTGCTATGTGTGTGTGTGTGTGTGTAAAAAAAGGAAAGGAGGTCTTGTGGAAAAGCTTCTCTTGTTACACTTTGACTTCCTTACCTGTCCCTCTGTGTAATCAATTGTGCAAATTTCCTTCCACTGGGTTCAGCCAGGCATTCCCCAGGGTACTGCGTATTGCTGAGTCTTAACATGGTATCATCTACTTCATCATCGAATGACTTTACTTCAACAGAAGGGCAGGCTCATTTCTTCTCTCCCCTCTCTCTCTCTCTTTCTCCTCCTCACTTCTCTCTCCTCCCTGTCTCTCTTTCTCTCTCCACCCCTCTTTCTCTCTCCACTCTCCTCTCTCTTCCCGCCTGCCCTCTCTTTCTCTCCTGCCCACTCTCTTCCCCCTTTTCTGTACCACTGTCTATCTGCCTCTTTCCTCCTCTCTCTCCTCTCTCCCCCACCTCTCCCTTCCCTTCTCTCTCTCTTTTCTCACTCCCCCTCTCTCACTCCACACCTCTCTTTCTCACTCCCCCTTTCTCCCCTTCCCTCTCTCCCACTTCCCGCTCTCCCCTGTCTCCTCCTCTCTCCACCCACTTCTCCCCCTTTCTACTTTCTCTCTTCTGTTTCTCCCCCTTCTTTCTCTCCCCTTCTCTCCCTCTCCTCCTCTTGCCCTTTCTCTCCTCTTTTTCTCTCCCTCACCCCACTCTGTCCCCTTTCTCTCCCCCCCTACTTTCTCTCTTCCCCCTCTTTTCCTTGTCACTCTCCCCTTTCTTCTCCCCCCTCTCTCCTTCTCCTCCTTCTCACTCCCCCCTCTCTCTCCTGCCCTCTCAACACCTTCTCTCCCACCCTCTCCCCTTTTCTCTCTCCCACTCCTACCCATTCTCTCTTGCCCCGCTTTCTTTCTCCCCTCTCCCCCTTCTCGCTCTCCCCTCATTCTCCTCTCTCTTTCCCCGCCACACACCCCCCCCCATCCCCACCCCATCTTTCTACCTTCTGTCTATCACTCTCCCACCCCCCCACACTCCCCCTATACCATCACTTCCTCATCTGAAGGCTTCCTTTTCTTGAAGAAAATAAGAATAATAAGTGTGTGGCAGTATAAAACAAAGGTAGTTCCTATAACCATCTCTGCAACTTGGACTGTTAATAAGACTATTCAGAAATAGTTTAACAGAATACCTGGTGAATAAAAATATCCACCTTCTGCTAAAGTAGCTATTTTGGGAGACTCAAATAGATTCAGAGAAGTAAAATCCATTCATATGTAACATGGCAGTATAATTGGTCTGGCTGACACATCACTGAAAACCATTTGGAAGTTACCTCTGCTGAGTGAATCACAGAATCATAGAATCTTACAGCACAGATGGTTTGACCCATTGTGAGTGTGCTGGCTCTTTGGAAGAGCTACCCAATCAGTCCCAATCCCTCGCTCTTTCCCCATTCAGTTGTGATGTTTCCTTTTCAACTACCTATCTACCCTTTGAAAGTTGTTGAGTGATTTCAATGTAATAATAATAATTACAATAAACTGGTAAATGATCGAGCTGTTGACCTATGTTGTTATGTACCCTTTGGCAGCAGGTCTTCAGTGAAGACTGTCGAATATGAAAGGGGAAGACATAACTGAAAAGACGACTCCTTAACCAGCGGCGAAGATTTGTTAGAAGATCAAAAGATCGTGTGAGAGGCTTTGCTTTTGTGGATCAGAGGCCGGGCCGCACACCATCGAAGGCACCTGGAGGCTCGACGGAGGAGTGAGAGAGTGAGGTTGGAGCGGGTGAGGAAGGCGCAGAGAGAGAGAGAGAGGGCAGTGATGGAGACGAGAAACCGAGGCACTGGGGCCAAGGCCGAGGGTAAGGAATCGCCCAAGTCTCTGGGCTCCAAGGCCAGCTCGGCGGCGGGAGACAAGAAGGAGTCATCGGGCAAACAAGCTGAGCTGGCAAAGAAGCCCGTGACATCGGCAGCTTTGACGGAGACCATCCAGACCAGCGAGAACCCCGCTCCCGCGGACAACTCGGCCAAAGCCGCCGCGACCAAGCCCTCCGAGGGCAAGAAGGCCACGGACGCCCAGGCGGAGCCCGAGGCGGAGGTCAAAGAGGAGGGGTCGGAGGGGCAGCCCTGCAGCGCGTTCGATAACATGAAGCCCTACATCCTGGGCGGGGCAGTCATCGCTGGCCTGGCCCTCGCTATCGCAGTGGCCTTCATGCTCCAGAGGAAATGAATGAAATGTACAAAAAAAACTGTAGCGAAACGCCACTTATTTTCTGCATGTGTGTAAATTGCAAAGGGATAGGGTGGGGGTGGCAGGGTTGGGGATTCGGTTGGGGTGCGGGGGGGCGGGATGAAGAAATTTCAGACCCTCCCCTGACGCCAATTAGTTTTCGGTTCCGTGTAGCGCTATTGAACCCGCAGTGTCCTTCCACATCCCACTGAACTCCTTCAGTAACTTGGTACCTTGTAAAACTGGATTGTGCATCTTCCCCGCCCCTCTCTGCGCATTGTTAAACGGGCCACACTTGTCCCCACGCTAGCTTCTTAGTCAAAACCCTGTCACAAACCTTAATAGTAACTAGTAGCTTCCCCTGTAGGCGCTAAATGTGCGTCATATGCTCCAGTAGGGATCATTGTAAGAGTAACTAACTCCTTTTCCTCTAGCAGATAAAACAAAATATATTTTCCGCAGCATGTGAACAGTTCCCTGGGCCCCCTTTCTACATCCCCACATTCCCTCGTTCACTCCAAACGACGCCCTGCATTGAACAACCCATCGCAAAAGAACGTTGTCTTTAATTGGGTCACTGTCTCGCTCGGAAGGGACTGAGATAACAGGAAGGGGGGACAGGAAGGCCTGGGGTGGGGTGGGAGGGTAAGCTGGCTTCCAGGTCCACTTCTGAGTGAAGCTAACAATATCTTTTTATTTGAGGGGGTTGGGATGGAAGGAGATGAGGGAGGGACTGAGTGAGGGCTGTCTCTACAGTCAACAGAGTCCATTTGTGGATGGAACAGTTTGTCTGACCTTGCTGCACTACTGGCTGCTGCATTTACCTACAAATACACAGTCACTACACTTAATAATAATAACCATTGCATTTGATATGCCGACCTTCATGTCAGGAGGACCTCTCAAAGAGTTTCACAGGGTGTACTGCAAAGTGTAGTGACTGTGGGTTTTTGCAGCTGAACACGTACAACTTGACACCTATCCTGTGAACTAGCATTTTAGTCATTGGGTCGATATCCAATGCAAGCATTATTATAATTATCAACAAGACACACAAAGCGTTTTATTTGTTTGTTGACAAATCCGAACACTTTTAGTTCTAAACCTCACACCATCGAATATTAAGGGAGATGTTTTCACCCAGCTTGGATTTTCTAATCCGGACTTCTAATTTTCCCTTTAAGAAACAATAAAAAAGGCAAAGGTTTAAAGACTGCGAATGCAATATGACTCCAAATCCACCTCCGAATTTCCATTTCCTCTAGAAGTTACTAGTCAAGTTCCCTATGTGATTTCTCCTGGGCCCACTATTTAATTAAACTGACAATGTCACATTTTACTTTGACTTAAAACAAGCGTATACATGCAATAAAACAGCTAAGATTTAAGAAAACAAGCTACTAGTTGAGAGTTAATATATAGATTAGCTGTGCACAGTGTGACCCATGCTGCTATTGTTGTAACCCACCTCCTATAACCACATAATCGGGACACTTGTAAGTGTTGTATTTAGCTTCTAAGCACTTAGTTAAAGACTGGCTGACTGATTTAGTGTATTTGAACTACTGTATGTATTCTTTACACTGTACATAGGCGTATATTTAGAGTCTGGTTGTCTGGTTGCTCTAGGCCTGTAATTCAATAAAATAACCATAATTTCACAAAGGTTCATCGTGATGTGTAACTTTTAAGACTCAGCCCTTCCCGCATTCGGAGTCAACCTGCTGGGGTTAGAATTGGTGCACAAGTTGGCTGCTGCGTTCGCTCTACAAAAGCACCCAGTTGCTACACGTTACGCTAAATCCTGTGAAGCTCTTTGAGACGTCCTCCCGACATGATATGCTGCTGCGTCAAACGCAAGCATAGTAAAAAAAACACTCCTGATAACTCGACCCTGTCATTGGGTATGTCATTCTCAATGAAGTCATCATAGGTATGATTGGGTCCCAAATGGGTCTGCTTGGGTCTAAAACATTGACTGTCCAGGGCCTTGGGACATCCTCCTAGCGTGAAAGGCGCTATACAGGTGTAATATTGTTGTTGTTCCTAAACTCCCTGACCCATAGAAACTGAGGCCAATTGTAGCGTCTGGGAGGGTGCAGGGAGGGTTGGGTGCCACTGGGTGTCACTGTGAGTGAGTAGGTGTAATGAGTCCCTGGTGCCTCTGGGTGACACTGCGTGTGTGTGTATGTGTGCAACAACATTTTAAACATCTGTGATCATGGCTCTCTCTGTCTCCTTGTCCTCCTTGACCTCTGCTGCCTTCCACACGATCGACCACTCCATCTTCCTACAGTGCCTCTCCTCCCAGCTCAATTTACACAGACCTGCCCTCACCTGGTTCGACTCTTACCTCTCTCACCATCTCCACTTTAACACCATCAATGGCTTCTCCTCCAGGCCCCGCACAGTCACCTATGGCGTCCACTAGGGCTCTATCCTTGGCCCACTACTTTTCAATATCTACATGCTCCCACTTGGTGACATCATCCGCAGACACTTCCACATGTATGCGGATGACACCCAACTCTATCTTTCTGTCTCTACCCTCGATTCCAGGACCACTGATGTCCTGACAGACTGCCTGTCAGACATCAAGTCCTGGATGAGAGCTAACTTTCTACAGTTGAATATCAACAAGACCGAGGCCTTCCTGATCGGCTCGCGCCAGCGCCTCCACACCTCAGGCATTGGCAGCATCAACCTCCATGGTTGCACACTCCACCTCACCAAGCCGGTCGGGAACCTAGGTGTCTTGTTCACCCCTCAACTGTCTTTCCTCCCCCACATCCATGATCCGCTCTGCCTTCCCTCACCTCCTCAACATTGCCCGACTCGGCCACTGCCTCACCCATCAGGACGCTGAAACTCTCATTGAACAACAACAACAACTTTGATTTATATAGCGCCCTCCACGCCGGACGGCGTCTCAGAGCGCTTCATTCATGCCTTCCATCACCTCCCGGCTCGACTGTGCCAATGGCCTGCTGGTCGGCCTTCCCCAATTCCTCCATCCGTCGGTTGCAGATAATCCGGAACTCTGTGGTCCGTGCCCCCTCCCTGGCCTCCTTCAAGTCCCGTCTCAAGACTCTCCTCTTCATCGACGGTCCCATCGGTCAATCCAAATCCCCCCCCACCCCCTTTCCCTCCATCTTCCCCGATGCCGACCCCGGCTGAAACAATGACCGTCCAGCGCCTTGGGACGTCCTCCTGATGTGAAGGGCGTCATACAAGTGTAATTTTGTTGCCGTCCGGCGTGGAGGGCGCTATATAAATTAAAGTTGTTATTGTTGTGGTGGGGGTGGGGTGGGTTGAGAGGATGGTGGGTGGGGTGCAGTGAGTACCTGGTGCCGCTGGGTGTTACTGTGTGTGAGTGTGGTGGGTGGGTGGGTGCAGTGAATGTCAGGTGCCGCTGGGTGTCACTGTGGGTAGGTGGGTGCAGTAAGCGCCTGGTGCCGCTGGGTGTCAGTGTGTTTTGAAGTTGGGAGCTTGTGTGGGGGAGGTGAGCAGCTGGTCGGTGCCGAACGGGTTGGTGGGTGTTCGGCGAGATGGCGCGGAGAGTGATGTGAGTAATAGGGCCTCACGGGGGGGGCTGGGAAAGGAGGGAGCGGGGAGAGAGGGGGTGGGCAGGGGAGGGGACAGGAGCGAGAGAGGGGTGGGGGAGGGAGTGAGGGGGGTAGAGAGGGGGTGGGGGGACAGGAGCGAGGGAGTGAGAGAGGTGGGCAGAGGGTGGGGGTGGGTGGCGAGGGAGGGGAGGGAGGCCCCTCTGGCTGCCCCTGAGAGGGCCCTGAGTTACTGAGGGGCAGAGGGTGGCCCCGCTGAGCTGTGTTGCTCACCAGGGAGTTCCTGGTCTGTGTCAAACCACCCGGTGAGGGCTCCCATCCTAACTGTAGTGAATAACCCCCCACCAAAAACCACAACAGTAATAAAATCGGTCATTTCAATCCTCGACTGTTTGTGTGTGTGTGGGGGGGGGGGGGGTTGACGCTGCCGTGCGCAGGTGGCTGCCGCGTTTCGCCCACAAATATACGGTCAATTCACTGTACGGTATATTCTGTGAAGGGCTTTGAGACGTCCAGACGACGTGGAAAGCGCTCTATCAAATGCAAGGATTGTAATAATTGCATCCGATGTAGCGCCTTATCAAGTCTTCGAGACGTCTCCAAAGTGTGAAGCACTTTGGAGTGCGTCCCCGTAGCTATCCTTTCTACCCCACGTCCGCGCCAAGACCTTCTCTGCCTTCCCTCACCAAAAACAACATTGCCCGGCTCCGTCACTGTCTCACACCGCGAGCCGGCGAAACTCTCATTCATAACGTCCAGACTGTACAAACTTATTGCGTTTTGCCCACAAATATACAGTCAGTTTTCCTGCTCCTTCTTCCCTCTACCCCAAACCCTCCCCTTGCCATCTTTCCTCCCTTTCTCCCATAATCCCACTTCCCTGGCTGTTTGTGGGACGCTGCTGTGCGCAATTTGGCTGCCGCGTTTGGCCCACAAATATACAGTCGATTCTCCTTCATCCTGCCTCAACCCCTCTCCTCTGCTCTTGTCCCTACCTGACTGTATAGCGCCTTGGGACGTCCTCACGACGTGAAAGGCACTATATAAATGTAAGTTTTGATTGATTGATTTGATTGATTGAATTGATTGATTGCTTGTTGGTCTCCTCAATTCCTTCCTCCACAGGCTGCAGATTCTCCAGAACTCTGCAGCCCGTATCCTCTCCCGCAGCAGGCTCCATGACCCTATCACACACACCCTGTGGAGTCCTGTAGCTCAGTTGTTAGAGCACTCGTCTCACAAGCGAGAGGCCTGTGTTTGATTCCAGGCAGTGGGTGAAACATTGAGCTAGTTTACTTACGCCTAATAATCTTAAAAAAATAATAAATTGTTCATTTCAATCCACGACTGTTTGCGGGACATTGCTGTGTGCAATTGGCTGCCATGTTTCGCCTACATATATGCAGTCAATTCACTTTAGAGTATATTCTGTGACGTGCTTTGAAATAATATTATAATTAGATTTTATAATAATATATTAATCGTTATATTTGTTATGTCACCTTTCATATCCGGATATGTGCTTTGAAGTGCTTCACAGGATTCACTGCAAAGTTTAGTGACTGTTTATTTGTAGGTGAACGCGGCTGATTTGGATACGGCATGAATCAAGCGGAGATTTTATCTGCAGGTTATCCTATATGTGTGTGCTGTATACTGTCGTTAATAATCTCCGGAATTAGTTAAACACGATGTGTCACTCCAGGAAGAGAGTGGGCATCCCATTCGAGACATAGACATTCCGTGTCTGGAATGGGACGGGGAACTCTCAGTCTGGTTTGGAAACCATTGATCATGATGATGGGTTTCCGCATGTGTCAAGACACCCAGTTGACTAAGCAAAAGATGATTGTTTTTAAACTTTCACCAGACCTTTTGCAGTCCTATATTCCAATGTTATTGAGCTGATAGTATCTGATTTATGTTTGAAATCTCTTTTGTTCCACAGATACCCGTTATATCAGTTTGGAAACCCTCAACTTAGAATATTTCGAACCAACTTCTTTATGACTCTCGTGAGACCTGGAAAGGAGCAACCGGAGGATACAGTGCAGTTCAGAATTCCCATGGAGTAAGTGCAATCGGCAGGGGATAGTGCCGAACAATAATTCACAATTATGAGTGGAGTGGGGTCCTGTAGCTCAGTGGTTAGAGCACTCGCTATACAAGCGTGAGACCTGTGTTCGAATCCAGGCAGGTCAGGGCGAAACCTTGGGCAAATTTCCTTACTCCACACGCTTTATAATAATCCCTGCAAAAAAAACCACAATAATGAAATTGGTCCTTTCAATCCACGACTGTTTGTGGGATGCTGCTGTGCGCAACTGGCTGCCGCGTTTCGCCCACAAATATACCGTCAATTCACTTTACAGTGTATTCTGTGAAGCGCTTTGAGACATCGAGAAGAAAAGTGCTATATCAAATTCAACGATTATTATTATTACTATTATATAGCGCCTATCACGCAGAGAAGCGCTTCAGAGAGCTTAACAGTGCAGAGTTTTATGCTAAGCCAGGGGGAGAGGGGCTGTGACTGTAGTTACTGACCAAAAAGAGGGTCTGCGGGTGTCACCCGAAAAGGGACAAGGAGGAGGAAGGCGGAGAGATTGAGGTAGAGTTCCAAATTCTCAGGCATGGTGAGCTGAAAACACAGCCACCGATGGTGGATCAGCATGGACGTGCTGGAGGCTGGAGCGAGCTGAGCAAAAAGGGTAGGTAGAGGAGTGGGTCGCGAGCAGGAACTTGAGCTGATTAATCAGGTAATCACCTCAATGAGAGAAATGCGTTCAACTTACACAGACGCTGTTGACAACTTATACAGATACTGTTTATAAACTAGTGTGTATTGACAGCCTGGCATTAAAATTCTTATTGACCTGCATTGTGCTGCAGTGCTAGATTTCTGTCACTAGATGCCCTGAGTGAGCCACGGAACAGTGAGCTCTCTCTTCATCTCAGGGTTTACAAATAACATGTTTCTAGAGCAGGATGAAGAGACTGATATTGGGATTTCTGCATAGGTCAGGGAGCCCACGGCATACAGATATCAGCAGCACACTGAGCCTCTCAGACAGTTCCTATAGGTTGCCACCTATAGTGTCCACTATCACACAGAGCTGAAGAATTGTTGGCAACATGAATTTATGCTGGTCTGCCTTATCTCTGAGAGTTTGCTGTCCTTTTTTCTGCTGTATGTTATCAGTGTAATACAGTGACTGCAAGCTCCTCCGTTGCTCATTCTTCCTACCCTGTCTCCTTGCAGGATGACAAAATATGACTTGAAAAACTACTTGCAGAGCATTTACGATGTTTCTGTGGCCACCGTGAGGACCCGAATACAGTACTGTAAGTAACACAGAGAGAGAGAAAGGCCATTGTTGTGGTGTGTCTTATCCAAAGGACGGCACCTCTGACAATGCAGTTATCCCCCCTACAGTGCATTGGAATGTCAGTGTAGACGGTGAGCTCGAAAGTCGTGACATGGGGCTTGAACGCACAATTCTCTGATTTGGAGGCAGGAATCGGCCCCAGGATCCGTTGTTGGGAAGCGCTCTGAGACGCCGTTCGGTGCGGAGGGGCTCTATATAAATCCAAGTTGTTGCTGAATACTGCCATTCAGCCCACCTAGCTCAAATGTGTGTGGAGCAGCTCTTTGACCTGCCATAAAACATGCTGGCGTTTGCTTCCCCGGCTGGAGGCCTTTTAGCACCAATTCCATCCCTTTAAAAATCTTTTTCTTTGTTTATGTGCCCAATTCTCTTTTGAATGTTGTTATAGATTTGGCCTTCAACAATCTGTCTCTGAAATTTCCATGTGCATGCAAGGTTCTCAGTTTGGTTTGGAGACTCTTTAAGCACGGTGATGGGAGCGTGTACTGACCAAAAAGAAATTTGGCCGTCAAAGCTATTTGTGGGAAAGCATTCCATACATTTGAACACCCCTCGATATATTTAAAAATTCATTCTCTCCTTTGTTCTTTATTGCTAGTGATATCCCTGATCCTCCTCTTGTTAACTGGTTCAATCTGGAACCTTGAGATCTGGTCTGGACTGTGGAATCCTGTAACTCAGCAGTTAGAGAACTCACCTTACAAGCACGAGACCTGCGTTCAAATCCAAGCAGGGTGAAACCGTGGGCAAGTTTCTTTACTCCACACACCCAATAATAATCCCTCAAAAAAAACCTATAATAAATTTGTCATTTCAATGCACGACTATTTGTGGGACACTACTGTGCGCAGTTGGCTTTGCCCATAGGTATACAGTCAATTCACTTTACAGTAAATTCTATGAAGCACTTTTAGACATCTAGAAGAAGTGAAAAGCGCTATATCAAATGCAAGGATGATTATTATTATTATTATTATTATTCATCCCACCAGCAATTATCTACAGTTTCCAGCAGAGGACACCAGAGGACAACAAGAATCGCTTATTTTAGCATCCTTGTCCTTGATACCCAATCACCTAAATAGGAATCAAAGAGCTTGAGAGAGTGTTTGAGAGAGAGTGCAGTTTCCTCACAGAAAGCTCCCAGTGAAAAACTTCTCATGTCTTCAATTTCCCCTCTCCTCCCCCCCCCCCCCCCCTATCGCTATTTTGCCCCCTCTCTGGAATTCCATTTCTGGAGTCACTCAGATTCCCTCCCTCCCTCCAAAGCACATCAATATCTAATTCCTTGACCATGCATTGGTAATCTTTCCTCCTCCCATCCCACTTCCCTTGGCTCCCAGCCCCAACTCAGGTGTTAGTTATCCTTGTTGAGTGCTTTTGAGATGTCCTTCCAACTTGAAAAAGGTGCTGTGTTTTCTGGAAGGAAAATATAAAATATTGCATATGCGGACGTTTCCCTAATAGGGAATCCGACCCCCGGCAGCCAAAAGGTTGGACCAATCTGACCTAGACGCATGAGGAATGCTTTAAATGTGGACGGCAAATTCTTGCATGAATATTCCACATCTAAGCTTTTTAATTTAGTTCACATGAGTTTTTAATCGGGAGATCATTAAAAAGGCAGTTTCTCCTGCTATTTGCCTTGGCCCACCACCGCCCTGGTAAAATTTGTCCGCTTACCTCATGGCTGTTTGTTGGGAACTGCTGCACTCTGTCTGCAATTCAGGAGATGATCATAGAATCTAATAACACAGAAGGAGGCCATTTAGCCCATTGTGTTTATGCCGGCTCTTTGAAGTACCAACTAGTTTCCCCTCCCTGCTCTTATCCCATAGCACTGCCTTTTTTTTTTCATCACCTATCCAATTCCCTTTTGAAAGCTACTATCGAATCTGCTTCCTCCACCAGCGTTTCAGGCAGTAATCTTCCTGATCTTTGGTTGAGAAGGGAGGTGAGGAGTAGAGATTATTTGCAGGGAAGAGAAGACAGGAGTGGAGGGCTGGACAATGAAGAAAACACTAGATTGAAGCCTTTTTTGGGCGGTTGAGGATTGGGAAATGTCAGGGAGGCTGAGAAGCTTGCCTTGCACTGCAGCGATTGGGCAATGCCGTGGAGCCCAAGAAGCCTCCAATGGAAGGCAAGCCAGTTGGAGGGAGTTTGGTGAGCACTAGAGGCCAAAAGGACACAGAGGAAGTCAAGCAAAGAGGCTGTTTGGGAGAGGAGATACTGAACACAACAATGTTCATGAGCTGATGTGATGATGATATGATGTAGACGAACAGGAAGGTGCTGTCGATGTGATCAGTTTGTTCGCTGTGTGACTTTGCGAAAGGTGAATTCCATGCTGTGCTCGGTAGCTTGTTCATTGCTCTCATGTTCTCGTCTCACAATTGCACCCCTAGGCACCAACAAAAAGAGAAATCACATGAATCAGAGAGTGAAGCGCCCTGATTACAAAGTGGCTTACATTCAGCTGGTAAGTGCATGCTGCATGTTCGCTGTGTAAAGGTTCACCCCGTAACTGTTTTGGGGACACTGCTGTGCGCAACTGGCTGCAGCACATCGCCCACCTCTGTTCAGCCCGCTCCAGCCTCCTGTTTCTCCCTCGTGTCCTCCACTCCCCCATCGTGTGTTTTTGTGGCTTCAGCCCCTATAATAAAAAAAACCTTGCATTTGTTGTAGCACTTTTCACGTCTTCTAGATGTCTCAAAGCGCTTCACAGAGTATACTGTAAAGTAAACTAACTGTTTATTTGTGGGTGAAATGCGGCCGCCGGTTGCGCAGAGCAGTGTCCCACAAACAGTCGTGAATTGAAGTGAACAATTTATTATTGTTTTTTTTTTGAGGGATTATTATCAGGCATGTGGAATAAGGAAACTTGTCCAATGTTTCACCTGGGAATCGAACCCAGGTCTCTCACTTGCAATGCGAGTGCTCTAACCACTGAGCTAGAGGACTGTATGCCCCGAAACTCTGGATCGCTCTCCCTTGATCCCTCTGCCTTGCATCCTCCCATCTCACCTACAATTCCCGTCTTAAGACCTTTTTGATAGTTACCTCTCCCCCACTCCCTCTCAGCCTGGCTCAGGATCAGATTCCACCACTTTCAAGCGCTTTAGATGCTACCTAAGGGAAGGACGCTGTAAAAATGCAAGTTGTTGTTTACCATTCGCGCTCTGGGTCTACACCAAGCAACGACAATAACAACAAGATTACATTTGTAGAACGCCTCACGTCAGGAGGACATCCTAAGGTGCAGGGTTAGTACTGTTGCCTCTGTTGCTATTCTGACTCTACCTCGCCCTTGGGTACCTGACTGCTTCGGGGATGGGGTTCTCTGCTTGTATCGCAATGCAAGAGATGGTTTGGAGGCCTGATGGGCACAGACGCAAAGCGTGCAGATACACATGGGAGGCTTACAGAATTTTAAAGAGTCCCCTTTCCCCACAAGCTATTATGTTTTTTTTGTTTCTCATATTTGTCGGATGCCTTTTAGAAAGCTGTTATGCATTCTGCCAAAACCCAATGCCGTGCTTCCCTCTACCCCTCCAGCCTGCCAATGGTGGCCATGCCTTTAGCCATTACGTCCCTAACCTCTGGAACTCTGCCTCAATCCCTCTGCCTCGCCTCTCTCCAATCTTCCTTCAGATGCCACCTTAACACCTACCACTCTGACTGCAACTATGGTCATCTACTGACCTCCGTCTTCTCCCTTGCTTGGTATCCAAACCTGCTGCTGTTCAGCACTCAAAATGCTATCATGTGCGCAGGACGCTCGCTGAATCAATGCAAGTTGTGGTTTCTTTGACAGGCTGTTTCTTGTGTCCTAGTAACTCTCTGTGTTACGGATTTGTCTCTGACCTCTGTTGGTTTGGAGACTACACTTATAGCTAAAACGTTCAGTCTCCATGTTATATCTGGAAATCATTTCTACTTTATCAAAGCCCCTGATAGTTATGGATGACTGTATCCATTCTCCTCTCAGCTCTCTGTGTCCCTCAGCGATACAGCTTTTAAAACATAGAATCATAGAATTCTACAGCACAAGAGGAGGCCATTCGGCCCATCGAGTCTGTGCCGGCTCTTTGAAAAGACCTATTCAAAGTCAGTCCCACTCCCAGCTCTCTCCCCATAACCCCGCAAACCCGTCCTCCTCAAATAACCATCCATTACCAAAACAGTACCAATCAATAACCAAAACAGTTCGCTTTCCGTATTGTGAATCTTTGGTGTTTCCCATGACTTGCGACTTGCTGGATTTGCAGTAAAGAATAGATCTTCGGTTCAATATGTCTGTATGCTTTTAATGACTCCACTTCTGCACCCAGCTGTGAAGCACTTTGACTGTTCAGCGCAACCGCTATGGGGATTGTATTGGATGCAATCTCCAGGCCACCCGACCCAGAAAGTGCATACTGACACAAGCTCCATTATTTTGCAATGTCACAGTGTCCCCTGCGCAATCCCACAGCTGGTGTGTGGGAGCCAAATTCTCATTCATTGTTTGTGCATTCAAATTAAGATTGCCTCTCCCCCACTCACCCCGAAAATGTTTTAGATTAACTGCTGAATGTTCTTACAACATTAAAACAAATCTTTTTGTTGTGTTCAATGGCTTTGTAATTTGTTTTGGCTTCAATGTTTTTTTTTTCTTGAGGAGAAAAACCTGCTTAGATCCTCAACAAACTTGAGCGGAAGCTTGCCTTTTGGACCAAGCCAGTGGTGGGAATTACATTGTATGTTCCTGTTGTGACACTGGTGCATATGTCATAGGTTTGGACTAACAGTAAGAGCCTGTCGGAACTGCAGGTGTGGAGAACATGAGAGCAATTTCACCATGCCTCGATTTCATTGACAAACTTTTGCCTTGATCGGAGATCTGCATCATTCCCTACAGTGGAGCCGGGATACTATGGCATTTGTGATTCACTCACACTACCTATACAGTACCGATCCTCATTCAGAATCAGCAGTCAACATGAGGAATAGGAAATAGGGAACAAGAGCAGGGAATTGGGATTAGGATAGACGGCTTCATTGGAGGAGCAAACACTGACACTACACAGTGGGTCAATTGGCCTCTTTCGGTATCAGAATGTTATGTTTTCACTGTGAAACCAGGTTCCTGTGTGTTTTTGTGGATAGAATTGTCTTTAAGTTCTTGTGTGGGTGTGCATTCTGCATGTGACATGTGGGTCTTTCTCTCTGTCCGTGTATGGTACTTACCAAGATTAGATCTTTACAGTATAATCTATATAAACATATATCGGATATATAGTATAAGCGTATTTAGGAGCTCCTATATATGGTAAGCATATATAAGCATATAAGATAAGCATATATAGGAGCTCCTGTGGTTTAGTGGTTAGAGCACTTGTCTTGCAAGCTGGGGAGACCGAGCTGGGGAGACCTGTGTTCGAATCCAGGCAGGTCAGGGCGAAACCTTGGGCAAGTTTCCTTATTCCAAATGCCTAATAATAATCCGTCCAAAAAAACAGTAATAAAATTGGTCATTTCAATCCACGACTGTTTGTGGGACACTGTTGTGTGCAATTGGCTGCCGCGATTCGCCCACAAACATACAGTCAATTCACTTTACAGTATATTCTGTGAAGCGCTTTGGGACGTTGATAAGATGTTAAAAGCGCTACATCAAATGCAAGGATTATTATATATAATCAAAGCACTTTGAGACATCTAGAAGATGTGAAAAGCGCTATATAAAACGCAAGGATTATTATCTCACCCCCACTACCCCACCTAGTCTTTAAGTAAAATTGTATACCTTGATGTGGGCACAAGGGCAACTAAAATGTTTTGCCCATAAGGTCGCCCGACTTTACTTCTTCATCTGAATGTTGAGATAGCGTGTGGTTATCCAGTATGTGGATAGGCGGGGGACTACTGGCACGCAGCCTCCGTCCGTTTGTGGACAATCACGGGTGTTTTGAACATCTCTTTTTGATCTCTGGGAGCATTTGCTTTCTTTGGCAAGTCCAGGCCAGTTGTGTTCACTCCATGTGGCAGATTGCTTTTAAGATGCCAAGTAATAGGAATGGTGTGTACTTGGCACACACATTCAAACATTCCCCTTTAATCCCTAGAATTAAGCAATGTTCTGTTGTTCATATGCATGTGTTGTCCCCGACTGTAGCTGTGGTGTAATCCTAGTGATTTGCTAGCAGCGTTGCTCTGCTTTATCAAACTATGTGCACTGTCTCAGTGAGAGCTAAATTGATCCGACCGTATGCATTGACGTAGCCAGTTTGTGGAGCCTGGGACCTGAGTTCACGCTACCTTTAATCACAATGAACCAGCTCCTCAGTTTAGAAATCACAAGCTCTCTAGATGGAAGGAATCCTTATAGCAGATATTTGGTAGGCTGCAATCACATGAATCATTCTAGTAACAACTTCAGAGCTGTGGAGCAAGTACAGTAGGTACACAGATTCTACCGAAGGTGAGGGACTATCGTTATGAGGCTAGACTTTCAAAATAAGAGGTTGTTTGTCAGAAAAGATTCTCCTATGTGTTTTCATTTCTGTGAGTCGCTGTGTGGTCAAGAAATATACGCAAAGGGAAAGAAATCCGGACATAACTGGAAAAGCTTCTACATGCTTTCCCGGAGACTTACTGAGTCACTTTCAGGCACCCCCATGTTTGTCTCTCGGCCGATGAGTGTTTGAATGAGAGCTAAGCCAGCCAGGTCACCGTTACGATCGTTGGTATGCTGTCCTCCAGGTGGCAGTATTGCCCTAACCATCATGCTTTTTCCCTTAAAAGCTGGTCTTATTTCGGCCCCAGCATCAGATGGCAGTGTGAATGTTTTTCCATATTTACGCAGGATTCAAGCTGCTTTGTTAATACCTACTGCAACTCGTGAAAAAAATAGTTTCACATCACAGTCGCCCACTGTTAGTGCCGGACCTTGCTTGGGAAGGCTGTAAAGTCCTACCTCATTGTTGGAGGTGCTAATCTTTGGATGAGGCATTAAACCGAGGTACTCTCTGCTTGTTGATGACCTAGTCACACTCCCTTCTGGTGCCAAGACCAAGCACTGGCAAATCCCAAATGAACAGATCTATGGTTGAGAATAATAATAATCCTTACATTGATATACTGTAACGCTTTTCACATCGTCTAGATGCCTCATAGCTCTTCACAAAATATATTGCAAAGTGAAATGACTGGATATATGTGGGCGAAACCATTTGAGTCACATATAGTCACTCAATTGAGGCAGTCGTTGTCCTAAGCAATGAAGGTTTGAGCTACCCGTTGCTCCTGTTTATGGTCAGCTGTGTGAGATGTCTGCACAGCCGACACTTTTGTCTCCTCAGGAAAGCTTTTAATTCAGGCAATATTAAGATGAGTTTTTCAATGGAGCTTGCCATTGTTGGCAGACTGCTGGTTGTCATGGTTGGTGTACTTTGGGTGAGGAATGAAATCGGGTGTGATGTTTTGGTGTACAATGGATTTAATGGTCCAGATGAGGGCAAATTAATCTACTTTACTCATGTGGCTCAAACCCTAATGCTTACAGTGCCTTGTGTTGAGCTCATTTGGCCCATCTAGTCTTCAGCGCCTTGCGATATCCTCCCGTCGTAAAAGGCACTCTATAAATGTAATTTTGTTGTTGTAGTTTCTTCAAAGGAGTCAACTATATTAATCCCAATTTCCCTGTTCTTTCCCTTGGTCTATATCTTAGATATATGTTTAGAACAATGTCTCACGAGTAATGTCGGGTTACGTCATTGTTTTTCCTAATGTTTGTTTTAAATAATTTCTTAAATAATTGGCTAATCTACTAATGTAATGAAAACCTTCCTGAACAAGGTGTGCAATATGCTTATTTTGCATGTGATATTGCAGTGCGCACACATCTGCTGTACAGTAGAGTGAAGATATTAATGGCAGACTTTCCACACCAATGGCGACACACACCATATGTCATTTCAGTTAAATATATTTAATATTTCATGGGGAGAGCAGTCTCCTTTTAGCTTTCTTTACCCCCTAACGGGATAACTTACCTTGCGTCCAAGAGTGCTGTTGTTGGCTGCCCACCAGCAAGATGTATAGCAGTACAAGTGCACCACTGTAAAGATTTCTCTTTCTGTGTGTGTATGTGTGTATACCTCTCCCAGTGTCCCACACTCTCTCTCTCCCCCTCTGTGTACCCCATTTCCACCCCAACCAAGCCCCCCCTCTCTCTCCCTCTCTTTATTCCTCTTAGTTTCAGTACAGCTGAGTTCAGCAGTGCAGCAAAGTTGGCGGGAGTGGGAAGAGTCAAACTGTCCCACTGCTCCCTGGCACTGCATGTTGATGCTGTAAGACACTGTCGACATCATATTACATTCTAATTACTGGAACTATTTTTCCTTTGAAAATTCATATAAATACTTACACCCACACGACACAACACAAGACTAATTGGCACTTGCACTGCCTTCAGCTGCACTAAATCAAAACCACAAAGAAACCCCATCAAGCCAATCTTTTTTTTTACCTAATTCTTCATCTGTTCATTTTTAACTCATGATATAAACATTATTAAGATCCATGAGATGTAATTTACATCGCCTGTTACAACTTCATTGCTCAATCGACTTACTGGCTCAGCCAACTTGTGCGGCGCAAATTGTGGCCTTTGGATTGTCCCACCTCATCATGTCTGTTTTGCTTTGGATGCAGATGCGTCACCCATTTTACTACATTTTGTTCTTTGCCTTCCAGATTTCTGCTCCTGATTTCTGGGTGTAGTGTCTAGCCAACAACATGGGTGGGAAGTCCTCATTTGTTTTACCCTGAAGCACAAAGAAAAAGTGACCTTTTCGGTCTCCGGGACTTTTGTTTTGCAGCCTCTCCTCGCTTTAGCTGCAAACCCTTAACTGGATTGTGTTGTTGTTGTTGCTTTTAGGGATCACCGACTCTAGAGATTCAGATTAGCACTTTGCATCCCTCGCAATCATCACGAACTAGCAAGCCTCTGATTCCACCTTATTTTATATTTCAGATCTTGGGGATGCAGATTTTATCTTTAACGCAAACCGTTTTTGTCCCTCTCAACAATAGTCGGCAGCGGGCAAGATTGGGCAAGATTCCTTACTCCAGACGCCTGCTAATAATCCCTCAAGGGTAAACAATAAGAAATTGGTCACTTCAATCACCACGGTTTGTGGGACACTCCTGTATGCAATTGACTGCTGCGTTTTGCCCACAAATATACAGTCAATTTACTTTACGGGATATTCTGTGAAGAGCTTTAAGACATCTAGAAGACTGAAAAGCGCTATATCAAATACAAGGATTATTTCAGCTTCTAAATGACTCTAGTTCTTGGAAAGAGTGCAACTATCCACAGCCAACACCCTCCCCAGTAAACAGAAGCTGGAGTTGGTGTGTAACACTGACACACTGAAAGGATTTGTCCTCAATGTCCTTTGTTCTTTCAACAATTAGGCTGCTTCAGGGGAAACGTAATATCTTTTCAGAAAGACAAGTCGGGCTGCATTCAACCAGTCAAAGGTGATCAGCAGTTTATGAAGTATGCAAATCAATTTCTTTCTGTCAGGTAATTTGATCAAGGTCAAGACAGAGAGCTCAGAACATAGCCAAATCCTGATGCGATTCACAAACGTGCAGTTCCATGTTAATTAAAGTGTATGGGAGGAGGAGAGGTGTAAAGGGGCAGCAGCAGAGAAAGGCAACAGAGCAGACTTGACAGGCCGACTGGCCTGTTCCTGAGCAGTAGCTTACTACAAGTCTATTCTCTGAACCCAACATGGGTTCTTGGATAGAGATCAGGAGCCGGATCCCTGAACGAACCTCTCACTAGGAGGGTAATTACAGTTTCTTTGCGCAATCTTGGCTGAAATAATAAGAATTTAAGAACAGAAGATCCAGTCATTGAGTATGTGTCACCATATTTGCATCACCCAAATGCTACAACCTCCCCATCATATCCCTTCATATTTTTGCTCCTGAGTATCTATCCACATTATGATCAGATCAGCTAGTTCTCTCTATCCTGATCTTCTGTCTGCCATCAGTTGCTTCAGCCTCCTGTTAGTTGACCCTTGGTCTCCCAGCTCCTCTGTGCAGCCTCTCACTCTGGTTAGAAGGGGACTGTGTGTACAGCTGGACATCGCAGACCATTTCAACATCTGGCGCCTCTCAGACTGCTGATGTGCACTGATTCACACCACATCTTCATTGCTGTCCTTAAAAACACTTCCATCTTTTAGGGGTGACCTGTTTGATGAGGGGACGCAAGAGAAGAGGGGGTCTGGAAGAGACTGAAACACTTTTTTTTCCTTTTTGTTTTTAGGAAACTACTGAATCCCCTTGTGTATTCTATATTAACTGACACCTGAACTTATGAATGAAAGTGTGATTGCATTAATTGTCTTTTATCCCTTTGCTGCATCTTTTGAACTGAGTTAGATATTAGAGAACGAGACAGACACGACTGGTATAGCATTGCATAACTGGGGAAGTGGGGTTCACTGGGATGAGTAACTGCCGTAAACAGGATAATGGCCATGTGGGAGTAATTACTTTTAACAGTCATTTCATTAAGGTGTTCAGCTAATAGCACAGTCTTTCACACTGTATAATTGAGATTACTGTCTGGAAATGGCTCATGTCCATTATGAGTATTTGGGAGTTGGTGTGGGCAGTTTTATAGTGGGTGGCTCGGCAATGTATGGACAAGGATCTTTCATGTCCCCAGTGTGTGATGGGCTTGCACTTAATGCAGCATCTTTTAGTTCGGCTGACGTCTAAATATGCTTTACAGGGATGGCGTGGATCACTGAGCAAGGTGGGAACGGAAGAGGTAAAGATTTTATAGAAGGATTTGGAAGCCTGGGAGAATGGTGTGAGACAGAGGGTTTTGGGAGTGAGTTCCAGAAAGTGGGGACGTTAGTGGCTGAGAACTTAGGCTGAGGGACATGCAGCAGGCTGAAGTTTGCGGGCAGAGCTGAAAGGGGTTGTGGGAGATTGTGGAGGTAGGGATGGGACAAGGGGATGGAGGGATGTGAAAGCCAGCATTAAGCTTGCACTTAAACATAAACCATGGTGATGTCATCCCCACAGATTTATTTAACAGTAATCTGTCGAGCATGTACCAGAATCTATACAGAAGTCCAATTCTCTTGAGGTTTAAACCCGTAAAGTGGGCAACTGAGCAATAGCGTCATAGCTTTTGCTTACTGGTTGACTTGGAAACGTTGACCATCTTTTAACTACGATTAACCTGCAGTCAACATGTTCTGCATCTGTTCCCCTTCCAGCAGTCCTTTGTGTCACTAGATTTAAACCTATGGATCTTTGCTTTGTGGCAGGTCCGGGCTTGATGTTGCCTCAAGTGAACTTGGCTGCAATCCACATTCTGTGCCTACAAGCTTGGGAACCTGTTCGTGTCTTCAGATTGGTAGCTTGAGTTATCATGCAGAAAATGTCGCATGGAGCTGCTCTTGATCTTATTACAGTCTTGGAAAAATGGTGCCGTGTGAGACTAGCATCCGCCAACTGTACAGAAGTACAATAATATCCATTTAGAGCCTATTTATCCATCAGTTTGGCTGGCTTTTCAAGCCGACTTGTTGTGAAATCTAATTTTAGCCCTATTGTTTATCTCAGCCTGATAAGTGCTTTAGGAAACCAGGCAGACAGCTATTGATCCTGTTGTCCTATTGATTTGTAGACCTTAATCCTGTTGCTCCTGAGGATGAAAGGAGATTTCTACCCTTATCTTTTGTTGCGTTAGCCAGTCACTGTCTCTTGGAGAAAGCCTGGGAGATTAAGAGCTTGGTTGGCAAAGCCAATTTTCCACAACAGATTCTTCAGGCAGAAACACAACAAGTTGATGGTTCTGCTGTTGTTGGGCGTGTGCAGGAGTTGTACTTGCGCAAGAATTGACAAGAAACATATGGAATTTACCATTGATTGAAATTGCACAAGGTAGTCGGAGTGATATGGCACGGAAACGGGCCATTCGCCCCCACCAAACTGGTGCAGTGTTTATACTCCACACAAGCTTTGTTCCCCTCTCTTATGGCCCTTAATTTCCTTCTCTCTTGTGTCTGCAAGATGTTGTGCCGCGAGAGAAAGTGGAAATAGGTGGAAGGGAAGCAGTAACAATAATAATCCTTGCATTTGATATAACGCCTTATCACGAGTCGTCTCAAAGTGTTTCACAGCATACACTGTAAAATGATTGACTGTATTTTGTGGACGAAACGCGGCAGCAATTTGGGGTTGGGTAGTGATGGAGTGCGAGCGGACAGGATGTAATGAAATACATGGGAAGGCATTGCTTTTCCCTTTAGTGCAAAGCATGCCTTTTTTTCTACAGCCTCAGGCTTTCCAATTACATAAGGATAAGCATTCCCTCCCTTAGTGGGTACCTCTCGGGTCTTAGCTTTTAAGAGATCTGTGTTTTTGTGAAATTCTGCACGCATTGGGTTAGTACCAAGCCTGCCGGAGGGTGAATTGGTTCGTCTCCTCCACCCACAGCCCCCCTCCCAACCCCACCCGCCCCCTCGGCCCCTTTTGCTACTGAAGCATTAATGTGTGCAGGAAAGATTGATTTGGAATTTGCATCTAGAATTAATTGTTCTATGATGAACTTGTAATTTTTGGCTATGAGCCACCCCGACATGAAAACAACCCAAATACAAGAGAAGGTCAGAGAAAGTGGTGGACAAAGCATGATGCAGCCTAGAAACGGCTAGCACTTAACTCTTAGCTTACCATTGAATTAACGTACAAAGATTTTGTCTTTGGCATTGCATGTTATTTAGGGCCATTTGAAAAGGGAAGGAAGTTTATTCTGATGCCCTCCTTGACTGACAGTCCACTAGTTAAATTAGAATTCATTTCATGGCTGTTTGCGGAACCTTGTGTGTCAACTGGCCGCTGTGTTTGCGTTCAGTGACTTGACAGCAATTAACTGTGAAGCACTTTGAGAGCTGTCATTGTTCTAGGCACTATATCAAATGCTGAAAATAAAAGGCAAATTGCTGCAGTTGCTGGAAATCTGAAACAAAAATCAGGCATTGCTGAGAATAGTCAGCAGGTCAGGCAGCATCTATGGAGAGGACAGTGAGTTAGCGTTTCGGATCGATGAACTTTCCTTCGGGTTCTGAGCATATCAAATCCACGGATGGTTTATTATCATTATTAAATGGTAACTTCACTGACAATGTACAGTATATGTGTCCTTGGCTTGACATGGTATGTCTATCCTTGTGTTGAGGCCATGAGTTTGGCTGTTTCCACATCTCCTTATTACTCAGTTAAAAAAATCCTGACACCTGTTTGACCAGAGAAAGCAAAGCTTTGACTTATTGACTTGGTCTCAATTTTACCCCAGATGGAGTTGATGTGGTTCTGCACCAGTCCCTGTGTTGCGTGACGCAGCATTAATGTTAAAACAGCAGAAAACACGAACACGCTTATTTTGTCTGAGGTAGACTTGGCCTCAGACAGATTGCAAGGTGGTTGACTTTCTATTCTTTACAGTCTTTGGTGAGTGAAGATTTGGCAAGACCTGAAGGAAAAATAAAAGGCTTGGAATGAAATCCCAGGAGTTAAAATTACTATCCACCACAGCACAAAATAATTCTGGTCACGTTGAAACCATTTATCCCATCATTCGCTAACCTAGTCAGGCTGTGATATAAAGGGGATGTGATGCTCATGGCCCCAGAGGCAGCGAAGTCCAACTATGAACCAATAGCTAAATGTCCAGTGCATTCATGAGTTGCACTGCACAGTGGAGCCCTGTTATTAAACTGTAAGATTCCAACCAGCGCGATAATAGGGCAAGATTGTCGATCAGCAATCCCCACCTCCCCCCACACAGGGCTCAGAAGGATAGCCAGCTCAAGTGGCACACGAGAAACTTAAATGGTCGACTCCTGGGTCATTAGGTTTCAACTCCTCTGCTTTGCCTCCTCTTTGCCCTTCTTCACACAGTCGTCTCCCATCTCTCCCTGGCTCCGCGACAAGCTATGCCACTATTAAGCGCTCGTGAGACACCACCTTGTGTGAGGGGCGCCATATAAATGTTAAGTTGTTGCTGTTGTTGCAGACATCACATCTGTGAGCTGGATTTTTGGATTAAATAAAAATCGGGGTTCACACTAATGAGCACACTGGTTATTTGTGGGTTCCAGTGTATCTTCAAACCGTATGTTCTCGAGGCAAGAGCTGAGCGCCTTGGGTGGTCCTCCCAATGTAAAAGGCGCTAGCTATACAATTGTAAGTTGTTGACTGATGCCTTCTCTCAATGGCCTTCGATGATTCCAGGAACATAAGCTGATTTTATTTGTTTCGCTCCTTCGTTCAGAACCAGGGACAGACTTTCAGTTTCCCAGATCTCTTCCCTCAAAAGGATCCAACTCCTGAACCGGGCTCCGTGGAAGAAGTCCAACAGCAGTTCATGGAGGAAGAGAGGCAGAAGCATATATCAGACCCACGGAGAGGAGGCGTCACGGACTGGTTTGGACTTTAAGACAAAATGTTTTGTTTTTCACATCTTAATTTAAGAGGGGGGTGGGTGGGGGTCGGATGGACGGGCGGGGGAGATTGTTTTGCAGATCGCAGCGGGCCGGTTCTCTCACTAAACGAAGCAGACAACACTGTTTTTGAAGGAATTTCAGCCCCGTAAGGTTTAAGACTTCCTCATGCAGTTCACCTCGAGGGCACCCCCCTGTGGACGTTTGTGTATCTTGTACAGTGTTTACCGAGCCAGAGCTGTCCTTTACCAAGTAATCCAACCGGCTCAATGTAACACAGCGGCCCGGGACACGTTGGTTACATCATTTAATTGGCTTCCAGTTATCAGGCGAATCACTGAGGATTGATCAACCAGGACTGAGAGAACGGAATCATGTTGGGGCCCGTCACAATAGGAATATATGTGTCCCTGGGAGAACCTCTTCCCTGTATGCCCTCTACCCGTCCTCCTTGGTTAATCTATTAAAAGCATATACCAAACGTGGTGGGGGGAGGGACGGTGCAGAGAAAGAATTGCAATAAAGTGTTCTAACTAGGATCATGCCTGCCGTGGAAGTTATTGGGTTGCTGTGTACACTGTGTTTTTGATGGAGAGTCAATAAAACGGCATCTAAACTACAAAGTGTAAGTACTCGCCTCCTTTCCAAATGGCTGTTCTGCTCCCTCTCTCTCGTGCCATATTCCAATAGACTTTAACTGCATTAAGCAGGCAGTGCCCTAAAGCCAAATGTCTTGTTTGTCTGCCGCACGCAAGGTTGCCACAAGATGACTCCTTTCGATGGGCTTCCATTGCCCTCGCTTGTTCCGCATTGTGTGAAGGCCCTGCTCCCTGCCTCGCTCACTCACAGCATACTGGAATCCAGGGAAGGCTCCCTTATGCTCGCTTAAACGGGTGTGTTGAGCTGCCTTCACCGGCCTCTGTCTGCTGATGGCTGTTCTAAAGTTAGGAAATGTGTCTCACAGCCTCCCGCGAGATCTTGTAATTTCGACATGAACTCCCTACAATTACACTGATTCCCCCCAGCACCAGTACTGGAGCGTAAGCTTTGACTGTGAAAGGGAGATAGTTAGACGGATGCTTGGTAAGGAATGGAGAAAAGGCAGGGAAATGAGGTTGAAAGATCTACCATGGTTGAATGGTTGTCTCCCCCCACCCCACCTCCACCCCTGCTCCAATGCTCCTGGTCTGACACTCATGAACAGTGGAGCGCAGCAGAATGGCTTGAGATTTTCAAATGCCGAGTCTGTTTTTGAATATTTAGCCTTGTGAGTTTACCTCTGACTCACGCAGCCTCCCAGTGCATGATTAGATATCAAAGATTCCGAAGCATGTTTCACATTGTTGACATTTTTCGCCGCCCGCATTATTCACTGCAGCCTGAATTCCCCAGCACCCATAATTAGGAGCGAAAGGTCCAGGGAGTAATTGTGAGGTGATTGATTTGATGGGTTGCCGTGGGAACACACAAACACACACCAATAGATCATTTTAAAATGTCTTCTCTCATTACAACGGATTCCCCCTTATCAGTTCTCAGTGCTCTGACCACCGCAACAGCTAGCGAAATGCACCATATGGGTTCCGTTACAGAGCTGGGACCCGCAAGGCTTCTGACATGTTGTCTGACACCAGACAGCCTCGGATGATAACCCTTTGAGCTCAGGCGCAGTCGGATTTTACAAGGGGAAAGTAATGATCAGAGAAATCGGGCTGCTTTCAAAATAAACTGCAGAGAAAACAAACTTATTAAAGAGGGAATCTGTAAACGTGGTTACAAGGCAATTAAATTGATTCACTGTTGTTTTAATGAACTCATTGAAGTCACAACTTGGGCAGTCAAGTGATAATAATAATCCTTGCATTTGATGGAGCGCTTTTCACGTCTTCTAGACGTCTCCCATGAACTTCATAGAATATACTGTAAAGTGAACTGGCTATATATTTGTGGGTGAAACGTGATACCATGCATGTCAAGAGGGAAACTCTTCCTTTTTTTTTCCAAGACATTTTACAAAAACCCTGCTACAACTTGTTGTTGGTTGCAAGGCGAGTGATATCATCACAACTTACTGAGTGACTTAGGTAATTATTTCCTGTTTTCAAAGTACTGTATTTCCTTCTTGTTTTGGATCACTTTCAGGTCTTGAGACGTCACTCTTGCCTGTCAAGGTGTGTTTGTGATTCACAGTTACTGTCTGTTGTGTGTCCGATAACCCAGGGCATCGGGGCTCCCCTGTCTCTAGAAGCAAACTAACCTGGGCGTCTGCTCTGTATACATTAGCACAGATTGTGAATTCACTTTGCAGCGAGGGTGGGGAGGTTCTGCTTTATTTCACAATCTGTGCGTTGTCTCCCCAACATTATTTTTTGCCAATAATAATATTATTACCAATTATTGCCATTAATAATAATAACCCTTGCATTTGATGCAGTGCTTTACCACACTTTTGAGACTTCTCAAAGCTCTTCACAGAATAAAAATATATTGTGAAGTGGATTGACTGTATTTTGTGGGCGAAAACCGGCAGCCAATTGGGAACAGCAACATTCGCGTTGTGAATTGAGTGACAATTTATTTTGTCTCTGAAGGGATTATTAACCCCAGGAAGTGATCTGCCAATCGACTAATAACCCGATAAACAAAGGCGTGTGGAGATAGGAAACAGTGCCTAAGGTTTCGCCCACAGAGAACCGCTTCCTTATTATTCACCTCTTTCAATTATTGATCATGTGAGAGCTCTGTCCGCCCCCGTCTCCCCCCCCCCCCCCCTCCTCCAGATGGGAAGATGGGCTGAGGGCTGAGATGACTGGCGTTAACTGCGGTATCGCCTTTGTAACAAAGGCTGGTGGCCAGACAGATAGTATTAGCAGTGGCAATGGGGCTATTAATCAATGGGGCATCGCTTGAGATTTACTGTAAAGCTTATGCGTTAAGGCCCTGGCTGCTCTGTGAGGGATGCGTTGTGTGCTGTCGCTGAAATCATCCCTGTCGAATCCGGCCATCAACCAGATTTATTACTGATGTCTTTCTTTTAGTTCAAAGTAAGGTGGAGGGAATAGCAGGCAGAGGGAGCAAAGCCCCCACTCCACCAAAGGAGTACAAATAAACTAAAGCCTACAATCTGTCTGTACGTTGTACCTGCAGATGATCAACATGCTTGAGTGAGCATGTAGCAAGCATATACTCAACCAGCATGGCCTGCTCTTGAGATGAACGATCGCCGAACCCTTCAGAAGAAACAAAATGGTCACCTACCATTCCCTTGCCACTCTCAGACCAAGTGATGCCTTTCTACATCACAGCCTTTCACTCACTGCGTTAACCTTTACCTGTGGTGAGTCCATTTTTACTGTGATGTCTTCGTGTTCTTTCTGTGGATCAAATCCCACCATTTCTTATTATTTCTCTGGTGATATTTCCTCCGAGCTGAACTGGAATATTTGTCAACTGTAGCTGATTATAATTTTTGCTTAGCTCTCCTAACTAGATAAGGCATAGCTAGTTTGGGAGAACTCTCGCTTTTGGGTCAACACCTGATGGTTCCCATGTCCTCAGTCAAGTCAGAGGTGCAAAGGTCCTCCTGAAATGATGCGATCACTTTGATAAGATCTGCCTGTACGCAACACTTCAAAATGAAATGCATCAGTCACCCTGGTGTTTTATTACAAAAAGGAGCCTTTGCAGGCAGACAAGTGACTAATTATTCTGACTTATCTCGGTGCCTCCTCCAAGCTCGCTACACACACACCCACTACATCCCATGGGACAAGGGGGGAAAAAAACAGCCAAGATTCTAATAAGGAATCAGAAGCGTTGCTTGGAAGTTACTTGGCTCGACCGGTAGCACTCTCGCCTCTGGGTCACGAGGTTGTTGGGTTCATGTCCCTTGGTGGGACTTCCAGCTCACAGTCCAGATTGATGCTGCACTGGGGGTGGGGGGGGGGGGCGTGGAAGCGCTGCGTTGTCGGAGATGCTTGCCTTCGGATGAGCTGTTTAAACCGAGCTCCTGATAAATCTTTCTGGGTGGAGGCATCAAACATCCTGTGAGAGTATTTGAAAAGAGAAGGGGCTGGCCAACAATCCCCTGTACAATGATCACCTTATTGCTGAAATTGGCTGCCGTGTTTCCCTAGAAATACAGTCACCTCATTTGTGCTGGTGTTTTGAGGGTTGTCAGCACTGTATCAAACAAGGATTACTATTGCTTCCCTGTCGGCAATTTGTTGCCTCTTCCCTACTAGCCTGGACCTGTAGTTAGAGCACTCGCGTCGCAAGTGTTGTAAAAAATGTTGTGCATTTGGACTATCAACAAGATCTAAGACACACAAGTTGGAGAAGCCACTGGAGAGACTTATGGAAGATCTCCAACAGCTATTACTCGTGACAAATTACTTCACTCTTCAGGTGTTTCCCAACTTGCTCTGCCATCTACTGAGGAATGTGCCTTGCTTTAGAACTATTGAAGGGGAGGGGGGAAAATGTGCTAATCAGCCCAAGGAATGGGCTAAGAAATGTGACAGATTTTATCCTGTGTCTCGTGGAATCCTGTAGCATAGGGAGAGGGTGGGTCGAAAACCTGCCTCTCCCTATGCTACAGGATTCCACGAGACACAGGATAAAATCTGTCACATTTCTTAGCCCATTCCTTGGGCTGATTAGCACATTTCCTCACTTCGCATGTTTGGTCACTCAATCCACGAGTGTTTGTGAGACACTGCTGTGCACAATTGGCTACCGCATTTCGCCCACAAAATACAGTCAATAAACTTGTACAATGTACAATACACAATATATTTTGTGAAGTGCTTTTGAGATGTCTCAACAGTGTGATAAAGTGTTATAATTGTGCTGGATTATTATTATATTAATATATTATTATATCCTATTGGCGCTGACTTGTGTGGGAATTAGAGGGGTTGTGGGGTGTATGGTTACACTGGCACAAGCTGTTATTATGCCAGATATCTGGCAGGGCTCCATGTCTGTGGAAGATGGGAGAGCGGTGTGTGGGGATGCACAAATCACAGGAAAGCGTTTCGTTACACAGAGAATGATCCACAACTGGGGTCACCACGGAGGGCGGTTGAGTTGAGGCCAGGATACTGGGTTCACCAACAGACTGACCGAGACTCTATAAACTGAGCAATTCTGCCTCACTTGTCTGAGCTAGCGTAAAAACGCGCCACAGGCTGAGAACGAGATATTAGCTTCCCATCCATAACTCAGTATGCTGATGCGTTTAATATTTAAGACCGCTTCCAGACTGCAACATAAACATGTCTGATCAATTTCACCCACATGATCAAAGTCAGGGCAGGCCAAGCCCTCAGATGACCCGACTGAGGTTGTTCAGGCATTTATTCAGAATAGCCGGGACAATGAGCTGCTTTGACAGGGATTGTCAAAGCAACGCGTCTAGATCAGTATTTGATACAACATTGGCAGCCGATCGAGTGTTGTGTAGTTGGTGCATTGGAACAACTGGATTGTGTTCCATTGAATTTTTTTTCCCACTCACGTGGTGGGGGAGGGGAAGGGGAGAAGGCCATTTTGTCATATTTCCACATTCACAACTTTTGTGTTCTGTTCTGGAAGGTTGCCAGATCCATCCCTCACTCCCGAGCTTGAATACCTCTTTTTGAATGACTGGGCGAGACTTGTCACACAGACTGGTATAGGGTTTCAACTATCCTTTCTACCCCACGTTGGTGCCATGACCTGCTCTGCCTTCCCCTTCCTCTGCAACATTGCCCGGTTCTGTCACACCGCAGGCCGCGGAAACTCATACATGCATTTATAACATCCAGTCTTGACTTTGAAAACTCCTTGCTTGTTGGTCACCCCAATTCCTCCCTCCACAGGCTGTAGATCTTCCAGAACTCTGCAGCCCATGTCCTCTCCCGCACTAGGCTCCATGGCCCTATCACCTTCACAACAAGACTCCATTGGCTCCCCATCACACAGAGGTTCAATATCCTGGTCATCACCCTTCAAACCCCTCCCCGGTCTTGCTCCCGTCTACATCTGTGACCTCCTAACTCCCTACCAATTTGCTCGCTCCCTCCTCTCGGCGGGCACTGGCTTGCTTCCCTATTGCTAGGTGGGCCTTCAGCCATTCTACCCCCATCCTCTAGAACTCCATCCTGCAGTCTGTCCGCCTCGACCCATCACTTGCCGCCTTCAAGACACGCATCAATGCCCTTCTCGTTGACTGTGTTTTTGATCAACCGCCTTCCCTCCCTCCACTCTCCCCAGGCCTACCCCCGCCTGGCGCCTGAAATACTGTCTGTCCATCGCCTTGGGACGTCCTCCTGACATGAAAGGAGTCATACAAATGTAATTATGTTGCCGGTTATAATTAATCTTGTGGCAAATGTATTTCCTTTTGGAGCTCTGGCGCTCTCTACACATTTACAGTCAGCAGATACATGCATGTCTGTCTGTCTGTCTGTCTGTCTGTCTGTCTGTCTGTCTGTCTGTCTGTCTGTCTGTCTGTCTGTCTGTCTGTCTGTCTGTCTGTCTGTCTGTCTGTCTGTCTGTCTGTCTGTCTGTCTGTCTGTCTGTCTGTCTGTCTGTCTGTCTGTCTGTCTGTCTGTCTGTCTGTCTGTCTGTCTGTCTGTCTGTCTGTCTGTCTGTCTGTCTGTCTGTCTGTCTGTCTGTCTGTCTGTCTGTCTGTCTGTCTGTCTGTCTGTCTGTCTGTCTGTCTGTCTGTCTGTCTGTCTGTCTGTCTGTCTGTCTGTCTGTCTGTCTGTCTGTCTGTCTGTCTGTCTGTCTGTCTGTCTGTTTTCCTGTACACAATGATATGGAGAAACAATAGGCAGAAGTAGAATTTGCCTCTGTCTCAGCCAAACAATACTCGCTTGTACGTTGATGTTTGATCTCTTGTCCTTTCTTTTCCGCCTCAATGAGACCAACATTTGAGAGAAAGCTCTGGAGGCCGGGTGAGGTGGAGCCTCGTAGCGTAGGTTTAACATGTTTACCTCGCAAGATCCCGGTTCCATTCATGGGTAAAAACCTTAATACTAAATAATTTGCCACTCAATCCACAGTTGTCTGTGGGGGACATTCCTGTGCGCAATTGGCTGCCGCATTTCGCTAACAAAATACATAGTCAATCCATTTTACAGTATATTCTGTGAAGCACATTCAAATGTCTCATAAAGACACGATAAGGCGTTATATCAAAGGCAAAGATTGTCATTATTATTAAAGTAAGGAGCTGTCTGGCTGTGAAGGAAGGAAAGCAGTGTGAGTCAGTTGCCAGTATTATTAGTATTAGCTACGGAAAATTTGCAGCAATCCTTTCCTGCCATGTATAAGACCTGAGTTTGTCACGAAGGCCAGACTAGTCATGATTCAGATCCAGCCAGGTCACACGCAATCCTTTGTAAATCCACTGATGGTACACAATGCCTCATGCTTTCTGTCGGGTCTGCAGAAATGTGAGGAGCTGGAATGTAGCATCGATTAAATTTAACATTGGTTCAGACACTACAGAAGGGAATCTCTGCGCCCAAGCAGAGGGTAAGATATTACCAAGCTTCTTCTTTATTAAAAGATAGTAATAAAATTATAATAATCCTTGCAAAATGACCTACAGGAACCCACAACAATTATAGGAATGAGAATTCCTCTGCATTTGACTGACTGAAATAACTATTTGGTAATAAGATTTTCTCTGTCTGTCTTTCTGGCTGCATTAAAATGGATTGACGAAGTTCACATCAGACAGTCCCACAGCACAGAATTGGTCCTACCAGTCCACCAAAGATTGAAACACACAACAGGGTCTCATCTTTCTGTACGGGACAAGAGCATCAGTCTGGTTAGGTACTGTGGCCCTGTGAGGAAGCACACTGTAGCCCCAACTGACTGAAGCTCTCTGAATCCTACATTGTACCAAGCATGGAAGATGCTCAGTGCTATAGCCCACATTTACTTGTAGTGGATGGAAACAATGCAACCAACACAAACACACATACAATAACTCATGCATTTGATACAGTGCTTCTAACATTAGAACCTCATAAAGTATTCTGCAGGCAAGTGCTGCCAAGTGTAGTGACTGTTTTGAAGCAATGTTGGTTAGCCAGCTTGCTGTCTCAGCAAGGTTCCCACGAAAAGCGATGAAATGTATTGTTGGCCAGGACACCAGGAAAAACACATGTCTCTCTTGCAATAGAGATGTACGCCCACCTGAACAGGCACTTGGGGCCTTGGTTTAGCATCTCATCCACCGTCGGCAGTGCAACATAGTGTGTTAAGTTCAAGTTCTGAAGTCGGACTTGAACCCACAGGCCACTCAGAGGTGAGAGCGCTACCAACAGAGCCAAGTTGACACCTAATTGGTGTTGTATCGCGAAAGGACTGCCATAGACTGGCAGGCAGGTAACTGATTCCCAAATCCTTCACCATGTGTGTTCCTCATTTTCAATTCCTCATTGTGTTTGTTCCAACATCCCCAGAGAATTCCACATCTCCAGTTCCCTCGTGCGTTTAACCCTCACTCTTCAATTCTTCACTGGGTTTACCTTCCGCCTCAATCCCTCCTTGTTTTCCAGCTTCTCTGCTTCCTTTGCCAGCTGTTCCCTGTCATACTGCCCAGTTTTTGTGTATTCAGCAACGCTGTATTGCACTTTTTAAGATTTTTTTTTCCAGCGGTTTAAAGTTACAGTAAAAGGTTTGGCGAGTGAAAAGTTAATTCAGGTAACTTCAAAACTACTCTACTTGCCAAGCAAACACCTAGTCGCTTTTATGAACCCTTCTCTCGGTGTTTAATGAATTGTAAGCTTGTTTGGCCAGAAGTAAAACGCTGGATTTATTCTTCCAACAAAGAACCAGCTTTCGCCTTCGTACTGTGTGTGGGTTTTGTGAATTGTTTTTTGTTTGCTTTGAGATGTTTATTGAAAAAATAGTCGTGTGTCAAGCCAGAACGGCTAAGCGCTTTGGGACGTCCTCCTGACATGAAAGATGGAATCTAAACGCAAATCTGCGTTGCATTGTTTTACAATTGACTTTGACTTACAGAACCGGCACATGGAATATCATGCTTGAACTGGGCTTACAATGACTCATCTCAAGACTGTCACACAGACTAAACATGTTAACAAGGTGACGGCATTTCACATTCCTGTGGTTAATGCGACACCTACCATCATCTGTAAACTGACCTTGAGAATATTTTATTTTGGTTAGCCTGGTCGGTGTCTGACACATGTGGAAACCCATTCACTGTGGTTAAGAGTATCCAGACTCTTCTTTAATGACCAGACTGAACTCCACATATGTAAACCACCTACACTTGGAAATGTCCCTGTGTCTGAATTGAAGTTTGCACTCTCCCCCTGAGCGACTCATCCTGCTTACCTAAACCACAGAGAGCACTAGGCGCAGATTGGCAAGGACCCAGCTTGAGGTACCCTGGAGTGTGAGTTGGGGTAATTGCTGGAGTCCAACCAATATTGTAACTTTAGCTTACAGGAGGAGGAGCTGAGTGGAAAAATCCCATCTCTCCCAGTGACCAGTTGCCCCTCCAAGTCTTGCAGGAAATATAAATGAGTAAATCCACCGAATTAGCCAAGTTGTTCCTCTCTAGAATGCGCTGGGCAGAGTTCACGACCTGTATACATTGGCCTTGGAAGTGCATTCTCATGTTGTGATGTATCAACGCATCGGAGCCAGGATGCTAAATAACACGGCTTTCGACTCTGAATCACACGTTAATTGGCTGGTGGGGGTGGGCAGTGTGGCACTGACGTGCAGAATGTGATGTTTCACGATGGGGTATGAGTTATCACGTTGGACTGGGTAGGAACTGTGGCCTTACAGTGGTCCGATGCAGGTTGACTGCGGTAGTTAGCGGATCCGGGTTCCCAACCCAGGCAGCCAACGCCCTTGAGGCTGGGAGGTTGCTTTCTGGGTTGTTATCACAGTGACAATCTGCTTTGAAATGTCGCATTCTTCACCTCTGTGTGAGACCGCGTGGTGGAAGTCACACATGGATCCAAAAAACGGCTGGACGTTTCCGATCGATGCCAGCTCAGATGTATTGGTGAGGCTTTGCAGGATGTCACGTTTCTCGTAGATTCTCAGCGCCTGCCCCTCAGTGATGTGGATCTCTGTGTCGTGTTTAAGGTCCAGAGACAGCCTCTATGCGTTGTTCTGTCTGGCCTTTTACCCAGTGGCTGTTTAAGGGGATGTTGCTATGTGCAAACTGACTGCTGCGGTTGCCTGCAAAATGCGATCACCACATTGGACAGAAATTACCTGGAAAGCGCTTCGAGACATTTTGGCATTTGCAGGCACTACATCAAATGCAAGGATTATTATTATTTAACCAGCTGTCATTTGCAATCATTTTCAGTGCGAGCCCTTAAGACTAAAAGTGATCATGGCTCTTACGAGGCTTCAGGGAGGTAAAGGTCTGTCTTTAATGATCACGGCTTGGGTGTATGTGTGTGTGTGTTTGTGCGTGTTTGTGTGGAGAGAGTTTACACCTACCCCATTAAGGAAAATAACCTTATTTTTCCAGGCTCAGTTAATGCTCTGTTGAAGTGGGTTACCCAAGCCGCTGCAGATTAAAATGCGCAACAGCATTTCAGCACATGAATGGAGGTGGCGTATAATTATAACACTGAGAATGATTTGAATATTGTCTGGGAAGGAGCACAAAGAATAGTTCTGTCGGATCGAGGCGATGTCCCGTGATTAAATCAAAATGTTTAAGCTGCTCATTTGTCGGAAGCCGGTGGAACAAAATCTGCCCACATTTTTCTGTAGTGTGGGAAGCTTTATAATTTTAACAGCCATCGAGGCAACAAAAGCAGCCTGAATAGATTAAAAGTGGATAATGTAGGCTCGCTGGTACCACCACTGGGAACCATTTGGAGGGGCGGTAACATGGATTCGCCGGGTAATCCTTAAAGGCACATGTTTGTGCAGAGGTGCAAAAGTGATATATCCCTCATCAGGTCAAAATGTTTTGTATCCTCCTAACAGTAATCACAATGACCACAAATTCACCTGCATAATACACAGGCACTACACCTTATTGTAATCTTGTGAAGCACCTGTGGCCTTACTAACCCCCTTCACCCTCTCCCCTCTGCTACTCCCACTTCTCCCCCCACGCACACTCTCTCCGTTGCGCCAACCTTGAGCTCCGCCACTGAAGGGCGAACCTTCAATCAATTTGCTCCCGCTCTCTGGAATGCTCTCCCTAATTCCCTCCGCCCCCGCTCCCTCCTTTCTCTTTCAAAACCTAGGCTCAAAACCTATCCCAGCTTGGGATCTCCTTCCGTTTTTTTTGAGACGTTCCACAAGAAAGCTGTTGTCTAACTGTAATCTGTTGTAATTATTGTCAAATGGACTAGCTGTGTTCGTGTTGGCCAGTGCAGCAAACATGTTATGCACAGCCAAGACCTGAACATACAGCTCTATGAACTAAAGACCCTCACACACACACTCACTTTGCTTGCTGAGTGTGAGAGGATCCGTGTCTCTTGCCCGGAAAAACAAACGCCTCTGCTTAAAGGAGCAATGTCCTTGCGAAAGAGCGTTTGTCAAACTCTTCCTTGTAAACAGTCGGGATGATCCAACAGCTTAAAAGACGTGCCAAGTCCGTAATGTCATCACTCATGCATGACATTGTTGTGACGAGAGCGGATTCTTAAGGCTCCTTCGGGTCTCTGAAGAAGAAGGGTTGCCAAATGCTTTCTCATGAAAGCTTTGCCTTTGGAACATCTGTCTTGGAACTTTACATCGCAGGCATTTCAGTTGCAGATGTTGCTGGGATGGAAAGCTGGCCTGGCACTGCGTTTTGAAAGCTTCAAGGAGGTTTGGAAGTGGAAGTGTTAAACGCGGCTGACCTCTCCCGTACCTCTTCTGTACAGCTTTTCCCTCGTGCAGATGTAAAATGTATCAAATATAAGGCACGGTTTCAGCAAATATTCGCTGTCCGCGTTTTGGGATTTGTAAACTCCTCTTAAAAAAGCTTGCTAGGACATTCGAAGCTTCAGGGAAATTAGGTTATAAATATGTTGTAACAGATACACCATGCTGTCGTACACTGCAATATCACACGGCACTGAACCGTTGCCCATTGCACTGACCCACAGCACGCCGCTGAATGACTAGAGCGCGAACGCGGCGCGCTGCCCTGACCGACACTGCTCTCACCGTGGCTTGATACCAGACATGAACAACGTCCGAGATGATGTTTGGATGGACAAGGTCGTTTGGTTCATTTGATATTTGATCTCTCGCTTCCACATTCCCCCGCTGTATCATCTTCCCATCAATAACATAATTGCAGGAGAAGCTTGTTAAACAGCGTTATCTAGTGTATTATTATACAGCTCTGGTTTTTGCCACCTTTCTGAGTACCCTGTTCCGGCTGTTGATTCCCCCGTACATCAAGAAATCCTTCCTCATACCTGTCTTAAAATTAGCTTTCATAACTGCTCTCTTGCCCTGCCGTTTTTAGTGTACCTCAGAGTATTGGTTTGAATTAACTATTCCATTTAGAATACACATATGTATATTTAATATACTGTATGTCTATGACTCCTCATTGTTTTTTAACAACAACAACAAACAACAAAATTACATTTGTCAAGTGCCTTTTGCGTCAGGAGGACGTCCCGAGGTGCGGGACGGCCAGTTTAAAGCTGGAGATGCCTATCTCATCTCATTCCTCATCCTTCCAACACTGAGGACTAGCCTCATCACTCCCCTCTCCACTGCTCCTAGGGCCCAGAACACCCTCTTTAACTGTATTCAATCCGAGCATATTGGGACAGAAGGCTGTTTTGCTACCTAATAACCTGTTGGAAAGAGGTTCAGTGTTGTGTAAGAACAAAGATAGGCTTAGCTGCGATGTCCCCAATGGTCAGTGCCTCCGCGGAATCATTCAAGAATAGCCACATTTACGAGATACTGGAGTTAACAATCAGTGACATCTACAACAACAACAAAAAAAACGAATGTGGTTTTAACTTTTTGGAAATTGCTAAACCGTTGAATGTGAATCATCTGAATATGTGCGAGGGGATATTTATAGTCTTTCTCCTTCCGTCTTGTCATCATTCTCAATTCCGACCGCCAGTGAGTGGATGTTACTGCTGAGTGTTCAGTGAACCCACCCCACCCGAGTCAGAATTGGAATGCACAGAGACGTGTGTGAGTACAGTCTTGGGTACAGCTGGGTAAATTCCCCCTTTTGAAACCCAGTGAGTTTAATTGCCAGGGCCATTGTGTATTGAATTGGCTGCCACGTGCATCTCCAACGACGACAACCCTTTAGTTTGATCCACGATGCCGTTCGCTTCAGGAGGACGCCTCGAAGCGCTTCACGTGATTCACAGTAAAGTATAGCGACTGTGTGTTCCGGCTCTGCATAGTCGCAAAACACCTCACGGAAACATTGGGAAGCACTTTGGGACTACTGTATTATCAGACACGAGGAATATTACAATAATATCATGTCAAGTACCTCATTTGTACATCGATGGGAGTTGCAGGGGGTGGGTGGGTGGGTGGGAGGACTTTTTCTAACTCACCCCAACACATAGCTGGGAGCAGTTGGTGTCCCCATTCCCCCCACCCCCTCACCACCGCCCCACACACACACTCTCTATGCTGCCTTTTATTTCCTCCCATCAACGCAGTTACATAATTGTTTTCTCGGTCCAGCTGGTGAGCTGGCTTTTTTGTGTAAAGCAGACGGCCCATGTAACTCATTGACTCAGAGAGAAACACAGTTCTGATTGTGCCAGGAAACACTGAGTTAATTTGGGGTGGGGGGGGGGGGGGGTAAAGGGAGAGGCATAGACATGGGGAGAGGGGGTGGGGGGAGGGGGGGGGTGAGGGAATGAGCGGGATGAAATGCTGTTTTTCAACTCTAAATGTTACTACACATGATGTCACGGATTTTCCAGCTAGTAACATGAACCTTTCTCCCTGAAATTAACAGGGAGGACTTTTCCCACATTATATCTACCAAATAATCCGTCATGAATGCCAGGCACTGTGGTGATTCCAAAGGCTTCAGTTCAGAAACAAGCTCAATGCATACAGCAATTGTGCTTTTGAACACTCTGGGCATAAAGAATATATCTGTTAATTTCGTGTGTTTTTTCTGTGTTTTGTGGTCACATTTCTACAGGGACCTGAAGTATTTGTTGGAAATAATAATAAAAAAAAGACTAATACATCTAATTTCGAAAACTCGGCCGCTGGCTGGTGTTAAGAGCTTAAGTTTCCATTTGGATTGGCAGCATTTGTCTCGCTTTCGTTCGTATGTGCCTTGACATAGTTAAGGTCAGAGAAGATTATTCGAGTTTATGTGTTTATTTTTTCCCAGGTTTCTCTCCCCTTCCTTTCCAGCCAAGCCCGCTTGTTGATGCTGGGTTCAGCGCCAGTGAAGGGAATGGCTACCCAGTGCTTTGCCCAACGTGATTTGTCCTCGCATTCTGAACAGATGTAGTAAATGGCAGACTGTAAAAGGTTTTGAACACAAGTCCATTCATGTTCATCAGAGTCTACCTGTCTGCTCCCTCCCTCCCTCCCTCCCTCCCTCCCTCCCTCCCTCCCTCCCTCCCTCCCTCCCTCCCTCCCTCCCTCCCTCCCTCCCTCCCTCCCTCCCTCCCTCCCTCCCTCCCTCCCTCCCTCCCTCCCTCCCTCCCTCCCTCCCTCCCTCCCTCCCTCCCTCGCTCGCTCGCTCGCTCGCTCTTACTCTTCTCTCTTTCCTCTCACACCTTTCCTCCTTTCCTTTTCTCACACTCCCTTTCTCACTCTCACTTTAGTCACTCTCTCCTTTCACTCTCTTCCTTTTCACTCTTTTCTCTTCCTCCCTCCTCTGACTCTTTGCTTTCACTCACTTCCCTCAATCATCTCCCTCTTACACTCCCCCCCCTCACTCTTTTCTTTCTCTCCCCTTATCTCTCTGATTCTCCCCCTGACTTTCGTACTATCTCTCATGCACACATTTATGTGTTATCCAGGCTCACTAGGTCATGATAAGGAGGTAGAGGAAATTCACCTGTTGTTTCTCACCAGCCCATTGATCCTAAGACCAGATATTGCATTCCCATCACATCCTTGGCAAATCCTCCATAAACCAGGGACGTGATCTGGAACCTTCTCATTTGGTACATCTTGCCCATCATTCTATTGCTCAATTGTTTGTGAAATAAATAAGGAATAGTTGCTAACTATTCCTTAATAAGATGGTCCGCGGGAACTTTTCCCTCCTAACAGCAATCTATTATTATATCTCAACAATGTGGTAAGACGCTAGATCAAATGCAAGAATTGTTATTATTACTGCTATTACGTGTTAAACAGGATTCAGAATGGAGGAGGAAAGGTCGAGAGCTTTGATTGTTATATTGACTTTGGTGTACAGAGTGGGAAACCTTGCTTTGTATGCCGCTTTATCCAAATGGAAACGCAAAATAAAATAATCCTTGCATTTGATATAGCGCCTCGAAGACGTGGCAAGGCAAATTCAAGTATTACTATTCTTCAAAATTTTTATGAAACCTCTCGCAAACGCAAGTCTTTGCCCCAATTGAAGACCCTGCGGCAGTTGGAGTGGACGCAGAAAACATTCCCGTCTTTAACTGTTTAGTTGTAACGGTATTTAGGTGCCCAGCAGGCTAAGGTGGGGAAGGAGCTATGGGGTGTAATTAAGATTCTGCGGATGTTTATATACGCCTGAACTGACTTTCATGCTTTATGAATTATGATATCAACATTGCCCATGATTAATTACAACCTTCTAAATCCCTCCAGATGAACTATTATTGTGCAGTGAGTATTAGTCTAACGGGGGGGAAAGGGATGATTGATTCCTGTAATGTTACAGTGGACGCTCCTCATCTAGATCGCGACCACCACTCTCTGCTGCTACGTTTCCTGTTGTATTTGTATAAATATATACGGAGCTAAGAGAAAGACCTTGCATCTTTATAACTGTCTCCAATACCTTCACTCTCCAATCTCTCATCACCCCAGTCGTCGTTCCAGGTTTGGAGCCATTTGCTTGCAGAATATACACAGTCACTACACTTCACTGAGACAAACGGCGCTGAATAGTATCGACTTCAAATGCTGATAATAGTAATAATCTTTGCATTTGATATAGCGCTTTTCACGTGTTCTAAACCTCTCAAAGCACTTACAGAGTATATAATAAAGTGAATTGTAGGCAAAACACACCAGCCAATTGCACACAGCAGTGTCCCACAAACAGTCGGGGATTGAAGTGACCAATTTATTATTTTTTCTCATACAGGATTATTGTCAGGTGTGTGGAGTAAGGAAACTTACCCAAGGCTTTGCCCCCTGACGGCAATTGAACCCAGGTCTCTCGCTTGCGAGGCGAGTGCTCTAACCACTGAGCTACAGGACTCCAATATCTGTGGACAATGGACACAGCTTTGTGGTAAGAAGCTCGGAGGTGTATCTGAACACAGAGGGTTAATAAAATCCTCCATTCTGGATGTATCACCACGACACAGTTAAATGTTAAATGGAAATGTTAAATATTACAATTTATATTGAAGAACTTGGGGAAATAGATTGACACTTCAGTCCATTGGTTCATTTCTAAGTGAATGTGTGTTGGAAGTTCACACGTGTCCACACCCAACAAAAACTAAATTACATTTGTATAGCACCTTTCATGTTGGGAGGATGTCCCAAGGAGCTGAAACATACACACACACACATACACACACATCAGCCTGTGAGTAGAAAGTCTGGGAAGTTCAGTCGTAACTGGCCGCCTCCAAGAACATGACCTCTGGATCCCACAGTCAGCTCTTAAAGTTCTGTTGGTACAAGAGAATTGCGTGCAGCGTTGTTGTGCTATAGCGCTGCTAATTTCCTTTCCCCTCCCTCTTTCCTAAAGGTATTGGAGCGCAATTCCATACAAGCTCATTTCCCCTTACACTCCCCTTCACCCCCCACTCCCCACACCCACCCACACTCTCTGACCCAGTGGCCATGCTTCAGGTATGCCTTTGACGCTTATTGTCTCCAGGCTGTTTGGCCTGGAGTGGGAGGGAAGGTGGTGGGGTGGGAGGGAAGGTGGTGGGGTGGGGTGGGGTGGGGGTGGGAGATTTAACCCATGCCTGAGATTTACAACAACAACGACTTTCATTTAGATAGTGTCCTCCACGTCAACCAGTGTATCGGAGTGTTTGCTTAGAATACTCCATTTGTGCAGCATTTGGAAGGGAGGAAGGAAAACGGCTTCAAAATTTAAGCCTCACCTTAAGAATTGGACAATTTGGGAGACTCATCAAATGCAATCCAGAGAACATCTCCCCACATGCAGAGCTTCACATCAAATACCAGCTGGATGTATGGGAGGACGTCAAACCCACCAGAGGGAGGCTCTCTCTGGCTTAATATCTCAGAGCAATTTGCAAACGTGAGTTCTGAGTGGGTGAAAAGGTGCGGAGGCCATGTAGGCACCAGCGAAGGAAGAGGCAAGTTTCATTGAGGCTGTTTTTTTTTTTGATCAGCCGGGTGTCTGATACATATGGAAACCACATGCCTGATACATGTCTGATATATGTGGAAACCCATAACCACGTTTAAAGAGTATCCAAACCAAGCTGAGAATTCCATGCATCCCATCTACACAAGGAGTCCTATAGCTCAGTGGTTCTGAATTCCTGGAGCTCAGTGGTTGTGGATTCCTGGAGCTCAGTGATTAGAGCACTTGCCTTACAAGCGTGAGACGTATGTTGAAATTCAGGCAGGTCAGGGCGAAACCTTGGGCAAGTTTCCTTACTCCACACGCCTAATAATCCCTCAACAAAAACAATAATAATTGGTCATTTCAATTCATGACTGCTGTGCGCAATTGGCTGCAGTGTTTTACGCACAAATATACAGTCAATTCAATTTACAGTATATTCTGTGAAGCGCTTTGAGACATCTAGAAGGCGTGAGAAGCGCTATATCAAATGCAAGGATTATTATCATTCCAGATGAAAAGCTGGATGAAAAAACAGTGGTTGGTGGTGAAGTGGGGGGGGGGGGGGGGGGAAGGCAAGATGTCATGATGGAGGGGTCTAGGGGAGGGTTTCCAGAGGTTAAGGGCACCAAATCTATCACTGAGGGCATTGTGAGACTGAGGGATAGGATGGGAGAGGAGCTCGGCTTAGTTTAGCTTCGCTGGGGGCGAGCGGGCAAGGCGGTAGGAGAAGATCAGACAGATAGATGAAGTGAAATGGGATTAATGTGAAATATTATGACATGCCTATTCCGTGATGGATGAAGGAATGCACACTGAACTTTATTTTCCATTATTAAGCGTCTCGCCTTTGTATCGCGGCTGAACAACTCAATAGCTCTTCTGCAGTATTAAATTACGTTCCCCTGCATTTTGATACCCAGAGATTTGAAAGTGCTTAGTTTTCTTTTGTAGGCTTTATAATGTTCACGTCTGAGAGAGATGCGAATAAAGGCACCTTCACGGTGATTACAAGGAAAGATTAAATGGCAATTCAGGAATAAATGCACGTGAATCAAATAGCTAATATAACACTCAAAAACAAATGCTGAGTTGATGCTGAATCAAGATCCGTCCACATGTCGGTGTAAAATCACATGACGCACCAGATTGATCCTTAAGGATCACTCAGTCAGCTATTGTGAACAGCTCCAATTAGCTCCATCTGAGCAGTGGTGATTTGTGCAATTATTCTAATTATACTTTTGTAACCTTGTGTTCAATCGGAACTGCTTCAGCTGTGTTTATGCTATCCTCGCACAATGGCCAATCCTGTCCCCCTTTTGTGCAAGCACATGCTTGCAGGGGTGAAGTTGTTGCTCTCTTTACATTATCGGTGGCTCGGCTGCCTTTCGACTGCCAATGCACAAGATTGAGGGGCCGCATGTTAGGACCCTTCTCTCTCAACTGAGGTATTTTGTGATAAGGCTGTTTGATGTTCATTGCGTGTTCGGATTCTATTCCTGTCCCCCACTGGATGGGAGCACAAGAGAGAGCATGTGGTGCGACCCGTGGCAAGTTAAAAGTTCAATACAAGTCTGATCCCTGGAAATTTCGTGTTGACGGGTCATCCAGTTATCACCGAATGCCCGTCCACTGATCAGCATGTTTGCTGTTTGAATCAATCAATAATCAATCAATAATTACATTTATATAGCGCCTTTCACGTCGGGAGGACGTCCCAAGGCGCTAAACAGTCAGGTAGGGACCAGAGCAGGAGGGAAGGGGTTGGGATAGGGGAAGGAGAGTAGGAAAATTGACTGTATATTTGTGGGCGAAATACGGCAGCCAAATTGCGCACAACAGTGTCCCACAAACAGTCGTGGAAGTGGAGATAGGGGAGAAAGGGGGGAAAAGAGGGTAAGGGGAGGGGGTCAGGGTAGTGGGAAGGAGAGCAGGAAAACCGAGTGTATATTTGTGGGTGAAACCACGAGTGGGTTAAAAAAACATCCGACCAAATTATTATACACCCCAAAACTCCCTGCCTCAACCCCTCCGATTCACCCTCTCTTTGTCCTGAAGACCTTTGCACCTGAAGACCTTCCTTCTTGATTGTACCTCACCTTACTCCCCAGCTCAGGGTCAGGCTATTGTTGAGTGCTTTAAGCCCCTACCCTGTGTGAAGTATGCTATATTATATAAATATAAATTGTTGTTCTAGGTTCCAAAATCAAAGAATTTTACAGCGTGGAAGGAGGTTGTTTGGCGTTTTGTGTCCGTGCTGCCCCTGGAAGAGTTCTGCATTTATTCCTCTCTTTCCCCAAAACCATTTGATATTTTATCCTTACTGTATCATAAATATGTCTAATTCACTTTTAAAAGCTACCAAGCAATAACAACAACAAAATTACACTTTTGTTGTAATTTGAAATAGCGCCTTTCACATCAGGAGGACGTCGCACGCGCAAAGGGTGTAGTCTTGTGTAACTTTGAATTATTTGAAGAAAGTGCATACATTTTATTCACTAATCATAAATGTAAAGGAACTCTCTCTTCCCCGCTCATCAGCCCCAGAGGTCAACCAAAAATAAGTACAGCAGTTCATATTAAGTCACCCCAACAGGGCTGTACAGTGGGTACTGCCTGTTCAGGTGTCAATATGGGCATCAAAAAGTAATGGAATGTGAGTTTTTATGCATTAAAAACCCACGTGGAATCCTGTAGCTCAGTGGTTGGAGTGCTCGGCTCGCAGGCAAGAGGACCTGGGTTTGATTCCTGGGCAAGGTGAAATGCTGGGCATCTTTTCTTACTTCACACACCTCTATTTACCCAGCAGTAAGTAGGAACCCGGTTGTTAGTCGATTGGCGTATCGCTTTTCCGGGCTTAATTAACTTTACAGTATATTCTGTGAAGTGCTTTGAGATGTCTTGCAGAAGTGATGAGGTGGGGATTACTGTTATGAAATCGCAGAAGTCAAAAGTAGGGATTATTATTATGAAATCACATCCGAAGGATGCCATAAGTGGAGCTTGAACCCACAACGTTCTGAGTCTGAGGCAAGAACACTACCAACTGAGCCATCTTCACACGAGGGAACAAATCTTTTTTTCTGTGTTTCTCCTTTTAAAAAAAACACAAGGAAAAACAAGGCCAAAGGGCATTTCTCATGTTAGAAACGGTTGCAACAACTGAAATCACTGACGGAAAGTTGGAAGCCAATTTCATTTTATTAAGACCTTATTGGGCACCTATTACATAGGCGGTAATATGGAAACAGACGGAGGTGATTTAGTAGTGAACGCTGTCAGGCTTCATCAAAAAAGTACAATCATTTAGTCAAATACTCAAGAACACACAGATTGTTCAACAAGAAGTTCATGCTCATGTTTTTTTTAATAGCACAGAAGGCAACTCACAGTCTAGCCAAGAACCAGGTTGTAATATTTACAGAATAAAGGAAAATCATAGAAATCAAATGGAAAATGTGTGGAAACATACACAAACACAGCGTTAATAGAAAACTCCTATTCCTCTCTCTCTCTCTCGCTCTCTGTTCAGCACTTTACTTAAACCTAAAAGGTCATTTCGGATCCTGACATGCTCATACTGATACAATCATGCCCTTCATTATTCCTATGGGGGCACAGGAAGGTTTCCTTACAGGAAAGTCAAGTCCAAGAAAGTGAACCAGCACACAGGAACAATTTATAAACTGTTTGGAAAATACCCAAAGCCACAATGGAAGCAGCACATGTTGAGACTAACAAACCGTGGAACAAAGGTGTTCAGACTGTGATTATCGAGTCATTTAGAAAAACGGGCGTACTAATAAAGTGAGCGATTCAAAATACATTGTCTTCAGTCAGTCATGCTCAAGAAAGCGAGCTTAAATCTCAATGAAACAGGATACCGAAACCCCTAACATTGATGTCAAAATATGAATTTCCTAAACGTAGATTTGGGTAAGAGTAAATGTTTCCACATGCGTACTTTGGCACTGCAAGGCCTTTTCATGGCCCTAAGAAAATAAAACCTCTTTAACTTGTAGCTATTCAGATGAAATATAATCCTTGACTGTGGCGAAGGATGTACAGGTAAAATCAGGGGAAACTGCAGTTGAAATTTTCCCCTTGCAACCTTTTATCACAAACAAATACATTTTCCTAGAATTTTTACTTGACATCTCTTAGAATAATTGTTTCTTGAAAACCAGCAATGTACTCTTTCTTCCATTACATAACGTGAAAAACATACTGCCGAAATGTGGCATTAACTTTTAAGTCCATCCATAGACCCCCTTACCACTTTACTGCGCAGTTGATGGTCCCTGGTTCAAAATAATCAGCCACAAAAATTGGACTTTCATTACATTTTTTATACAAAAGTTAAGACTTCCAGCGCAATTTATCCCGTAAATATAGAAACTCTTGAAACTAAATCTTCTTTGGACAAAAGTGAGCTACTTCGATGGGAGTCTGTTCGCCCAGCGTTACTGTTTGACACAGATTAATGTTCACCTACAAAATACAGTCACTACACCTTATAGTATGTATTGTAATGTGCTTTAAGACATTCTCCCGATGTGAAAGGCTCTGTATCATATTATTTCATTTTAATATTCTTTGATTGCTAACCTAACTCGGGTCAAAGATGGATGCTCTTACCCTCTGTGAGTAAGACTCCCCTTTACCTCTCTCTACTCAATTTGGCACAATCAGACTTTGTGAAAGTTGTTGGGGCAGTTCACCAAAAGACTTTAACGTAGCAAAGATTCCAACAGGGCCGTTGTGAGGTCTTTGCAGAAGGCCCTGGGGAGATGTGAAATATTGTGGAATGACGGCAGATCTAAGACTTGAAAATGTCGTGGCACGTTTGTGGAGAGGAGCAAAATGTTCTTGTCCTTTATTAATTTTTTTGGCAGTCCCGTGGTGACTGAGTGTCTGATGTCTCGCGGCCCAGCGAGCAGAATATGGATGTTTTATGAGTGGTCGAGTGGGAGGATATGTTCCCAATTCCCTGGCAGTTTGGTGATTTACGTTTCCCTAGTTCACAGTGGTCAACTGGTGAAAGATGACTGCGGGACATTTTGACCAACCCTGAAGCCGAAACTTAAGTATTTGTCCCCAATATTAACCAAGTTCATTTGATTTTTTTTTAAAAAAAGCTAGGTCACAACAAGTGAATTTCCTTAGGATATATTAATGGCTAACAAAACACTTCTATTGTGGGCATTTGGTGTCAGCAATGGGTACACTCAGCTTGGCTCAGTGGTTAGCACTCTCAGCCTCTGGGTCAGATCACTTGGTCCTGGAGGTCCCAGCACAAGTTGTCCACTCTCTGCCAGTGTTATTTTCAGAAGTTTTTAATCAGGTTCCTTAAACACGGTTTCACTTGCGTGTTTTTCCTAGGTCCTTTTAATAAAGACAACCCCTCCAACAATGCAGCTCTTACCCCAGTGTTGCACTGGAGTAACAGCCTTGACGGAAAAGCTCATATACCAATGAGGTGTTTGAACCCACAACCTTCTGATCCGGAGTGCCACCAACTGAGCTAAACTGATGCAATGTAATTGCTGTTGCCTAATTGCATGACTTCAGTTGCCGGTTATGGTTTGATGTGTTGGTGCAACAGATACCACAGTCTGGCACAGCTAAAATTAGCCGTGCTTTTCTCCTATTAACACAGCTTGTTTGCACTTACTTCAGCCCATAACTCATCCTGGAATCAGCAAACGCACACACACACACACCACCTCATCCAAAATTGACTAACTGTTGCATCCACTGGAATGTGACAGTGACTCACTCGTTAGCTACACGTTGGAGCTGGGTGTGAGCGACTGTGAAGGCTCAGTTATGGGTTTCCAATGATGACATATTTCGAGGCTTATTCTGAGTCAACCAGTGGGATGGGGCGGGGGGGTGGGGGGGGGGAACGGGATGTCAAAACTGACATGAATCCTCTCTTCTCTATGACTGTTTAACAGTGCTGTAGCCAGAGTTCACGTTTAGCCGAAACAAACAATAATAATCTTTGCATTTGACATAATCACAACTTTGAGATGTCTCAAAGCACTTCACAGAATATACTGTCAAGTGAATTGAGTGTATAATTTGTGGGCGAGTTGCGGGAGGCAATTGTACACAGCAATGTCCCACAAACTGTTGTGGATGACCAAATGAATGACCAAATTATTATTACTTTTGAAGCGATTATTATTCCCTGCTGAGAATTGAACCCAGGACTTCGCTTGCGAGATGAGTGCTCTAACCACTGAGCTACAGGACAAGGGCCTCTTATTGTTGTTCACATATGCCCACCTGAATTCAACCGGTTTGTGACAGTGATACTGGGTCTAAAACGTGACCTTTGCAAATCAGGAGTCGGCTTTTTGGCTATCGATCAGGCTGTCTAAAAGGGCAATCGATGGATAAATTGGGAAAGATATTAAGGAATATTTGCTGTGTTGGAGTGCTGTCCTAAGGGTGAGATGTTAAACCGAGGCACCGTCTGCCAGTTCAGACAGACATTAAAAACAAAATTCAAAGAGAGCAAGAAGTTACGCTCTCCCGGTGACCTGGCTGCCAATCCCCCAAACAAGATTAGTCACTCACTTCATGGCTGTTTGTGGGACATTATCTGTCCGCAGGAAAATCCTATGTAGACCTTTGAGATGCCTTGACAGTGTGATAAAGCACTATATGATTAGAACCAGAGAACGCTGTCTGCGATTGAAGTGGGGTAAATTCAAAACAAATTTGCGGAAACATTATTTCCCTGAGCGAATAGTAAATATATGGAACAGACTCCCTAGGGAGACAGTGGAAGCAGAAAGTGTTGATACTTTCAAAAGTTAAAATTACATAGATTTCTTTTAGGAAATATGTTCTTGGGATACAGTATAAACTTTGGAACTTGCATGCGCCTGTCAGGATAGTGGAAGGCGAACTGGATGGACTGCGGTCTTCTTTTGCCAGCATTTTCTATGTTCTTATATCAAATACAAGAAGAATTACTGTATTATTCTATTGTGTCATATGCTGGATAAGGGATGCATGTCCAACTTTCCAGTAACATTCATTGCAAGGATTATTTTTACTCGTATAGCTGTAGGTTGAAGACTTTGCCCAGAAAACTTTCCATGAAATACGAGCAATACTTCAGCAACCTTAAAGATGATTTTTGCGTCTCTTTTAGTCTATTTTAGAGAATGGTTCTGCTTGGCCAAATATGAACATCGACAGCGAAGGCCGTATGATTCATATTTTTTTGCCAGTTTTAGCTCATGACTCTGGAATTCCCCGAACAGCCCATTTCAGCTGTCTTGGAAATAGAAAAAATATATATTCCGGCAGGCTAAAAATGTCATTGCACAAATACTGTGATGACTGTGCACTCCCAGGATAGATATACACACAGCTCCCTCCTGCCCTTGTGTTGTTGCGATCCTGCACCAAACTCTCATCAGATCCCTCTCGTTTTAACTGGCTGAATTCACTCAAAGGTCTTAGATTATGATTATGAATAATTTGGAGATAGATTAACTTCATATGTGTGTGCGTACACATGTTTTGGGAACTGACCCAAGCCTCCCATTATAGTCTGTCCTTTCGTTACACAGAGGATAGGATAATCAGCAGCTGGAATGGTTTACCAGGAATTTTAGGAGTAAGCCATTTGGTCCGTCCAAACTCTCCTTGCCATTTTAAGCCGATCGCAGCAGATATTGTAATCCTATTAAACCTCCTTTACTCCATATTCTCATTCCTCCCAAAGCACCCTTATGCCTCAAACAAACAATATGGTGGATTGCAGCCACAGCCATTGGCCAGGCAGGGAAGTTTGATCTGAGCACTACCAATGGATGTAGTTAGGACACCGCTTGAAGCTTCATTGATAGAGTGAGTATTTTGGCAAGGCTGATATCCAGTGGACCTTCTTCATCCAAATTGCTCGAGATCTTGGCTCACTATTAATGACTACCTTGGTCCATTTTTGATGTTTCAACGTTGTTGCATTTAGGATGTGATAAAATACTTTTGAAAACAACCCAGTGGAGTAACCCTCCCACTTCAAATTGGACATGACTGAGTGAAATTCAAATAAATCTTGTCCACCCTCGGGTTTCATTATAGGTGAAAGGTTGGCGTTATCACATTTGTCCACTTGTGGAATGCTTAAAGAATAGTGGGAGGAGGGGGACAGGGGTGATTTATGACTTTGTTTAAGATTTCTAGTGATAAAAACCTCTTAGTTAAGACTTGACTCAACAGTTTGCAAAACCCTGGACACTATGGAATAGCAAGATGATAGCATAAATCTAGATCCAGGTGGAATTTCACCCCCATTTTAAGTGTTCTGAGACTCGGCGCAGTGTGAAGGCTGTTGAAGAAATTCAAGTTGTTTTTGTTATTGGGAAACATTAGCTGGTTTGAAGAATAAGTTGCAATTTTGCATCTCACATTTTTCAGTCTGTTGCAATGTATTTATTATTAATATTTATAGATTGAACTAACTTGCTGCACTTCAAAGTCACTTTGCAAGGTGTTTAGAGTTGGGAGAGAGAGAGAGAGTATGAAATGATGAGTGATCTAAGGGGTGTGGGCTGGAGCGATGTTCAACTGGTAATGAGAAAAGGAAACAGAGATAATAATAACCTTATCACGTCTTCGAGACAACTCAAAGTACTTCAGACTATACTGTAAAGTGACATAACTGTATATTTTGTGGGTCAAACATGACAATCAATTGTGCACAGCAGAGTCCCACAAACATTCGTGAGGGAGTGACTAAATTATTATTAAAAATATGTTTTTAAAGCGATTATTAACTCCGGAAAAGCGATCCGCCAATCAAATAACAAGCAGGTTCCTGCTTACTGCGTGTGGAGTGAGGAAACTTGCCTAAAGTTTGGCCCTGCCCGGGAATTGAACCCAGGTCCTCTTGCTTGCGAGGAGAGCGTGCTAACCACTAAGCTGCAGGACTCCACAGAGTGAGATGAGAATCTTCCTCACTGACAGGAGCCTGCCGCAGTGCAAGACATCAGGAATGTATCTTGGAAGAGCAGGCCAGATGTAGATGAGTGTATTGCTGTGGTTGGTGGGGGGGGGGGGGGGGGGGGGTTAGCTGAGCCAACGCAATGAAGGCCCTGATTATAAAACTTCATTTGAGTTTTCCCAAATCTAAATTGCTGATATATTGCCAATTTCATTTATTAAAAATAAAGAGAGCGGTTATATTAAATGCCAAATAATATAGATAGGAAATGATTAATCTTTCATTATGTACAGAACTTTTAATATAAACAGACGATGCAACCCATAATCTGTAAACTGATAAATTTAACGTTAGATTTGAGTTCACTTTGTCCTCTGAAGAGCGCAGTATAAGATAAGCATCAGAGCACACTCCAGCGTAGAGGAACAATAAGGCTCCTTCACTACAGATGGGCATTTTGAGATATAATCTGCAGCCTTGTTTACCCAAACGGACCAAAGACACTCAATCTATGAATCTACAGCAAACGAATCCTCTTGCTTTAATTCCCCGAGCATTCTGTTTAAGTACTGTACATTGTGTTAGCTTCATGACATGGATCTCAGGAATTTCAGTGGATTATCTGGATTATTCTGGGATAAAGTAGAGAAATTTACCTCGGAAAAGCGAATGTGAATTCCCAACTAGTTTTGATCTCCTTTCTAGGCTAAACTGAGTTGTGTAGCATAATGGTTAGGGCGATCACCGTGCAAGCGAGAGGACTTAGGTTCGAATTCCGGTTGGAGTGAAATGTTGGTTGAGTTTCCTTCCTCCACACACCTCTGTTTACCTAGTCAGTTGTTAGTCGATTGGCAGATCGCTTTTCCGATGATAATAATCCCTTTCAAAAAATAGATAATAATTTGGTCCCTTAATCCACGACTATTTGTGGGACACTGATGTGTGCAATTGGCTGCTGAGTTTTGCCTACAAAATATACAGTCAATTAGTTTTACAGTATATTCTGTGAAGAGGTTTTAGAAGTCTTAAAGATGTGATGAAGTGCTATATCAAATGCAAGGTGTATCATTATTATTATCATTATTATTAAGATACCTGTGGGTAATTTGTAAGCAGAGTTGCCCCTCTTTGCTCTTCCCCTGACTTTGATCTGTTTCTTTTTCCAGTGTTTTTTTTCTACACATGAGATTCAACAGAGTAGATAGATAAACAAGGCCCTCTGGCCCCTTTGATTTCATCGTTCCAGCAAATATTGTCCTTTTGTAACCATTTTCAGTGCCTTGACTGCTACCACCATTCTTGATAATAACTCCCTCAATCATTTGTAATGCGTGCATTTGATATAGCGCTTTTCACATCTTCTAGATGTCTCAAAGCGCTTCATAGAATATACTGTAAAGTTAATTGACTGTATATTTGTGGTGAAACGCGGCAGCCAATTGCGCACAGCAGTGTCCCACAAACAGTCGTGGATTTAACTGGCCAATTTATTATTGGGGTTTTTTCTTGAGTGAATTATCCTCTGTGTAAAGATACACTTCCTGGCGTCTGTCTTGATAGTGCTCTTGACAATCTTTTTGTCAAAATTGGCTGCCGCATTTTGCCCACAAAATACACAGTCTTTCCACTTTATAATATAGCCTGTGAAGCGCTTTGAGATGTCTCAATGACATGATTTTTGCACCAAATTGTTGAACATTCTTAAATTCAATTTAAGAAATTTGCCTGAAGTTTCACTCCACCCGGGAATCGAACCTGGGTCCTCTTGCTTACTCTACAGGACTCCACAATGATCAAGACCATTATCTCGCAGCCTTTGTTGCCTTACGCACAGAACTATGGGTTTGTGAAAGTATTATTATGAGATTGTTAAGCATATATATGGCTCCATTAAGTGTGCTGGGAGTCATCTCTCTTCAGGGGTGAAAAGCCCTTTTCAGTCTTGACAGATTCTCTTTCTAAGCACAGAGGATCAGCCATTATACTCTCCTCAACACTGTCTCTATTAGTGGTAGCCAACCCATGGCTTGCTGGCCGGACGTGGCCGGGGGAGGCATGAAGGAGCAATTTGTGGCATAAATCAAGAAATGTTCAATCGAGAAAATTTATTTTATTATCTGACCGTAAAGCTTGGCCACAACCTCTCCAGGGGCTGGACAGTCTCCCATTATGTCACAGCGACCAGGACTGTACAGTAATCAGTACAGTTACTGCAGGTATGGTCTGAACAGAGCCATGTCCAGCTTGAAGCAGGATTCCTGAAGGTCTGGTTTCAACCGATCTGGCAATGTGACCCACTATCCTGTTTGCTCTTCATTGCTTTCTCCCACTGTTTGAATGTGGTGAGCGACTCACTTGCTGAGTTACTTTGCTGTTTCCATCCTGCCAGTAATGGCTGTTATGCTTGTTTGCTTGTTTTCCTCAGGTCTGTCCACCGCCCCCCACTCCCACCCCCACCCACCACCCACCCACTGACGCCTTCCTCCCCCAGAGAGGTGAAAAACTCTTTCAGCCCTGAAAATCCTAGCCTGCGAGATCATCTACCTCAAAGCCTTTCCATATTAAGACTCAATTTAAGAATGTTCAACAATTTGGTGTGAAAATCACGTCATTGGGATATCTCAAAGAGCTTCACAAGATATAGTGTAAAGTGTAAAGATTCTGTATTTTGTGGGCAAAATATGGCAGTCAATTGAGCAACGCAGTTTCCCACAAACAGTCATGGATTGAGGGACCCTTACTTTGGAGGCATTATTAACCCAGGAAAGCAATCTGCCAATTGATTAACAACAGGGTTCCTATTTACTGCTCGGTAAACCGAGGTGTGTGGAGTAAGGAATCTTGCCTAAGGTTTCAGTCCGACTGGGAATGAAACCCAGGTCCTCTTGCTTGCAAAGTGAGTGGGCTAACTACCACTCTACAGGACTCACAATGCTTGAAACCATTATCTCGCAGGTCAAGGCTAGGGGCAACTTCAGGCCTTTCATCCCCAGGCGAATTGGTAGCAATAAGGCCCTACTCACCCGAAGGAAGGTTACAGACACCTGATGCCACAAGTCAATGTTAGCGCAACAGCTACAAAGTAACTTTAATGGCACATTTACCTCCAGGCTATAAATATTTTTCTCTTTATCGAGTATGAATAATTCAAGTTTCCCCTCCCTCTTTCTCTCATTGTTTCCGCTCTGAGCAGAGAGCTGCCCAAGGAAGGAGACTGACGAAAGGGAAGGTGGGTTATTAAAAGTCTAAAATTCCATGCAAGTGTTACACAGACTTTCACTTTGTGTGTATGAATAATTAACAATACAAGTGCTACGTTGGCTATTTAGGAATGTCTCTTTTACATCTGTGGTGGGGGAGGGGGCAGAGGTTGGGGGGTTGTGAGGGGTTGTGAAATAGCTCTCTCACTGCAGCTAATGTTATTTTTCAGTGAGATTGTCTGTTCCTTTGCTGTGACGTGTGAGGGGTCTCGAATGGAAAGTTTCCTTCATTCATTCATGAAGGAAAATTCCAACCCTGGTTGGACCACTTTCTTTTAACTCTTTAATTATCACAACAGGGGCCTTGGAGTCTGGATCGTTCTCACGCGCTCTGGGATGGGGAAAAAGCTTGACAACTTGGACTGCTCTGGGTGGGGTGGTGGTTGGAGGGTGGGGGGGGGGGGGGGGAGGGGGGGGAAACCGGCCACTCTCGTCATGCGCAGCCCCACATGTCACTACAGACCAGGGTTGGACTGACTGGCCTTATGGGAAATTGGGAAATTTCCCACAGGTCCCTAAGCTTCCACCTTAATTGGCTCCCAATACCTACCACCCGTGAGTCCGCCATCCAGGTGAGTGACAGCTACGACCGCCAGTCACCACCACCAACCCTCATGGTTAAGCCCCATCAAGTTTTTGAACTGGTGGAGGGTTTACGACAAATTGCCCCCCACCGCATCCCCATGAATTAGTGCCACCATTTTAATCCCAAGCCCTTTGAGGGAGCCAGTTCACCACTGCCCCACACATCCAGAGCCCTATACATCACCACAGGTAAAAATCAACAAAAATGAGGTGCTTTCATTGCTAGTTCCAATACAGTAGGGTGCGGCAAGAAGGAAATGTGACCATATCCTGAAGAACACCCTGAAGAACATGCTGAATAGAAAATATATTGGAGGGAAACTGAAGGACATTGTTCACTAAATCGATCTTACGATTTGTGTCTGTCTTAATTTGAAACCAGGTGCGTCAAAGAATTAGGGCTAAATTTAAAAACTTTCCACAATTGTGCTCTGTCTTCATCGAGGGGGAATGGGTCTCGCAGAGTAAGACTAGGTGGAATTTAGGACCTTTCACTCTTTAAGCAAGTAGTAATCCTTGCATTCTGATATAGTGCTTTATTCCGTCTTCGGAACATCTCAAAGCGCTTCACCGAATATACTGTATAATGGATTGACTATATTTTGTGGGCGAAACGTGGCAGCCAATTGTGCACATTAGTGTCCCACAAACTGTTGTGGATTGAGTCTCCAAATCATTATTTAATATTGTTTTTATTTAAAGCGATTATTATCCCAGGAAACCGATCTGCCAATCGACTAACAGCATGGTTCCATTTTACTGCTGAGTAAACAGAGGCGTGGGAAGTAAAGAAACCTGCCTACGGTTTTGCTTCGCTCAGGGACCTCTTGCACACAAGGTGAGTGCTTTAATCACTGCGCTGTGGGATTCTTACAGGTAAGCTTTGAAAAGAATAAAACAAAATATTCAGAAAGGAAAATGGTCAGAGGGTTTGGAGAAGGTGGAGGAAAGGGCAGGGCAGGGGAGGACTCAATGGAAAACTTACTGAGAACCAGTATAGCTCTCAATGGCTGTATAGTTCTGTGGCTTTGGTCATTATACCCCTGATTGCTAAAAATAGGAATAGTTGCCTCGTCTTCATCTAAAAATAAGTTTCCCATTACAAACAAGCGATGGAAAGACGCCTATTTATAGAGCCTGGCGTCTGGTCGAACACCCCCCCTCCCCTCCTCCCACCCCCTGAGTAAGACTATGAGTTACTCACATGAGTAAAGCCGTATTTGTTGTGTGTTATTCTCAGTCGGGTTCTGGTTCACCCCCTCCCCACCCTCGTGTGAGCCACAACATTCACACTCATCCGACCTCAAAATGCAAGGTTTCTAAATATATTACAGCCTCTCTCTCGCTCCCCTCTCCCGCCACAACAGTGACTCATCAAACATTTTTCGCAATGGTATTTCAAGCAGGGGAGGGAGAGAAAAAAAAATACACCTTTTCCTCCCTCTCCCTCCAAATGACTTTGTCGGCTGCAAGGCCCGTCTCCTGCCACTTCGTACCATATGATTCTGCTCATTTGCGGTGGTAGGGACCTACTAAGAGTATAAATCTATTAGTGCAACTCAGTGAATTCAGCTGCACTGCATGTTCCTACAAACGTGAACTTGGGATGCACTCAGGCTTGGATGGACCCGTGGGACACACAAGATCTCTCCCTGGGAGCCCAAACTAGAATTACAATGGTAAAAAAAATTATCTTGCTGTGTGAGGCTACCACTCAGTCCACCACTGCTTGTGGGACACGGCTGCGCACAATTAATGGGCTGCCGCATTTCGCCAACAAAACACACAGTCGATCCACTTTGCAATATATTCCGTGAAGCGCTTTGAGATGACTCAGCGACGTAAAGAAACCTGCGTAAGGTTTCCGTCCGGGCCATTGCTTGCGAGGTGAGCATGCTAATCAGTATGCTACGGGACTCCACTTCAATCAATGAATGAGTGAATCTGTCAATCCATCCAATTTCTTGGATCTCTTCTCACTTAGTTGCACAATGAACGGTTTGTACTGCGTATTTGTCAGACGTGACCACCCAATAGTTCCCAGGGAAGAAGGGGAGTGAGGGAGGAAGGGAGGGAGGGAGGGGGGGAGTGAGGGAGGGAGGGAGGAAGGGAGGGAGGGAGGGTGGGAGTGAGGGAGGAAGGGAGGGAGGGAGGGTGGGAGTAAGGGAGGAAGAGAGGAGAGGGATTCATTTCTTATTTGATAAGATGTTCTTGTTGTTGGTGAAGTGCCTGGAATGCTGCACCAATTACCCAGTGAACAAACAGCGGTCTCACATGTTGGTGATCTTTCGAGACTATCTATGGTTCATGGGACACACTACTGTAAAGATTAAGAGCGAGGAAAATGTGGACCAGCTGTTGGCGGCTACGGAGAGTCTTGTGGCCTAACTGGGGCACTGTATTTGGACAATAAAATCTAATTGTACTCTGACCTGCTATTTGACCCTAAACAATATACCACAGTATCTTTTTAACAGTACAATAACTGTTCTTAACAGAGGGAAGCTGCTGACATTACCTTAAAGGGACGTTATACTGCTGTTGAGTTGTCCTTTCAAAGTGAATGGCTTATCGCACTTCAGCTGTGCATATAATGATAATAATAGTAAAATAATAATAATCGTTGCAATTGATATAGTGCTTTATCACGTCGTTGAGACGTCTCGGTTAAAAAAACATTGTTTATCAAGAATAAACTGTCTGGTAGTGTCTCTAAAGCTTCTTTATAGATTTTGTTTCGAAGGAATAATGAAGGCTTGTGACTGGGCTACAATAATGATAATCCACGCATTTGATATATAGTTGTGCCTTGTATCTTTGAGACGTCTCAAAGCGCTTCATAGAATATACTGTAAATGGAGTCTACTTTATGGTGGTGTTTCTTCACGATCTTCTGTGCTGAGTTAGAATTCCCGGTGAGAGGCCAGGAAAGCTGCTAAGGAAGAAGATTTGTTTGGTGCAGACTTGCTTACTGTGTGTTGAATTCCTTGGTCAGGAATAATTCTGTAAGGTATCACCTTGGCTCGGTTGGTGGCTCTCACCAATCGGTTTAGTCGGAAGCTTGTGTGGTTCAAGCCTCACATCAGGACCTTGAGCTCACAGAATAGGCTGACACTCACTCCAGTGTTGCACTGGGAGAACGGGAAGGAGGTACAGTGAGGGGGAAGCTCAGTTTTGCCAGAGGTACTGTCCTTCAGATGAGGCACTGAACAGGGCAATGCTGGGCGGGCGAAAGGCTGGTTAGAGGACAGCGGTGAGTGAAAAGGGTCAACAATGTGCCCTCTCACTTGGTGTCATGGTGGGGGCGGGGATGAGAATGAAGGTGGAGTGGTGGGGGGTGGGGGAAGAGAGGAGTGAAACACTTTCTTGAATAGTAAACCTGAATAGTTGTGATTCCCAGTGTCCGTGCCAACAGGATAGTCACATCGCTCCAATTGCCAGATGTTTGTAATTACCGAGCCTTAAATACCTTTCGGTGCCTCTCTAGCATCGAGGTTCTCTTTAATAAGACGGACGCAGAGGTTCAGCGGCTATTCCCAAGCTCTCCATCATCTCGCACCAGCCAAGCCAGGTCATAACTCACATCAACAGAACCAGCGGCTGTTAACTTCCTCGGCGTTTCCTTGCAGCTTATTTGCTTTGATACTTGGCATTTTTTTTTCTCCCCCCTCCTTTGCTGAGGCTTTGCCTCTGTCACAGCCCAGCGACCGCATGGTTTCTTCTGGTTTTATAGTAAACAGGAGCCTGGTGTGCTCAAATCGCTTCCTGATTATATCCATGTGTGTTTCGTTCCATGCTGGATGGAGGCAGGAAATGGCCCCAGTCAGCGCCTCTGCTTCTTCTCTGGATATTCAGCTCTGAGCTATAGGTTTCAAAGACTTTGAGCAGTCAGCACGAAAGTGTTTAAATAGCGTGCGGGCGAGAACCAGGGTGGGTGGTGGGGAGAATCAGGGATTGACTCTCACGATTATGGTCCATTAATAATGGTAGATTTTTTTCCCCCCTGGGCCGGTGGGTTGTGGCATTAGAATTGGGAGAATTTCCTAAAGAAAAAGCTTTCTACAGGCGAATCCAAAGTAACACTCGGGGACGGGTGCCTGGAATCACCCTTGAAGGAACAGAGTTTGCCAAGGGTTGAAGTATGATACTTTCAGGGATCTCACCCAGATTCCCACTGACTTGCCAAACCCCCCGCGGATCAGAAGGCAAGAAGGCATAAGAGTGATGCCGGTTCACTTCTGAAGACATTTTTTGGTGCTTTACATTGCATTTCGGTCTACCAACTGTGATTTGCTGCCACATTCCACCCACAAAATATACAGTGACTACACTTTTCAATATATCCTGTGAAGCACTTTGAGACATCTCAAAAACAAGACAAAGCCACGATAAAGGTGGGAGGGAGAGGCAGTAAACTTATAATCGATATCAAGTGTGGAAAAGTGTTGCATTTCCCAATTGTCATTATTGACCTTGAGGAGCTCAAAATTCGTCCTGTCCAAAAGGAACAAAAAGCTACCTTTTGCACATGATAAAAAGTAGTAACCCTTACATTTGATATAGCGCCTTATCATATAGTCAAGCCATCTCAAAGCGCTTCATGGAATATATCATGACGTGAATTGACTGTATTTGCGGGGGGGAAACGCGGCAAAAAGTGATTGAGGAGGCTGAGGGAGGAGCCTTGGTCACCGAGAGAGAGGATGTCATTTGTTACTTTGATGAAAACAGAGTAGAATTTGTGGGGGTTTAAACACCGGCACGGACAAGCTGGGCCAAATGGCTTGTTTGTGTGCCATATCAGTGCATTGTAACACCCCCCACAGTCTACATGCCCAAACCCTATGTACATGGATACGAATGTTTCTCTGTCAACAATTGTTAAAGCTGTGTGTGACCTGGGGATTTCTAGCATCTGGCATCCACACAACCCAGGATTCCTGGCTAATGCTCCTTACAAACGATGTCTGCTTATTGGTTGAATGACGAATTTCCAATAATTGCCATTTGTAAACACAAGGGCCTATTTCTTTTTGCCAGTAAACAGATTGACTAATTTATAGACTCGTTTTCAGAATCTGTTTTCCTTTGCTCAGTACTCCTTACCCTCCAAGAAAGTCCTGGCCAACAATCTTCAGATAAATTGGTTATTCACTTCACGGTTGTTTGTGGCACATTACTGAGCTCAAATTGGCTGCCATGTTCGCCTACAAATGCAACATCATTAACACTTTGAAGCAATTATCTTTGAGATCGTTTGGCATTAGGTGTTACATCAATTGCAAGGTAAACAGTTAAAGTCAAATCTTTGGTCGAACGAGTTCCTGAGGGAATTTGCAATAATAATAATGCTTGCATCTGTTATGACACCTTATGTCGTCAAAAAGCCTTGAAGCTCTTCACAGTATTGACTGTGATATGTAGTGACTGTGTAAATGAACGTGGCAGCCAATTTGTGCACAGTGACATCCCACAAACATGCCAGGAAAGCCAATGGTTGCTTTTTATATGAGGGATTGTTAGCCAGGACACTGGGAGAGAGAAACTCCCTTCTTACAAGTTGATATTAGGAACTTGGGTCAGTTTCGGAGGAAGGCAGAAGACCCTTTGCCTCTTCTCGATTGTATTTGTGACATAAAAGTCACATTCCAACCTCAAAACAAATTGCTTTCGGAATACTTCCTCCATTTTGCATTGTATTGAACTTAGGGAACACACACACACACATTCACACACACAATGCAATAAAAAAAAACAAGCAGGCAGACAAAAAACAGTTTGTACTTGCTTTAATCTTTACAACATTAAAAATCTGATGAGTGCAAGAGAAAAAGATGCATTTTGCAAACAAACAGATTAATCTGGCCACCCGCTGTGAGAGGGTGAGAGAAACTGAGGCCTGCCATTGTCTTGTGTATTGTGCTTAGTGTTGAGCAGAGGACTACACACAACGTTCGATCCAATCCATTCCCCTTTAACATAACACAACCTCACTAATCTGGCAGCGAGGTGCTTGCCCCGTTTCAAACCCTGCTTCGTGTCTGGCCCATGTGACATTTGTTTGCTTTCTGTACAAACTCTTCAACACATCCCAGCAGTGGATCCTGAGAACAGTTTTGTCCTCAGAAAGCACTGGACTCCGGTTCATGCAAGGTAGAGGCCGACAAGATCGAGGGGGGAAATCAGCTCTGAGCAAACATTTTTGTTCAAACGCAAATGCGAAAGTTCGGAACAGCAGCAATTTGCTTCCCGCAATTTATTTTAAGAATTAAAATGTTATTTCTTTTCTCTTGAGTTTCTCTCTCTCTCTCTCTCCAAGCACATGATTAGAGTTGCTGTTTGTTTTCCTCAAGTGCCTTGGCGCCAGGGATGATGGGATTTATTATATTTTTTCCTTAAGACTACTCGAATATTGTCGTTTAAAGAGTGTACTACCCACACTCACACACACAGATCTTTTTCCCAGTCTAGTTGGCTGATAGAGAGGAAAATTCTTCTCCCCGAACTCTCTCTCTCCCTCCTGATCTGTCTCTTCTCCACTCTTTCCCAAATACAAACTCAGAGGGTGAGGAGATCTTTGGCACCACCTGGCAGCCCCTAGTGGTAGATGTTAGAACAGCGGCACACTGAGCCCCTGTCTCAGCCCTGTTAGGAACTTTGGAACAGGATTCCGTTGACTCAATGTCATTTGTCATAAATCAATAACAGTTGCACGAACATTCAACATAAAAGACGGATGGAAGATAGACAGGGAGAAGCAAGAACGCTGGACTTGTTTATATAAACAGCGTGATGCTGTGATGGGTAGACGGTAGGATGTGTATTCTGGAACAACAACAACAAAATTATATTTGTATACCGCCTTTCACGTCAGAATGACGTCCCAAGGCGCTGGATGTCCCAAGGAAGAGATCAAATTGGCTGAAGGGTCTTCATCCAAACCCAACCTCGTGATTTAGCCTCAGGCTCCCTCTGATTTTACTTAGTGGCCAGTTTAAGAATTGCATAGGCCTTTGTGTAGCTCAGTAGCATAATGCACTATCAGTGACACCTTGCTGACATCCATACAGAATACAGTATTTAATATTGGAAGCATTGTATTTTATATATGGATGTATTTATGGCACAATTCTAGGCTTTGATTAGCCTTGTTAAGTTTGGATCAGATTCTGATGGGTCTTAGGTCTGTGTTGAGTTAGTTGGTCTGAGAAATTGTCCTGTTATCAGCAGTGCTCTGGATTAGCACAGACCAACCTAGCTCAGGAACCAGATAGCCCCTCACACAGAAGTCAACAAAGAAAGCTTGAGGTTTGAACCCCAGTCCTTGTTGAATGAGCCAAGCTGAGCAAGGACAATGGTAGACAACGCTAATTGGCCTCAGTGATAGGGAAGGAGCTCCCATTAAGTTAAGTGTTGGTGGATTGGGCTCAGGTACTCTCTCCGGCAGGCCTGCCTTCTGATTAGCAAGTGGGTGCTTTTGTGCAGCCTACCCTGTAATGTAGATATTCACCTCACGGGGGCAGAGTGAAGTCTTGACACCAGTTCGCATCAGTAAAGAATTGATTTGCTGCCAACTTCTCCACAATCTGTCGTTGTTTACAGCTCGAATAAAGTTATGCCCTTACTGAAACCTTCTGAAAATCCTTTGCAAAACTGGAACAAACCTGTTCAGAAGTTATTTGTTTCCGACTCTTATTTCTGTCTCTTCCCATCCACCCTCCTTGCCAACACAGGGAGGTGAGCAAGCATTCATATTGTCTTGTCTTTCCTGGACACCAAGCCAGGTGTCAGAGGTGGAACCGCCATGGTCCCAATGCACATGGCTTCCTATCTCCAGACTATCGTGAGGGTAAACGTAAATTTAGCACCAGGGCGGAATGAATCATTTATTCACTTGTTTTCTCTTGCTAGCTGGAAAGCTCAACAGTTGACGGGCCAGTCACCAACAATAATATAATCATCTCCAGTCGATCTTATTTCCTGCAGTACAATAGCGGCAACCACATCGCACCTCCTCATTGATGGATATAATTAAAAAAGGAAATGATTAGGAATGGATGTTGTTTTAAAACATCCTCACACCTTTCCTCCACACGTTTTCCTCTTTTGTCTCTGACAGGTCCAAGTCCCTGCTCTGCAAACACAACTCAAGGCTGTAGGATTCTGCCACGCTATTGGAGTCCTGTACTTCAGTGGTTAGAGCACTTGCCTCTCAAGCGAGAGACCTGGGTTCGATTCCTGGCAGGGCGAAACATTGCCCAAGTTTCCTTATTCCACACACCTCTGTTTATCTAGCAGTAAGTAGGAGCCCAGTTGTTAGTCGATTGGCGGATTGCTTTTCTGGGAATAATAATTCCTTCAAAAGAAAATAATAAACTGGTCACTTAACTGTGAGACACTGCTATGCATAATTCAATGGCGCGTTTCGTCCACAGAATATACAGTCAATTCATTTTACAGTATGTTCTATACAGTATAATAATATTCCTTGCATTTGATATAGCGTTTTCATGTCTTCTAGATTCATAGATTCATAGAATTTTACGGCACAAAAGGAGGCCATTCGGCCCATCTAGTCTGTGCCGGCTCTTTGAAAAGAGCGATTCAATCCCACTGCCCTGCCCGCTCCCCATAGCCTAATAGACCTGTTCTCCCTAAATAAAGATCTAATTCCCTTTTAAAAGTTGTCTCAAAGCACTTCAGTATTTATAGTATATACGCGATATCAAATGCAAGGATTATTATTATTTGAATGTATTTGACTTGAGATCCAATAAGGGTTTGAGCACTCTCTCTCTCTCTCTCTCTCTCGGCAAAGTGCCTCATATGCTCACTCACTACATCTTGCTTAATATACTTATATTATTAATAATAATCTTGGGTTTGATGCAGCACCTTAACAAAACCGCGAAAAGTGTTTCACAAGTTAGTTAGCAGTGCAAACCTATTGTTATTTCTCCAATGTGAGATATAAAATGTGGCTATGTTGGGCCCTGCCTGTCTGAGCATCAATTGCACCTATCAACTAAATACTAAATACCGACTGAATACCAACTGACTGAAATTTCGCTTGGAAGATGAAACAATACAATACAAAATTACATTTGTAAAGTGGCTTTGATATGCCAAGGCGCTGAACAGCCAGGGATTAGAGTTTAGGACCAGAGTGGTGGTGGGGATTGGGAATCATGGAGTGTGGAGGGCAGAGACAGTTGGGAGACTGGCCAAAGACACGGTCGAATAGGTGGGTCTCGAGATGTGCCTTGAAGGAGGCAAGGGAGAGAGCAAGTTGATAGGAATGTTGAATGGAGTTCCAGAGGGTGGGGGTAGAGAGGCTGAAGGCCTGACTCCTGATGGTGGTGCAGGCCTGGCGGGGGACATGGAGTAGGCCGGAGCCCACTGAACGGAGATAGTGGACAAATTGCTGACGGGTTAATCATCACTTTAGTTATAATAATACTTGCATTTAATATAGTGCCTTACCATATTGTTGAAATGTCTCAAAGTGCTTCACAGGATATGACTGTAAAGTGAATTGACTGTAATTTGTGGGTGAAATGCAGCAGCTGATTGCGCACACAACAGTGTCCCACAAATAGTCATAGATTGGATGACCAATTTTTTGTCTTTTCTGGAGGGATTTTTATTACCCCCCCCACCCCCCCGGAAACTGATCTGCCAATCTGACTAACAACCGCACTGCTGCTTACTGCTTAGGGAAATAAAAGCCGTGTGGAGTCAGGAAACTTGCCTGAGTTTTGCCCCGCCCGGGAGTCGAACCCGGGTCCTCTCACCTGCGAGGCCAGCGCATTAACCACTGTGCCGTGGTACTCTTTGAGGATGGCGTGACCAGCTCCTGGATATTCACCGCGAGGCAGGCTTCCCCACTTTGTGCCAGGATAAAGGTCACTTTTGCAGGTGCTAAAAGTGACCTGTTTCGTGCCAGAGCGAAGTGAGAGATCGCCTTACAGTGGTTTTGGCTTCGGAGCCAAAGAAGGCGAGTTTGTCTTTATTTGCGGCAGTTGCACAACGCATTGTGCTACTGTGCATCACGCCTGGAGGGCATCCATCCTGTCGCTTTGTTCTGTTTTGCCCATTCCCGTTTAGCACGATATACATTTCAGCTTTTTCTCCTCTAATTACATTGTGGCGTGCTGTAGCGCAGTGGTTAGTATCCTTTCTTCACAAGCGAAGAGACACGGGTTCAATATGTAAGTCTCCTTACTCTCCTCTGTTACACAGCAGTAAATAGGAACCCGGTTGCTAGTCAATTGGTGGATTGCTTTCCCGAGGGGGTATTATTCCCTTCAAAATCAATAAATCAATAAATCAATAAAGCAATAATAATTTGGTCACTCAATCCATAACTGCTTGTGGGACCATGCTGTGCACAATTGGCTGCCGCATTTCTCCCACAAAATCTACAGTCAATTCACTTGAAGGTGTATTCTGTGAAGCACTTTGAGACGTGTCAAAGACGTGATAAAGTGCTATAACCAATGCTAGGATTATTATTAGAGTTTTTTTTTAACCTTAATTACATAGAACGATACGGCACGGAAATGGGCAATTTAATCCAACTAAAGTCTGTGCCGGTGTTTATACTCCACACATGCTCCTACCCCTCCCATTATTCCCTGTCCTTTCTTCCTCTATTCCCTTGTCCCCGATGTCTACATCAAGTTTCCTCTTAAATACATTGATGGTTTTTGCTTGAACCACAGTTTCCGGCACATTTTTAACACCCTCTGTGAGTATTCTAAACTCTATATTAAATCAACTAATGGCTATCTTATTTATGCCCCCCATCCCACCCCCCCACTGATTTTGAACTGACCAACAATTGGAAACACCTCAACAATGTTCAATCCTTTCATAACCTTGAACGCCTCTATTAAATCCCCATTCCATCATCTCAACTCCAGTGGTAACAATGAGCTCAGGACAAAACGCCATCTTGTGAAACATTTCTGGGCAAAATAAAGCCTTTGGCAGTGTCCTAGTGATGGGTTGAGACTTTGGTATTAAAGAGAAAGAAGGAGAGTGAGAGAAAGAGAGAGAGAGAGAGGAGAAACTGACTTTTTAGGCTCAAAGTTCTTGTGCCTCAGTTCCTTTTAGTGTCAGAATGACTTCTCGGATGCCATAAAATTCAGTGGTTGTGTTAAGTGGTTTGGCTGGACTTCAGTGGTGAATGTTGGGTTGGAATTCCTGTCCCACACTGATGCATAACACCATTGCTTTGATTGGCAGAGCCTCAGAGATTTTTTCCTGTGTCTGTCGGGTGAAATGACACGCAAGGTTGCTTTGTAATGTGACTCAACCCTCAAACGTGCTGTTGTTTTCCGACATGACGGGGGGTGGGGGGGTTTGGGGGGGAGAGAGAAAGGGGAGAGACAGATTCTCACGAAAATAAAAGAAATCTCGATAATGGTTTCATGTTCTTTCTTACCTCCTCCTCCCAGCCCCAAAGCCGAGGGGGTTAGTGGGATCAAGGTACCCCCTTTTCTGCCTCGGGCAACTTGGTATTTTGGCTTAAAGGGACAGTGCCACCCTGGTAAGGTGACCTGACCCCGATGCTCCTTTATTGTGTTCTTTTGTTCTGATGACCTTCGGTGCACGGCTTGTCCTCAGATCTGTATCGTTAGTGTCAAAGACGTAATTGGCCAGTAACCTCTGGACTGGTCCTTTAAGCGCTCCGCGACACTGTCCGACATGAAGGGCACTATATGAATACAAGCTGTTGTTGTTGTCCTTATCTCCACCTAAGTTGTCCAGTGCATCTCACCCGTCATTTCCAGCTCAAATGGCGTTTTTTCCTAGGCTCGGTGCTGCATTATGCTCCTGAATGCTACATTACGTTGCCCTGTGGATGGGACGTCCTCCCGATGACAAAGGCACCACACAAGTGTAATTTTGTTGTTGCTGTTGAGGGAGCTCGGAATGAATAGATCATCTCAACTAGTGTCCATCACGTGTGGACCATTTCTTGTCCTTAGTCTCGTACCTTACCCCCCACTCCCTTTGCCCTATCTCCTTCTTCCCCCCACCCCCCCCCCCTCCCTCCCCATCCTATATTTTTAGCGGCCAACTCTCCCTCTTCAGACTTTTTGCTCCCCTCCTTGGGAGAACGGTGTCCCTTTAAGCGACGTCGCCCTTAAAGGTACGTAGCATGCTTTCTTTTGGGCAATTTTAATTACACCACAGGTCAAAAAGGCACGGTGTCTGTCTTGAGGCAGTGAGCAATCCAAAGTCCAAAGGCGCTGTGCAGAAAACACAATTATATTTAATTTGGCTTGAAAATGTTTTTGTAGAAATCTAACCTCCGTTTCGGCATTCTCAGACAATGCAAAAAACCCAGACCTTTTGTTTACAACTCGAAAAGTGCACGTTTGATCTCAGTTTATCTACTCCCGAGTACACCGACCGCCCACCCCCTAATCTCTCTCCCTTCTCTTTCACCCCCCCCTTTCCCCCCCCCCATTCCACAGCCTTACTTCCCAACTGCCACCCTCTCCACCACCCACTCACCAGAACACACACGCCCATACTCAAAGTGAATATTTCAATCATTTAAGTAATTCTACAGAGTATTTTAATTTCAGAGGAAAATGGCAAAAAATATCACTCACGAAAATGAAGCGCGCATTATTCCAAATAGCAGCTCTGTAATCCTCTTTCTTTGCCTTCCCACCCCCCCACCAGTCACTTGCCAGTCACGCGATCTGCTATTCGCTTGATCAGAATGAGTTTTAACAGGCACTCTTTGATGCCACCAACCCTTGTTTTTCTCTACGTAAAACCTGAACCTTTCCCGAGATCCTGAACGCCACTGGGAATCGTAAAGCTGCAACACTAGACATCAGATTTCTGCTTGCGATAAAAATAGAAGAGATACCTAGGAGCTGGGAATGTGCTTTCAGGATTCAAGCACCCTGTTTGAAGCGCTTGAACCTTGGCCTTTTCATGTTTATGTCTGCCCGCTCTCGAATGGTTCACTGTCTTCTATCCTCCCTCCCTCCACCGTGCCCATGGTCACCTCTTCTCTTTCGCCAGCTCAACGACGTATCCAGCCATTGTCAAGCACTTTGTGACGCTACACTGTGTGAAGGGCGCTATCCAAAGGCATGACCTGTGGTTGTTGTCCTATCCCCTTTAGCTTTTCGAAATCAATCACCTTCTGCAGTCGGTCATGCTCTGTCCTTTGGTTTAGGAGATTATACAGCGGAGTCCACAAAGACCTACTACCAATATATGTTTCTTTTCTACAGTGCACTGACCATCAACTGAAACATGTGGAAGAATGATGATGATCAGTGTATTTGGAAGTGCTTGATTGCATTCAGTTCAAGTGTTTAACTGTATTTAGACGTCCAGAGGATTGGTGTGTGTGTGTTGTGTGTGTGTGTATGTGCGTGAGCATCATTTTCATGGTAGATAATGATCCGTCACCATTTTCAGTGTGGAGGGAGGGAGACCGAGGCTAACCACTTCTCTGTTGAAGCTGCCAACCTTTGGATGAGATGTTAAATCCCATGCTTGTTCACATGACTGGTGCTATTGGAAAAGAGATGGGAGTTTCTCCCAGTGTCCTGACTGCCAAACCCCCAGATAAAATTGGTCAATACTGTTTGTGAAACTAGGACCAGGTTCAACACCTATTTGTTGAGGGAAACGGGTGTTAAAGGCCTTTGGATGACTGGTGACAGGGGTGTGGTTTGGAACTGACCATCGCAACCCTCTTGTTAGACAAACGTAAGCCATATCAGGCGTATTAAACATAAGCCACCACCATTCAGCAATGTTTACTGCTGCAAACAGCCTGAAACCCCGAGGTATTAATCATTACTGCACGGCTGTTTGTGGGACACTGCTGTGCACACATTGGCTGCTGTGTTTCGCCCACAAAATGCAGTCACCCCACACTTCATCTACAATATATCCTTTGAGTCACTTTGGGATGATGTGATGATGCGATAAGGCACTTTATCAAATCCAAGGATGAGGATGATTATTATTTATTATCGTTAGTAAAAAACCAAATCCTTTTCTGGAGATCTGCGACTTTCTGTTTTCTCCCAAGTCAAGATAGTCCTGATGGATGTTGCCCTCTGCATCCAATTTGTTTAATGTCTCACTGCAGGGTCCCAGTGCCGGATGAACATGATACGGCTTAAGTTTGTTTAACAAGAGGGCTATGATTGATCAGGTCAAATGGCTTCACGGCAGCCGAGCGGCGAGTGCCTGTGTGGTCTGGCTTGCTTCTCTCAGCAACTACCGAGTAAGTTCTAAAAGGGAATGTGCTGTGGAGCATCTCGTGGGAAGGAGCAAGGCACAGGATACGCACAGGCGCTAGAATTACAGGAAAATACCTAACCACTTTGGGGCCAGGGCAACACATCAAATAATACCCGCCGTGATCTGGCCAGTTTTGCTAGGGCTCCATTGCACTTAGAGAAAGACAGCAAAGAGAGAGAAAGAGCTGCAAAAATTGTTCCATGCATTATGCAACCTATGCCTCAAGCTAGTTCCTCACCACTTTTATCTCGTGTTAAATAATAATCCTTGTGTTTGATATACTTGGTCATTTCAATCCACGGCTGTTTGTGGGACACTGCTGTGCGTAATTGGCTGCCGCGTTTCACCCACAAAATACACAGTCGATGCACTTTAAAGCATATTCTGCAAAGGGCTTTGAGATTTCCAGAAGACACGGAAAGCGCTATGTTGAAAGGCAAGGATTATTATTATTAGAGAGAAATCACGCCATTGAGACGTCTCAAAGTGCTTCACGAGATGTATTGTAAAATGGAATGTCTCTATTTTGTGAACGAATGTTGGGGGGGGGAGAATTTAAAGGTTGTAGAATCCCTGGCTGAGATTCCCTCTCTCCCTCCTGCTAGTCTCTGGGTTACTGAGGCCAATTGTAGCACCTCTTCCATTTTCTACGACAGATCAGATAACTCAGCATTAACTAAGGGGTTCAAATCTCTGAATATCTTACACCCTCTGAACTTCCGGGTAAACCACAGCAGCCCAGTATTGTGCCTGCTTTATATGTTGCACATTCCTTGGGGATTAAAGCTGTGAGGGGAAGTGTGGGGGGGCGGAGGGAGGTTGGGTCGGGGGTGGTTGCGGGGAGGATTTGTACATGTTAGACTCAGGTAAGGTTAAAGAATCACTCAATGACTTTAAATGAATTGTGTTTATGAACTGATCTTCTGGGAGTTGAAGCTTTTATTTCTACAGCTGCTTTCAATGGGGTGGTGCGGGGGGGAGAGTAGTGGGGGGGTTGGGAGGTGGGGGAAGTAGTGGGGGGGGGGAGGTGGGGGGGTGGGTAGGGGCGTTACTAGGAATTAATGTTTGGCCTGATATTTAACACCGGAGATCAAGAAACCGCTGAACGAACAGCCTTAGCTTGCTTTTTCTGCAGATTGACTTGGAGTGGGTTGAATGGGTCGAAAAATGCAAGCTTGTTTCCCATTGCAGGAGCAAGATTGTCGGCCACTTTCAAACTGGGCCAAAGGTGACTTGAGCATCAGAACAGAGGCTCAGTACAGAGGCTGGGCACAGGGCTGTTGATGCTCGGAGTTTCCTTTTGCCTATTAATTAACCCCCCACCGACCACCCACCCACCCGATCAGCAGCTCTCACAAAGGGTGGGATTGAAGGAAGCTGGGCCTACAAGGCTGTTAGAGTTTGAGAAAAAAACAGTAATGGAACCCAGGCAAATGATATAAAGCGCAATGGGAAGAGAGTTCGAGGAAACTTCCAGCTGATTCTAGATGCAACGTAACATCTATAGTGGACAGAATGGTTACCTGATGACATGGAAGGGATCACAGGGCCCGCCTCATCGAGTGTCCTGGCATACACTCATGTTACACTGCGTTTAAAACAAATGCAATAGAACGAATGCCTTTACTCTGGCACAAGGAAAGACTGAATATGATTTTCCATCAGCTTGAAATCAACAAAGCCCAGTCTGATACTCGAGTGCAGTTGTGGGTTTGAGGGAGAGGAGGGTTGTGGGGTGTGGGGTGGTGGGACGCCTTGGGACGTTCTCTTGACATGAAAGGCGCTATACAAGTGTAATTTTATTGCTGTTGTTGTTGTTGTTATGGAGGATATATTATCCAGAGATGCATTCCTTCAGACAAAAGGCTAAACTGAGGTCCCGTCTGTGCCTATTCAGGTGGGCAGGCGGACTTATAGATCCTACAACACCTGAAAAGAGTAGGGAATTTCTGATGGTGTCCTGATTGATAATCCCCCTCCACACACACACACACACACACATTAAGTTGGTCATTTACTTTACCCCCTATTTGTGGGGTACAGCTGTGTGTAAATTGGCTGCCGGATTTCCCTATGTATACACAGTCGCTGCCCTTGACTGCGATTATGTGTGAAGCTCTTTGCAACGTTTTGATCTTCTAGGTGTTGTATATCCGAGAATTATTACTAATTATTATTTATTGGTGAATGATGTTATACGCGAGAAGAGAATTATTGCCAATTGGAGAATATACTACAGCTTACATTGGCATCCTTCCAGGGTCCTGATCTGACTGTAGAGTTCAGTCTGCGTTGTGATCTGAGAGAGAGCGATATAGAGAGAGAGAGAGAGAGAGAGAGAGAGGCTCTGAGTGGTTTATGGTGATTTTAATGTTGAGATGAGACAACAGCTTTGAAGTGATTCCCAGGTGACTTGAGATAAGAACAGTGGAGACTGATGGATTGTACGGGTTCGAGGCCTGTGCATGTGGGAATGATGGTTTGACAGACAGGCTCCCTGAGATCACACAGTGACAGTGGGTTGTGATGGGGAATATCCCATTCCCAGCTGACTGGGAGGGTTTCGTAAACACTGCTGTCCTGTCACGTCGGGCATCTGGAAGAACAGGATCTAAACGAGTGTCCATTATACATGGGTAGATTTTCTAAAGCGAGAGGCTGTTGTGTGAGTGGATTCCTTACATTTGTAGGACTCCTTTCATGTCAGGAGAATGTCTCAAGGCGGTGGATAGTCAGGGATCCGTACCCAAGCTGGAGGTTGTGGTGGGCCAGGAGGGGAGGGCTAGGATGGTGACTGAAGGCATGGTCGAAGAGGAGGGTCTTGAGATAGGTCTTGAAGGGGTCAAGGGAAGGAGCGAGGCAGTGGGTCTGTGGGGTGGAGTTGCTGAGGGCTGGGGCAGAGGCTGAAGACCCATCCGCCAACGGCAGCCTGAGATGATAAGAATAATATTCCTTGCATTTGATATGGTGCCTCAGCAACTTAGGAAACCGTGGCCTCTGTTTAATTATTTGAGCGCCACTCAAGGTCACCGGTGTCTTGAAACTGTCATCGTCTGAATCTCAATAAGTAAACAGAAAAGGCAGTATTCATTGCAGTTGCCAAAGGAATACCAGGTTGTCAGTCACCGCGAAATCGCAACGTGAAACCCAGATGCCTACCTCAGCAACTGGCTGACGCTCAGAGCAAACGATGGCGGTCGGGCAGGTGGGTGGTGGTGTGGGGAGGAGGGGAGGTGACAGGGGGATACGGGAATAAGGGAAGGGAGGGAAAGTCCACTCAAAATTGAATAGGTATGTGTTTCTTAGGGTAAATGGTTCACTTTCTCTCTCTCACATACACCATTAAGGCATCAACGGAGACTGGTTATTTCTCTAGGCCCTGGCAGTCATCACCAGCACTGCACAAGCCTCTGCTATCTACGAATCTTGTTTGTAGATGGTTGTGACAGCTTTTGTCACTGTTTACCTGTGGGGCTCTGAATTGCAGTCCTAGGGTGCTTTGCCTTTATATTTTGCTCATGAAAGTATAGTTCCTTCCCGTACCTTCCTCCGTAGCCTTCTACACCCCTTCCTACCTTTCTTCCCACAGACCAGTCTGCTAAACGGGAAATGGAGAGTGGTTAGCAAGTTAACCTTGGAAGCGATGGCATACGGGTTGGATTCCCAGGCAGGACTAAACCTTAGACAAGTTTTCTTTTGTCACAAGGCTCTGTTTACCTAGCAGTACATAGGAACCCAGTTATGTAATATATATAATAATCCTTGCATTTGATATAGCGCTTTTCACATCTTATCAACATTTCAAAGCACTTCACAGAATATACTGTAAAGTCAATTAACTGTATATTTGTGGGTGAGACGCGACAGCCAATCGCGCACAGCAGAGTCCCACAAACAATCGTGGATTGAAATCACCAATTTTTCTAATTGTGTTTTTTTTTGGACGGATTATTACGAGGCGTATGGAGTAAGGAAACTTGCCCGAGGTTTCGCCCTGATCTGCCTGGATTCGAACACAGGTCTCATGCTTGTAAGGTGAATGTTCTGATTTTTTTTTTAAATGTGGTGAATCAATCCACGGCTGTTTGTGGGAAACCGCTGTGCTCGATTGGCTGCTGCGTTTCGCCCACAAAAATATACGATCCACTTTACAATATATGTATGTTGTGTGAAGCGCTTTGAGATGTGTCAATGGCATGATAAGATTGCTATGGATATCAAATGCAAGGAATATTATTACAGTAGTTCAAACAGAATCAGAGATCTGGGTGGATCATTGCCTTTTCTGTTCAGCTCTGCAAGATTCCTAGTGTTAACATGGACTAAATGCAACTGCATTGTGAAACATTTTATCACTTCCATAGTAAATCCTTTTTCAAGAAGTCTCAATGAGTCAACTCTAAAGGCTGTCCTTCCTCTCAAGTACTGTACAGCTCCAGCAATATTGCTCTTCAGTCTCTATCTATCTGCTGGCAGGAGCAGAGAGGAGGGCAGGGCGACCTACCCTCTGCATTGTCCTTGTCTTCTGCTGCTAATTAGCTTGGCTTTGTAGGTAGTAGCGCCCTCATCTCTGGCTCTGAAGCTTCTCTCAGACTGTGAGCTTAAACCTTACATGGTGGAGGAGGAGAAGGTGTTGGTGGCATCTAAGAGCTGAATGAAGTAAGCTTATGTTACAAGGATCATCTGGCCTCGGGAACCTGTGTAGGGTGGGGTGGTGGGGCGGGGGGGAGGAAGCATGTGGCAATCTCTTAAAAAGAATATCCCTTTATAAGTACAATACTTATAATTCAATTCAAACATGATGTGTCTTTCAAATACTTGTGATGGAGCACTCACTAGTCAACCTTTCCCTCAAGGAGTTTTTTATTCCACGTTATTCTCTGGGTTGTCTCTTACCTCCCACTTCATTTATTTGCAATTTCCTTTTGTTTTGCTTTTTACCTCTCTCCTCTTCTCCCTCTCTTCTCCTACACACCCCTCTCCCCCCCTCCCCCCCACCCCATCACCCCACCCTTTCTTCAGGGCACGAGCAGTGCAGATGATTCACGCTGATGGAGGCCCCATGTCCCTATCATTACAGGGCACTTTCCATCATTGCACCTCAATTACACAAGCCAATGCCTAGCTTCAGGCTGGATGCAAGCGAGCAAACGTAGAATTACGCACAGCAACACAAAGAGCGTAGCGTCTTTGCATTGTGTCCCAGCTCCAGAATGAGAACCCGAAGTATAATAACTAACAATAACAAACGTTGTATTTGACACAGCGCTCTGTCATGTCGTCAAACTGTGCGTTTTTGTGGGCGAACTCGGCAGCCAACTTGCGTACAGTGGTATCCTGCAAAACAGCCACAACGTGAATAATCAATTTTTATTGTCGGCCAGGGCTCCGGGGGGAATGGCCTTTAGGTGCTGTGGGAACTTTATCATCCACCGACAACAACGACAGAAATGCCAACTCGCCCTCCCCCCCAGGCTGGCGTCTCGGAAGCACTTGGAAAGCACAGGGCGCCTTGGACAGCCACAGGCAAGGGAACAGCAAGAACAAAATTACATTTGTGGAGCGCCTTTCACGTCGGGAGGACATCCCAAGGCGCTGAACAGTCAGGGGTCAGGATCCGAGCATGGTGGGGTAGGGGGTGGGGGGCGGCACGGGGCAGAGTGGGTTTGAGGGAGGGCAGAGAGGTAGAGGGGTGGCTGGTTGTCAGTTTAATGTCTCCTGCGGGACGGAGGAGATGGATTAAATGGCAGGGCTGCTTCTAAGCCTGGTCGACACCAGCAATTGCCCTTTCAGCAGACTGGTGGAGCTAGCGACCTCTGGCTTGTTCAGTTTGTGGCATTCACTTGTCACCACGGTTGTAGATTGACTGGAGAGAGAGAGAGAGAGGGCTGGGGTAAAGGGTAGGAGTTGGGGGTGGGGGAGATGTTCTATTCTGCCCAATGAGAGCTTTAGAAACAAACACTGTTACTTAACCGCTTGTGACATAGAGCCATGATAACAATTTGTCAAGTAGCACGTATTTCAGATAAGATTTTTTTGGGGGGTGCGGGATGGGGGGATGGGGCAGAAAAACATACATGCATCTCGAAAGTGCTCTGTGAGTACAGTTATTCATTAGCTGAGAGAAAATGTAAAAATAGTCCAACCAACCTTCCCTTGACCTGCAACGTGTAACAACAAACAAGTGAAACTTTCATTTATAATTGCAATTCCGCCGTCACCATTTCTGTTTTTTTGGGGGGGCGGCTGGGGGGTGGGGAAGAGTTCCCCAGGTGCCCTGTTCGAGTGGACGTTAAAGATTCCCCCCGTGCGGCGCAGTGCGGAAAGAGAAGGGGGTTTCTCTCTCTCTCTCTCTCTCTCTCCCGATGTCCTAGCTAATAATTCCCCAGATAAAAAGTTGGTCATTCACATTGTGGCTCTTTGTGGGGACATTGCTGTGTACAAAATGGCTGCCATCTTCACCTGTCGAGAAAAGCAACTAAATACAACGACAACAACAGAATTACTACATTCATATAGGGCCTTTCCCGAGGGCAGGGTCGCTCCAAATGCTTCCCAGGATTTATACTGAGGTGTAGCAACTTTGTATTTTCTAGCGAGCGAGTCTGCACGTAGGGAAGACGTCTCAAAGCCTTTGTAAATGAAACACACACAGATGATACAGTTTAGGACGTTTCGTTGCGATGCGACAGTATCAAAATGCAACGTTATATGGGTCACAGCTAGATTGCAGAAGAAAACATGGTTTTAAAAGAATTCTGTGTTCTCCCCCCACCCAACTGAAACAAAAAGTTGAAGGAACACTTTGACACAACATGATAATGCAGGCATGTTAAGAGTTGGCATGTGGCCTACTTTAAACAGTCTGCACCTGGAATGGATTATATCCACCCCACCCACCACCTCACCACCACCACCTCCTTTGCCCCCCACCCCTTTGCCCACTCCACTACTCCACCCCGTGCGCCTACCCGCTCCCAAGCATCCTCCCAATTTTGGAGGACATGGAGAAGTGGGTGAGGTTTTGGGATGGGGAAAGCAAAGGCAATGCAGTGTGACACTGCAAAGCAAGTTCAAAGGAATAGTGTGCTTATCGACTTGAAAATGACAAGCATTATGTTTGCAATCAAGGTCAAACTGTTCATTCCTTCAACAGGTGTTTGTGATAACTGTCTAGGTGCACCTCTCCCCCTTCCTTCAGTTTTGCCCCTTATCATAATTCACTGCTAATCATTTTGGGTCACTCTATACCAATCTGACTTTCACGCAGACTCCTTGGTCTCAGATTTATGTGCAGTCTTGCTAAAAGCTGGCAATGACTGCACTGTTTGCTACAAGAACCCATTGGCGAGTAATAACAGCAATACTTGCCTTTGATGTGGAGTCTTGTCATGTCGTCTCAAAGTGCTTCATGGGATTTTACTGAAATGTGTAATGCCTGTAATGCCCTCACTGTGCGTGACAGTTTCTCAAACTTATAGGCCCTTGTATCAAATGCAATGAAGAATTAATTAAACCACAACTGTCGGTGGGACGCTGCTGTGAACAATTGGCTACCGTGTTTCACCCAGAAAATATATGGTCAATCCACTTGACAGTATATTCTGTGAAGCGTTTTGAGATGTCTCAATGAATTGATAAGGCGCTATATAGGGCCCTATATAGGGCGAGACCGCATCTGGAATACTGTGTGCAATTTTGGTCTCCTTATTTAAGAAAGAATGTACTTCCCTCGGAGGGGTGCAGCGTAGATTTAATAGGTTAGTATCTGGAATGAGGGGGATGAGTTATGACGATAGGTTGATTAATTTGAGCCTATATTCTCTTGAATATAGAAGAATTAGAGGGAATCTTATAGAAACCTATAGGATTATTAAGGGGCATGACAAAGTAGATAGTGGGAGATTGTTTCCAGGGGTCACAGTCTTAAAGTTAGGGGTCAGCCCTTTCGCACTAAGTTGAGAAAAAACTTCTTCACTCAGAGGGTGGTGAATGTATGGAATTCTTTATCCCAAAGGGCTGTTGATGCTCAGTCCTTGAACATATTCAAGACTGAGTTAGATAGTTTTCTCATTTATAAAGGGATTAAGGGCCATGAGGATAAGGCAGGTAGCTGGAGTTAGAGTAGAATATCAGCCATGATTGAATGGCGGGGCAGGCTCGATGGGACGAATGGACTACTCCTGCTCCTATTTCTTAATGTTCTTATGTATATCAAATGCAAGCATTACTATTATTAAACGTTATCATTATCTTTATGAATTATTTAGTTGTACTCAAATCATTCCTGCTTTAAAAAAAAAAGGCATCTCAGGGGCATTTTTTTCTCATTGCTGTTTTAATGTTTAATTTTCTCAGATTTGGAGGAGAGGGTGGCTTCAGACAATAGACTTCGAGCATCTTGGGACATCCTCCCGACATGAAAGGTGCTATAGAAATGTAATCTTGTTGTTGTTGTACTTCAGTGTCGTGCTGGTGCCTTGGCTCAGGTGATGATATCAAGAACGAGAATTGTACAGCAGTACAAGACATCTTTATATCCAGCCCACCAACAGACCAAGGGAGCTCATACCTTTCCCTCCCCTCCTATCCCACTACCAACATGACGTGCCTTTCCTACATTTTTCTACCTTCATGGTCGCTTGGTTGGAGGTGGGGGTGTAGAGATAAACAAATTTGTGCCAGTCGAGAAAGGAATTCCAGAGAGCGCTTTGCTACCGACTTGTGTCCAGTATGAACTGCATGAGGTTGTGCAAACACTCCGTGTGTGACCCCCCTCAGTGAATACCAGTGTGTTCTTCCAATCCGCCCACCCCTTCCCCTCACCAGATCCCCTCCCCACATCCCCACCCCCGCTCCCTCTATCTGGAGCAGAGTTCATTCCCAATTTCTGGAGTTAGGACAGTGTGTTCCCCTTAGTGCCACTTTGGTTCTTTAGAGAAGACAAAGAGACAGTAAAGACACCCATTGTTCTCTTCTCATTTCATTCCAATTTCTACTATGTTGTGGTGAAGGAGTCCGGATAGGTTGGATTTCCAGCCAAGCCCTTCACAAAGGCGGTTGGCACTCAGAGAAGAAATTAACTTCCAAGGCTAATGGGAATCATAGTTACTTTTATTTACTCACCCGAGCAAAACTCTGGTACCCCCCATCGCACCAGTCCTTGCCAGGCTCCACTGTCTCCCAATTACCAAACTGATCGATTTCAAGATTCTCTCGCTCGTTTTCGAAATCCCTTCATACCCTGGCACTTCCCTTTCTATCTGATCTGCTTATTCCCTACTCCATCAAATGCTGCATCCGCTCGTCTGGCTCTGGCCTCCTTTTTTCTCTCCTTCCCTCCGCACCACCATCGGTGGTCATGCCTTCAGCCACTGTGCCATAAAACATTGGAACTCTCTCCCTCAATCCTCCGACTTTCCCCCTCTCTCCCCACTTCCAAATCCTGCAAAAAATCTTGCTTTATGATCATGCTTACTGTCACTCCATCTCCCTCGGCTCGTTGTCAGTCTCCGCCACTGTCAATCATTCCGGGATGCATATAACTGCAAGTTATTGTTGTATTTGCTGTGGTATACATTCTGTAACATGTGAATTATTCGCTCTGAAAACATCATGGCTACACCGGTGTTAAACCAATACTAATAATAACCCTCACATTTGATGTAAAACGCCTCACCATCTCTTTGAGGAAGTCCCTGTGAAGTGTAGTGACTGTGTGTGTTTGTAGGTAAATGCAAAACTATAGGTTCAGGTCAAGATAATGGTCAGATCTTCCTGTTACTGCCTTGTAAGGTCTAGGAGAGTATCATGATATTGATAATTATATTAATAATAAATTCTTTGGTTTGAGTTACTTTGCATTGTGTCATCATTCGCCTCCAGGGTGTTTGTGAGATATTGCTGACAGAAGCAGTCACTACACTTGGCAGCAATTATTTCTACGCGGAATAAGATGCTGCCGAGATACAAGTGCTTTGCTTTGGTTGGGTAGACTAAACATGCAATGACGTTAGCGTGTGCACCTGGTCCTCCCCATTATAATACCCCAGAGAGAAGGTCTGTAAAACGTGTCTGCAAAATGAAATGTGCCTTCGTCCAACCATAAACTGTAAATGTGAAGGGTCAAGGGATGAAGCCCAACAGTCTATGTGTTCCCCCTGTACCACATGTGGGAGTTCAGCAGTTAGCATCAGGACTGGTTCATATATTCCATGCCCTGGGACTCCTGAGGAATGAGTTGAGGTATTCCTATGGAATGCACGGTTGTTTGCAATCCAGAAGGAATCCAAATGTTAAATATAACCATGCCCTAGACACACTTCCTGGTGTCTGTCCTGAAATTGTCCTTTTGCAATTCTAAACCTGCGTCCTCTTATTTTGCTGTCTGAATGCATCCGACAGCATTGTTCTGGGTTTACTTTCTCAATCCCATTGGAGGCAATCTATCTCTGGGATTCCAATGTGGGATGTATGGACTTCTGATTTGGGATCGGATATGTTTAAGTACTGTGATGGGTTTCCCTATAAGTCAGTCAGACACCTGCAGCTGTCCAAGAAAAACCACATCGAAATGGGGAGGAGAGGGAGGGAGTCTAACATGAGGTTCACAACAAAAACAACGACAACAACTTGCATTTATGTAGCGCAGAGTAGGATTGTATAGCGCAGAGACAGAGTTTAAACTCTGGCATGGTCTATTTGGACTAATGACCTACGAGAATTCTGATGGTCTAGGCCTAGTGCTTAAGTGCTCCAGGACACTAGAAGTTGTTGCTGTTGTCTTTGTTGTTGTTGTTGTTGTTGTAGTTGTTGTTGTAGTGAACTGATCTGAGGCTTGTTGGGCGGAAGCCTGGCAGCGGATTGCCTCGATGTCTACGGTAACTCAATCTGCAAAGTAACAAGACTCAAATCAACCTCTCCATCGCAAGAGACAGTGTAGCGAGTTTTGTTTGTTTCAAAACTGCATATCAGTTAGCAAAGGATAGCATCTCGCTTGTCGCGACGAGGGAAGAGGAATTAGGATCTAAGGTAATATGTGATTTTATCCATTCTCTTCATTCCCCACCCCACCATTCTGCAGATCAAATGCCATTGCATGTGATATAACATGATATGGCTGGGTGGTATCTGATCAGTCATTCACGCTATCATTGTCTCTATGTTTGCTCTACTTAAAAGTCCCAAAGTATCTGGTTACATCCCGGCTCGAGGTCTTCAATTATTGCCCTTCTTTCTCTTTTCCACTGGCCTCTTTCCTGAGTTGCTGGCGAGGAACAAGCAAGTAAGCAAGCGCCCAATGGCTTTGAAAGTGTCGTTCTGCATATCGGTCACTAGAAGGTGCAAAAGAACAGCTCCTTGATCATTTCCTTTCCCTGGAGGGTGTTGCTGTTGAGCACAGCTCAGTGTCTCTTCCCAGCAGAGATTGGAAATATCCCCGCATGAGCGGGAATCACGGCTGACAGCCAATTGCGCACAGCACTGTCCCACAATACAATCATGGATTGAAGTGACCAAATTATCATTTTTTTTTGTAAGGAATTATTACACCTGCAAAAGTGATCCACCAATCGATTAACAACCGGGTTCCAGCTTACTGCTAGGTAAAACCAAGGCGCGTAGAGTAAGGAAACTTGTCCGACATTTTGCCCCCCCTGGAATCGAACCCAGATCTCTTGTTTGCTAGGCGAGTGCTGTCACCACTGAGCTACAGAACTCCACAATGGAAACAATTTTGCGCTATTTCTGGATGGATTTCTTAATTAAGAAATCTGAGTGTGATGATGGGAGGGCAAAACAGTAATTGGTTGGCATTGTCAATTGAGGGTCCTGAATTAAGAAATCAGTTAAGAAATATCTCCAAATAGCCACATAGATGGAATAAAATAAACCCCAATATGGGATTTAAAGAAAAACAATAACTTTTAACTCAAATATGATATAAATTACATACACTATACAACACAGAAATAGGTCATTGGATCCAACTAGTCAGTACATTTGTTAAACTCCACATGAGCCTCCACCAATCCAAATTCCCTCCCCGCAACCCCCCACCCAACACACAGCCTCTCTATTTTCTACTCTTGAATGGGCACAAGTTACATCTCCGTTAGCTTAGGAAAGCAGAACTTGGGTGTTTCATATTTTCAGAAATAGTTACTAGATTGAGTAAAGTTAACTGGATGAATTGGCACATTTTGTTTGTTCTGAAACCTAATCTTGCTTTCACTGAGTGTTGGATATTACAGTATCTGCAACTCTCTGAATTACAGAAAGTTAACACACTCCAAACTTGATTTCCAGTCTTTATTAACTTGTGATCTCTTGGGGTAAGATTCATAAAAACAGGGGAGAGGACGACTGGGCGGGAAGGTTGCAGGGATTTGCTGAGGTAGGGTGGAATACCTCCACCTCGCGCCCTCCCTCCCCACCTTAAACGCCACCTGTAAAGACCTTTGTTTTCAATGCCTTTGGTCATATTTCTTCTCCGCCTCTGCCTCCCTTTTCAGCTACCACTCCCGCTCCCCATATCACACTATTCACTATGGCTTCCAGCCAGATCTGTGAAGTGCTTTGAGACATTCTCCTGAGGTGAAAAGCCCTTTATTAATTGTCAAACTCTTGTTGTTGTGCGCATTTTACAATGACAGTGTTGCTCAATGTGGATCGCTGCAAGGAGAGCACAGAGAGCGGTCTCGCTCACTCTCTCTTGACACAGCAAGAACACACAGCTAGGCTATTAATAGGCAGTCTCAATGCCTTCGAGCTCACACCCTGCATTGTTGGGACCAATCACCGATGGTAACCTGGAGCTAACACTCATCAAACACAGGCACCTTTGCCTTGATCTAATCGCACCCGCCCATCGCTACTGACATTTGGAAGAGTTTCAAACAAGTTTTGAGGTTTTTTTTCCATTGCCACTCACCATCAGCCCTGTGATGTGCCGTCGCTAATCTGTTAGAGAACAGCCATCCACCTACACAGTTCATTCATCTCTCAAACACAATGCGTTACCACAATGCTTCCCACAAGGTATAGTCACGCATATAAATAATCTGGCGCACATAGGAATTTTTATATACATGTAAAATCTGTGGTCTTGGCCAATATCTGTCTCTCATCCAACCTTCCAAACAGGGAACAGATTACGTAATGGTGATCATAGTAAACCTTACAATTGGCACGGTGCCTTTTTACTTTGGGGGGAACGTCTCAAAGCAGTTCACAGCATTTCTTTCGCTGTGAAGAGTTCATGTTATCCAGGCAAACCTTTGGCCATTCATCTTTCTCTGCTATTTGTGAGTGTTTGCTGGTGTGGACTAGCTTATAATAATAATAATAATACGTGCATTTGATATAATTTCATATAAGTGCCTTTTCACATCTTCGAGGGATCTCAAAGTCCTTTACTTGGCAGCCAATTGTGCACAGTCGTGTCCCACAAGCAGTCGTGGAGTGAGGGACCATTATTTTGATATAATGGCAGTTACTGAGCTTCAAAGTAACTTCTTGTGTGAAACTCTTTGACTTGATGAGAAAACTATTTTCTTACCTCCCCTGCCACGTTTTGATGCAGCTTTTCATCTGAGATAACTGCACGTGTCTGTTCCCATTTACAAACCGCATCACAGTACAGTACTCAACTTTACAAGCACCAATTGGCTTGTTTTCTGTAAGGAATTTTTGTATTGAGGAGAATGGTTTCCTCCGAGTTCCGGTGACGACATCGAGTGTTATTTTCAAAGATTTAACCTCATACGTAATCCGGGCCTTTTGTGTAAAAGCGTTTTGCGAGTGCGGTTATCAAAAATAAAAATAAATCCTTGCATTTGATTATAGTGACCTTCATGTCAGGAGGACGTCTCAAAGTGCTACACTGTAAAAATTTGGTGTTTATTTTTGCAGGGGAACACAGCAGCCAATTTGTAGCCAGCCATGTCCCACAAACTCTATGAAGCGAATGACCAATCTTGTTACTGTACCTAGGTGTGTGACTGGGTGGTCAGGTCACTGGGTGAAGCTCCCTTTATTTTCAAAGAGCGTTGCGGATTCTATCACGTCCGACTTGAACAGGACACTGGCGGGATTTTGGTTTAACATCTCACCCCAACTACAGCATCTCGGTTAATGTGGCACTTCCCCTAACGCTGTGTTGGAGGGTCAGCCTGAATTAGTTGGAAAATAATTGAATGTGGCTGTGGGAGTAAACAAGGGAGAACTTGAATAAGATTACATCAGAGGAATTACTCCAGTATTTTGCTGGGTGCTGCATATTAGGAAAGCACAGAACATGGAACCATGATTGTCAAAGTAGGCAGCTCTGATGGTGGAGTGTTGGATTCCTATAGAGGTTTGCGGACGCATAGAATCATAAAGGAAGGAAAACAGGAGTCAGTCTTCAAAAGGACAAGGAGGAAGGGAGAAAAATCTTGGAATAGAGAGAGAAAAATCATCCTTAGTTCTGAAGAAGCAACTGTCGTAATCTGTGAGACCCATAAAGAAACCATGTCTAACCTTACGGGGTATTTGGGGGGTTCTTTAATCCTTCAAACCAATAAAATATTGACTGCTGATGTGCCATGGGATCCTCAACATCCACCTGAAGAGGCAGATGAGATCTCGGGTTCACCCGTCTCATCAGAAGCTCAGCACCTCTGACAATACAGCGCTCCCCGCAACATTGTATTGGAATTTCAGCGAAGACTATGTGAGCTCAGAGTCTCAACGAGACTTGGAGGTGAAAGTGCTTTCAGTAATGCCAGGTTGGCACCCTCCATTTATCTGCTTGATAAACAAAGTTAGAAAGTCATGATAAGGCATTATATCAAATGAGAGGAAGATTATTATTCTTGTTACTATTAATATAAAGCAGTTTGGAGTAAATCAGTTCAAGGACATGGCATGTCATGAGAATGAATCGTAATCTCTTCCCACTTGAAGCTCTGTCTCTGACCAGCGTCAGGTGCTTTTCAATTGAGTTCTTTCCAGATAATCCCAGCAAACGTTTTTCACCAAATGTAAACATGGAGGCGTCCTGTCAGTTCAAAACCCATTTGTAGGCAGGGTGTCTGTTCGGAGACGCCTCGTCACGGCACTCGTGGAGGTCTTATCCGCTTGTACCACACTGGGAGCCTCCACAAACAACCCAGGCCTACAAGAGTGCTAACAGCTGTGATTTTTTTTTAAGGTAGCCTGGGCTCATTGATTGCTCACTCGATCGCTCGATCTCACACAGAGCACTTTTGAAAAATATAATCAGAGGGCACGCAAGGGAATCTCAAAGCGCTTCTCGCTCAGGGCTGTGAAGACGTGGAATTCAAGGCTCCCAGAAGACAACAATAATGAAATGACACTTGAAATTAGCGCCCCTTTCACGTCAGGAGGCGTCCTGGACAGTCACTATGTCAGACAGGACAGGAAGACACCACAGGGACGTTGGCTCCCATCTGTAACACTGCAATGGGCCTTGAGAGAGACACAGGAACATCTTTAACGCTGATGCCACCAGTATCTGCGGTTACCAGAGGTGCGGCCGGCAAGCGATAGGAAGCGACCCCAGTGTTGACCCGGTGACCCCGGGAGAGGGACTGCCGGTCACTTTGTTCCTGCGGAGCCGATCTAATTTTACACAGTCCCCAAAGCTCTATATTTGATTGGAGCTGTCCCGCAGTACAATGGGCAGGGAAATGCTAATAATAATAATCGTTGCATTTGATATAGCGCTTTTCACGTCTTCTACACGTCTCAAAACGCTTCACAGAATATACTGTAAAGTGAATTAACTTTATATTTGTGAGCAAAACACAGCAGCCAATTGTGCACAGTGGATTGAAATGACCAATTTATTATTGTTTTATTTGAGGGATTATTATTAGGAGTGTGGAGTAAGGAAACTTTCCCAAGGTTTCACCTTGACCTGCCTGGAATTGAACCCAGGTCTCCCGCTTGTAAGGCGAATGCTCTAACCACTGAGCTACAGGACATCACTCCCTAATAATAATATTAATAATCCTTACATTTGATATTGCACCTTATCACATCATCGTGATAAACTAAACTACCCGTAAATTCCAGCGATAAAGTACGTTCCTAAGGTTTGTGGTTGCCCACTGTCCAAGTAATGTAGAGGGAGCCCAGCCCTGTGTTTTAGCCAAGCCAGAAAGGCTTGATGCAATCGCTGGATGCAAGTTAAACCAATTCATAATTTTGCAACAATTTAATCTGTACTAACACAACATACATGACTGGTTGCACAACGCTACAGAGTTTCTCCATTTGGCCCTCCATTGGTGGATGACTCTGTAAGATGTGGATGACCCCATTCTGCCCCCACTGCCTGAACCTCTGTCGCTGAGTCCCTTTAACTTGTCCCCACAACCCTCCTCACATTTTCGTTGATTTAAGACTGATGTCTCTGATCATTTTTTTGGTCATCTTTCCCCTCCATCCCAACCAACTAGTTTGGGTGCCCAAGCAACTATGGAAAGCACTTCAATAATAATAATCCTTACATTTGATAGAGTGCCTTATCAGGTGATTGAGATGTCTCAATGCACTTCACAGAATACAGTCTATGGTAAAGTGGATTGACTTAAATTTTGCGCAAAACAGTTAAACTTTAAGATCCTCGTGACATACATTCGTACATATTAATGTACATTGCATTGTATCACAGTAACAGTGCTACCCCTTTCACCATCCATTTGTAATGTGTTAATGGAGTCTAACTTGCGATACTTCTTAACGTGATTTCTTACAGAGTAAACCCCTCTATCCCTACTCCATTTGGCTCCATGCGTACCACACATGTGCATGGACCAGGAGGGGGATATCGGATAACCGTTTGTCAATGTAAACGTAAAGGTTCCAGTTACACCATGACACGTGCCAGCGCCACCTCTTGTGTGCCACAAGTATTGCAATCGGAGACCAAATATTTACCATTATTAATAATCCTTGCATTTGATATGGTGTCTTTCACATATGGGGGACAGCTCAGAGAACTTCACGGGATTTGAGTTTAAAGTGCACTAAGTATATACTGTACTTTAATTTGTGCACAACAGTGTGGCGCAGACAGCCATGGAGCGAATAACCATTTTATCTGAGGGATTGTTGGCCAAGACACAGGGAGAAAGAAACTCCGTTCTATATTTTTGAGTAATCCTCTGGGATCGTTAACATCCAACAGAACAGACAGACTGGCACTAGGTTTAACATCTCATCCGAGAAACAGACAAAACGAAGCCAACTGTCTCCCAGAGATTGACTCATTGCCCCACATTAAAGCCTGAATTGACATTTGCCAACCTCTGACCTCATAACCTTTGAACGCGTGAGACATCACCCTGAGTTTGCAGTCTGGGGAGCCGCAGCGATGGATGCTACCTGTCAGCTCGGCTCAGTTGGCGTCACTCTCGCTTCTGGGGTCAAAAAGGTTGTGGGTTCAAGCCCCCCCCACATCGGAAGCTGAGTATTGTCGGAGGTGCCATCCTCCAGATGGGATGAAACTTTAAACCTGTTTGCCTGTCTGCCTGGCCTTCAGATACATGTTAACAATCCCATATCTCAAACCTCGGGTTTAAACAGGCTTAGCTGTTTGCGGGACCTGGCTGTGTGCAAAAAATGCCTGCAGCTCTCACTTGCTCAAAATAAAACCCACAGTCACTACACCTGACAGTAATTAGTGGCGAAGCGTATTTTGATGTGATAACACTGAACAAAAATAGAAATTCCTGCTGCTGTCATTGGCACAAACACTGAGTTGCAACCAAAGTCCCAAATTCAGAGGAGATAAGCTCTGCTTTGAATCAAATTACCTTGAGAGCGTCACGGTATTTTCGGAAGAATCCGTCCCAGACAAATTAAGGCTCCAAGTCACACACAACACTGTGACAACAGGAAACAAGTTGCAGCTTAGCAAGAAGATTGCAAGTGGAGCGGTGCCAGAGAGATGCAAGTGGCACCAAACACATTTGCTGCGGTGGCACGGAGGGCAAATGTCTCTATAAATTCCAATGGTCTCACAGACACACAGACGCACACACACAGGCACACGCAGAAAACAACATGCTAAATAAATCAGCAAACATCATCTAGAACGTCAATGCTCAAAATACACACGGAGACTCACATCAGGCCTCAAATTCCATCTAGTCTTACCACATACGAGACCGTTCTGTCTTAAAATTTAAGATCACCCCAGAATTTTTTATTTGGGCGTTGAGCGGGAGCTTTCAACTCTGTCCTCATTTGGAAACCGGTTCTTTTTAAGAACTGCAATTGTGGGGCCGGGGCAGGATTAATTAAAACAAGATTCCGTAATCCCGATCCTTAATCCTGATACATAATCCTGACTCAAGTTCATCCCGACTGCACTGCGCTATGTTATTTTATTGGTTAGAGCACTCGACTCGCACGTGAGAGGACTTGTGTTCAATACTCGAGCAGTGTATTCCTTATTTCTAATTCCTTAGACAAGTTTCCTTACTCCACATTGCCTCTGTGTACCTAGCAATAAGTAGGAACCCAGTTGTTAGTCGATTGGCGGATTGCTTTCCGGAGTAATAATTACTTTAAGAAAAATTTAGGCAATCAATCCATGTCTGTTTGTGGGACAATGCTCTGTGTAATCGGCTACTGCATTTCACCACTAAAATACACAGTCAATCTACATTATATATATCCTGTGAAGTGCTTTGAAAAGTCACAACAACGTGATAAGGCGCTGTATCAAATGCCAGGATTCTTATTGTTGTGATCGATAGCTGTAAAGTCATCAATCGTTAATAGTAATCATTTTAAAAAGAAGCTTTTGAATTATTTTGGAAAGCTTTCTTATAATAATAATAAAAGTCCTGGCGTTTGATATAACCCTTTATCATGTCTTCGAGACACCTCAAAGTGCTTCACAGGGTTGGAGATTCTCAGCAGTCAATTACGGACAGCAGTGCCCCACACACAGTCGTGGTTCGAGTGGTCAAATTATTATTATTTACATAAAAAGAGAGATTAAACAATGGAACAAGGTCATCCCAGGCAGAGGGCAACGGGGAAAGGACTAGTTTATGCGTCTAGGAGCCAGAGACGCACAGCACCAGCTAGAACATGCCCAACTAAGGCTGGTGCCAGAGAACAGTGTTTGATCCGCTGAGAGATGCCAGCAAGTGCAAGAAAAAAAGGGACGTGATCTATAACTCCATCAATCGTGTAAACAAGTGTGTATGTGGGGGGGAGAGGGAGGGAGAGGCGAGTCCTGCTTTTCCTATACACTGTTGATGTGATGTCGGTTTTTCTTTTAATCTGTTTTCACAGCTGCTCAAGACATTGAATCTTCTCTGCCTTTGGAGATGGGGAGGGTGGGGGATTTGTAATTTTCAAAATGTTAAAATGCCGAAGGCGGGGAAAAAGACTACTTAGTTCTGTCCCCATTTCTCCAGTCAAGCCCCCACCTTCCCACCATTAACTCCCCCACCCCCAGCCTCACCCCCACTCTCATTCTGTTTCTTGTCCCACTTTGGTTGATATCAGAAATTACAATTAGCAGTTTTGTCGGTATTGCTTATTGATGACTTTGAACGCAGTGTGAGTGGTGAGTGAGAGAAATAGAGAAAGTGAGAGGGTGAGAAATCGAGAAAGTGGGATAGAGTGAGAGAAAGGCAGAAAATACAGATAGAGAGAGAGAAAGTGAGGGCAAGATTGTGAGAGAGTGCGAGAAAGATAGAGTGCGAGTGATTGAGTGAGTGAGTCAGAGAGAAAGATAATAATAATCCTTATTTCGATAAAACATTGCATTGCATCTTCAAGACGTCTCAAAGCACTTCATAGAATATAACTTAAAATATTCAGTTTTCCAAAGATAGACGAACTTTGAGAATTTTTCTTACAATTCTGCGGCAAATCTTAAACTTTAAAAAGCCTTAGCAATCTCAGCGGTTATTGAGATTCCTGGTCTGAAGGTGAGAAAGAGATGGTGGAGACTGGAGGCAAGACAAGAGGTTCATATCTGGTTAATAGTGTAAAAGTGTAAAATGATCTGAATTTCCACAAAAATAAAGGAAAAAAATGCCCCATCTGCTTTCTTCATTCACCAATTATCAAGGGGTGGGGTGGTGGGGGGTGGGGGGGAAACAGAAAAGGTTTTTAGACGTGGCAGTGGGTAGTTTACAGCAAACGTCAGGAGTGGACTTTATTGCTGGGCTCTATGAAGCATGGAACAGTTGATTGCAACGCTTTTAAAATGAAAAAGTGACCTTTGTTTAAATTGTGCAATTTCATAACTCCTCTGAACTCTTCCGTCCTTGTACTCTGCTGAGTTATTGATTCCTTATACAGACCAATTAACCAGTACTTGGGTTGCAGAGCCTGGTTAGCAGCAATGCCCGTTATTTTTCTTTTGCTGACCACCGGTTTTATTATTAACTATTTCAAGATTATCCTGAACTGAAGGTCGTGCGAGGGACAGCGGAACGAGCGACATTTGCACCGTCCATTTCAAAGCAAAGTTCATTAGTGCTCAGATAGTTAGACGCAGATGGAATAAGCCCGTTAATGGGTTTCATTCCTGGGGTCAGGGAATGTCTCCTTTGTGAACACTAATCACTGCTGATCGATTGCCAGACTGTACACAGGACCGAAATGCTGACTGTACAGATTGTCCTGTAGATTTACATTCCCAGGATACCTGACGCTCATCTTTCCCAACACGTGAGATGGTAACAGTGTTTTTCTCAGGGTTGGAGCTTGTTGCCCTTTGCCCTCCTCTAACCCAACCCCACCCCCTCTTAATCTGGCATCTAATCAATAGGTCTACGCAAGCGATTGGACTCTTGTTCCTATTTCATTGGGTATGCAAAACGTAAGCGCCCAACACCTGGCCTATACTTTGCCAAACCCACCACTAAAGTCCGATGTTGCAAAATAGAAATTGCATGTTTCAGGTGTCTATTTATAAGAAAAGGAGAACATTCTGCAGTTCATTATTATAATAAAATATTCCTTGCATTTCTTTCATTTTTTAGACAGTCCAACACATGTGGAAACCCATTACAATACTTAAGAATATCCAAACCAAACTGAGAATTGCACGCATCCCACCTGAGCATAGCAATTTCTGTGAATTTGCTGCACCTACCAGGAGGTCATCTCAAAGATTTGGTATGTAGTGTGGTAACTGTGACTTTGTATGCCAATTCAGCAGCCCATTTGCAAACATCAACATCTCATGAATGATCAAGAAGTAAATGATCATATTTATCTGGGGGACTCTTAACAGACACCGGAAGTAACTGTCTTCGCTTTACGAGTAGTGCAGTGGGATCTTTGACTCTGAAGACTCTTTATGGCCTTTCAATACCTTGGCGGAGAGCACCAGCAGTTGACATTAGCCAAAAGAGAGGTGGAAACAAAACTAATGAATGTGGTAGACTGCAAAGATGAGCAGGACAGGTTATAGAAGGACTTGACATGCTTGGGAATTCGGCAGATGGAAGGCAGATTCAATTTAATATTAATAGAGAAGTGCAAAATGTTTCACATGGGGTCAAAGGATCCAGGATGGGACTGTTCAATGGTAGGAAACAAATCTGTACAGAAAATGAAAAGGACCAAGGAATCCTGATAGACAATAAATCAAAGTTATCTCAAAAGTGCTCAGTAGCAGTCAGTGAGTATGGTAAACCAGATGCTAAGCTGTATTAAAAGGGCAATATGGAGCCAAAATAGTGGGGTAATCCTATCACTTCATAAATCATTGGTGCGATCACACTTGGAATACTGTGCGAAGTTCTGGTCACCGCAATGTTAAAATGATATTGAAGCGATTAAGAGATTATAGAGGAGGGCAATTAAAATGATTGAGGGGATGGAGAGGCTGGACTATGAGGAGTGATGAGAACAACTGGTCATATTCACACTGGAGAGGAGAAGGTTGAGGAAAAATATGATTATGGTTTTTAAGATTGAAAGATTCTCGCCTTACAAGCGTGAGACCTGTGTTCGAATCCAGGCAGATCAGGGCAAAACCTTGGAGAAGTTTCCTTACTCCACAGGCCTAATAATAATCCATCCAAAAAAAACCCACAATAATAAAAATTGATCATTTCAAACCACGACTGCTTGTGGGACACTGCTGAGCGCAATTGGCTGCCACGTTTCTCCCACAAATATACAGTCAATTCACTTTACAGTATATTCTGTGAAGCGCTTTGAGATGTCGATAAGATGTGAAAAGCGCTATATCAAATGCAAGGATTATTATTATTAAAGGGAATAAATAATGCAGACTTTGGTAGGCTGTTTTATCTTGTGCTGAACAGTACTGCTACTAGAGGACACAGTCTGCGATTGAAGTAAATCAGAATAAATCTGCGGAAACACTACTTCAGTGAGCGAGGAATAAACATACGGAACAGGCTCCCCAGGGAGACAGTGGAAACAGAAAATGTTGTTTGTTTCAAGAACGAATCAGATAGATTTTTGCTAGAAAATAATATCTCAGGATACGGTCTATAGTTTGGGACACGACATGTCAAGCAATTGCCTGGATGGTGGACGGTGAACCAGATGGACCTTGGACTTTTTTGGCCAGCAAATTCTTATGTTCTTACCCAGAAGCGGGCAATCACATCCTATCTCAAAATCCACATATTTCAGCAATGGTCACCAAATAGTAATCGATAAAGAATCAATAGCAATCTTTCCCCCCCCCCCCCCCCCCACTCAACCGCCTACCCCTTTTAACCCCAGAGGCAATGAGACCAATTGCAGTGTCCTAAACTGCCATTCCTGCTTTGATCAGCAAATCAGGGGTCAAATCTATGACCTTCCCAGCCAGTGTGACTGAGGTACATACTGGGACAGTGAACTCACCAATTGAACCATCAGAGAAGGCACCAGAAATCTTTTAATGAGTAAACTATTTCCTAAATCAAGAGTGACCGGACCATTGGACTGAGGCATTATAGATTTGGGCCTGATGTACAAATCTCTGCTAATTCGTAGTATTTCAGAGTTGTGACAATCACGGTCATCGCAAACAATGGGGTCAACCGCACATTATCAATAATGAATGTATTGGGTGGATGTGAATAGACTTGGTAAAACAGATCCATTTGGTACAAAAACATCTCTGTTTCTTCATATTTAATGAAACGTCTGCTTGTGGAACCTTAAAAGAATTTTGTTTCAGATAACAGAACCTTATTGGCGACAACGAGGAGCGGGGCTGATGGTTTCCTTAAATAGTGGTTGAATTGAGATACGCTTAGCTGGACTGTAATGGCTCAATAATTTGATAAGAAATATATGGAGTTGGAAGGATTGACTGTGGGTACAAATGTCACAGTAATATTGTAGTCTAGACCAGAAAAAGCCAATTACCAGGTTCAGTCATGGAAAATAATTGTATACAATCTACTGCAAATAATTTCAATTGATTCATCACTTTCTGCAGTAACCTCCACCCCTCCACCCACCACACACAATGGATCGAAGACAAGGTTATGATGTTGCAAAGCATTGTATTTTCGTGCAGGCAACAGCATCCCTTGTAGAGATACATTCAGAATAAATGTTAAAAATACAGTGAACTGTTTTACTTTACCTGTGAAATATTAACGTTGGAGAACCTTCAGCTCTCTGTGGCTTCTTGAATGGGTCATTAAGAACAGTCTGACATCACAAGGGCAGTGAAAGATTTGTTAAAGTAGCACCTGTAGTCTGTTTTGTGAGCGCTTCATCCTTCTCACTACCCTCCCAACACCCATCAACTTGGTGTCCCCCCCTCACCACTGTGCTATTTGAAGTCCTGAAGCTCAGTGGTTAGCACTCACCTCACAAACGAAAGGACCTGGGTTTGATTCCCGGCAGGGCAAAATGCTAGGCAAGTTTCCTTACTCCATACGCTTCTGTTTACCCAGCAGTGTGTAGGAACCTGGATGTTTGTCAGTTGGTGGATTGCTTTTCCAGGGTAGTATTCCCTTCAAAATAAAATAATAATAATTTGGTCACTCAATTCACAACTGTCTGTAGGACACTGCTGTGTGCAATTAGCTGCCAGTTTTTGCCCACAAAATATACAGTCAATTAACTTTACAGTATATATTGTATGCAGTGCTTTGGTACATCTAGAAGACATGATAGGGCACTGTATCAAATGTAAGTATTATTATTATTATTGTATTATTATCATTTGAGAGAAAAATAGAGTTTTTCTCCTGGTTACCCCAGGTTATATTCGCTCCCCATCCAAATGCTTCCCAGTCCTTCACTTGCCTGCAAGTGAATCTATTATTGCTTTGGGACGTCCTTCTGATATTCCGGGGTTCAAGCCCATATACACTCAAGCGATCTCTCACGCTTCTTGTTCAAATCGTAGTTTCCACTCTCCACCTCACAAAACCAGTCAGGAACCTCGGCATCACGTTCGACCATAAACTCTCCTTCCTCCCCCACATCCGTGCTTTGACCGGCACCGCTTATTTCCACCTGTGCAACATTGCCAGGCTCCGCAACTACCTCACCCCCCACGCTGCCGAAACACTCGTGCATGCATACATCACCTCACGGCTGGACTACGGAAACTCTCTCCTCGTCGGTCTCCCCAGTTCTTCCATTCACAGGCTGCAGGTCATCCAAAACTCTGCAGCCCGTGTACTATGCCACACCCGCCTCCGCGACCACATAACCCCCACACTCGCCCGTCTCCACTGGCTCCCCATCCCCCAGAGGATCGAGTTCAAGATCCTCGTCCTCACCTTCAAGGCCTTACACGGCCTTGCCCCGCCCTACTTAACCGACTTACTTTCCCCCTATAAGCCCACCCGGACCCTCCGTTCAGCAGGTCTTGGCCTGCTCCAGGCCCCCCGCCCGAACCGCCCCACCATTGGAGGCCGGGCTTTCAGTTTTTCCGCTCCCACCTGTGGAATTCCATCCCCCAATCCCTCCGTCTTGTTTCTTCCCTTTCCTCTTTCAAGGCCGGTTTGAAGACTTTCCTCTTCGACCATGCCTTTTGTTTCCCCCCGAATTTTTCGACCTCCCCTACGTGTTTCACCCTTTCCCGAACATTCCCCTCCCAGCTCGGGTCACACGCCTCCTGTGGGGCGCCTTGGGACGTCCTCCCGACATGAAAGGCTCTTTGTAAGTTTAAGTTGTTGTTGTTGTAGTTATGTGTTTTCCACAAGGCACTCCATCCAACCTTACACTTAACACAGAACGTTGCTTCACAAGTGCAGATTGGCGTCTTGTTATAATCCAAAATTCTCACATTCAAAGACTTTGGCCTTAATAATAATAATCCTTGCATTTGATATAGCAATTTTCATATCTTCAAGACGTCTCAAAGCGCTTCACAGAATCTACTCTAAAGTGAATTGACTGTATATATGTGGGTGAAACGCAGTAGCCAATTGAGCACAGCGGTGTCCCACAAACAGTCATGGATTGAAATGAACAATTTATTATAGTTTTTTTTGAAGAATTATTATCAGGCATGTGGAGCAAGGAAACTCACTCAAGATTTCGCTCTGCCTGGAATTGGACCCAGGTCTCTCACTTGTAAGGCAAGTGCCCTTGCCATCGAGCTACAGATTAAGAACATGATAATGTTTTGGAGCCCAGGCACGGACAATATAAAGTTCAATTGTATGTCTTTCTTTCCCTACTCACGTTAAATAACCTGCCAGCTCTCGAATATCCAGACTGATACACTTTCTGTCTTTCTGGTGGTATTGTACAGACATAAGGGTCAATCCTTTTGGTGCACCTTAAGAACAGGAGAAAGCTAGAGGAACTAAACATGGAAAACCCTTTGAACTCTGTTGGCTCCATTGCTGCCTGGTTGGAGACTTTTCACGGCGAAGCGCATTAAAGTTTGATGAGCTCTGCCATTTGCTAGTATGAAAGTACGGATGAATAAACTGCAGTGAGCGAGGCAGACAGAGACGGGCTGTGTATTTCAATAGTCACCGCAGCGTGTGTCACCGCAGCGTGTGACGCCTTGCAATCGCAAATTTGTGAAGCATATTGATTCTTAAAAACAAAGTCTGGATTCCCTCCGTTCAAACTTGCAATGCGTGCAAAAAAGGCGTGGGAAGTGCTCAGTGCACCCTTTTGCCATTTCTAGTTTCCGTGGATTTTCAATTGTTCTGCCCCCAGCTCTCTGGGACTCCATCCCAGAGCCGCTCGCCTTTGCTCCCTACCTTCCTGGACCTGATCCGTTTAGAGATCATTAAATGTCATCACAAGGTGCTGAGCTGGCACATCTTGAAACTGGTCAGTGGTTGAAACCAAACGCGGTGGCTCTGGGACTCTACCCTATGCGAGGGGCTCTATATACAGTAAATGCAAGTTATGGTTGTCTCTTACATGGACTCTCCTTGTGACTCTTCATTGTTATTTCACATCAGGAGGTCATCTCAAAGTGTGTCACACAACTGACTGGATGTCCAAAGCGGATGGGGAAGAGGAGAGCTGAATCGGGAAGGGGAGGATTGGGCAGAAGGCGGCCGACGGTATATTCAACGAGATTTGCTTTGGTTTTGGGATGGGTTTTGAAGATGGAGAGGGAGGAGGTGATGAGGAGGTGGCGATGGGGCAATAGTGGGGACCGAGAGGACCAAGGAACGTAAAGCAGGGCTGTGTTTGCTGAGCAGAGGGAGCGGCCAGCAGTAGTTAGGTCATGGGAGGTGGCGGGGGAGGGGTGGAGTTGTGAGCCAACGCACTGGCATGCTGACCTTTGCCACTTCCTCTTTCAAACATTACCGTAAAATATCCGGAAAGAGTACGGGTGGCTACATGAGAGAGTGCGGCAACTGGAAATGAGTCTCTAACACTGATGGGCTGTACAAAGGCAATAAGTAACCTCAAGTGCAGTGAAGGGACTAACTCAAATCTCAAAGGAGTTCAATAATAGACTTAAATCCTCTCGCCCAGTTTATGAGATTATTGGAATTCAGTTAGCAGGAAGCAAAATTGCAGAGTGCTTATTGTTGTCCATTCAGCCCTGTGACATACCGTCCTTTCTCCAAGCTTTTTGATTTGCATTGTGTTTTATTCCAATCTCTGACACCGCTAACCGGCTCCGCTGTGTGTTTTTAGAAAGCTATTACCCACTATAAAGAGAAGATGTAATGGTCGATGGGGAAAGGTGGGTTGTTGTAGAATTTCCACCTTGGTGAAGATTGACTCTATTTTATGTAGCAATTTATAGTGCTTAGAATTTAGAACAGTGTTGAAGTCAGTCTTAACTTAGAAGCAAATTTTTCGGTAGCTCTCAAATGAAACTTAACATGAAAGAAAAGGCCTTCAAAAGGAAGGCTGTGTTTAAGAACTTCCCAGATTTGGGATGTTGTCAAATGCTGCCTGCACAGGTGGATGGAGTTTGGAAACGGGGAGCAGTTGCAAGGAATGTATTAACCTTTAAACTGTTTGCTGTAAATATATGCTATTGTATATATACTACCATTTCAAAGGTGGTCACAAAACAAGTCTAAAGGTTACAATCTCATTTTGCAGGAACCAAGAACTGTTTGTCTTTGCGCCTTTGTTAAAATTGGTCGTTCAACACAATCAGCAGATCCTGTACAGTTTAGAAATGAATACAACTGGCTCCAGTTACCAGCACCTGGTCTGATCTTAGAATCCTATGCATTGAGTTATTCCCTATTCACTTGCACTATACAGGGTGCATGAAACCAGGTAAGAGTCTTAAACTTTGGATGCTATTTCTAGCAAAAATTGTTCCCCTCTAGTTATTTGGACTTTTTACTGTTGAGGATTTTGACAGAAAAACTGTTTGCGCTCAGCCATGCCCCCTTAAACAGCCAAGAAATTATTGACCAGTTCTTTAACTGAAGCAATGTCACTGCACTTTCACTGTATATAATTCACGTGAATTGAGACACGTCGGTGTTATATCAAATGCGAGGATTATTATCATTGCGATCTCTCCATTAAAGCACCATTTGCAGCACAACAGGTGCTAGCCGTGATTCAATGACACGATTCACGTCTTAAAATGCAAGACATCATCAAGACTATGTATCTCATTTTAAAGTTCATAATTAACATTATATGTAATTGAATCACACAATGTTCCTCCTTTGCTCAAATAAAGAAGGTAAGGCAAGGCTTAGTCATCCAGACAGATGCAATACTGACATTTCACGAGTAAAAGCTTGAGTTGAATCACAGGCTCAAAGGATAAATTTTTCCTCTCAGTCAGCTGGTTAGACTCTAGCAGTAACCCCAACGCTCCATGGGGTCCTCAAGCCTTGGTTCTTGGCAACCCGCCTAATACTCTCTGGAATTAGGTAAACAGGATGGTTAGCTCCAGGGAGAGAGTGCGCATCCCATTCCATTCCAACAATCTATCTTTGGGATTTCCACGTGTAGGTGGGAGGCATGAAATTCTCAGGTTGGTTTGGATACTCTTAAGCATGGCGACGGGTATCCACATGTGTCAGATACCTGGCTGACCACAAGAGTAATTTCCTCTTACTCTGATGGCTGTAAGCCCCCATTGTGATTGACTTTAGGAAGTCCCAGTCAGGTTGACAATGAGAGTACTTACACAGCACTAACTGTTGATCTAGTGATGGTTGATAATGGAAGAGTGGAGCTGTTACAATACAATTTACACTTATACAGTGCCTTTCACGTCAGGAGATATCCTAAAGCAATTGACTATTCCGTCTGGGTACCAGAGCAGAGAGTGTGAGTGGCAATGAGGAGGGAAAAAGATTTCCAGAAATGCAGTCTAAGAGGTGGATATCAAAAGCAAGGATTATTATAAGAAATTGCAGGATATAAGCATTTACAACCACGTAGTTTCTATCTTCAACAAATTTATCTAATCACAGATTATACTAGTTATTGCTTCAACTGGAATAGGTAATAGACACCAACTGTGAGCAGTTGTGGCCAATTGGCTTTGAAGGTACGGACTTATTTTAAGTGTGGCACCGGTGAGATTGCAATGATAGTAATCTTTGCGTTTGATATAACACCTCATCACGTCGCCGACCTGTCTTAAAGCGCTTCACATGAATTCCTTACTGTGAAAGTGCAGTGACTGTGTATTTTGTAGACCAACTTGGCAGCCAATTTGTGCAGAGCAGTTGACTCAAAAAGCAGCCATGAAGTGGCGGATTCGACCGTGAGCAATTTTCTGCTCTAAGTTTAAAACTGCAAAGTGGAAAACTAAATCCCGACATTCCCAAAGTGAACCCGTTTCAGTTAACTGCTGGACTTCCCATTTTGGTCTAACTGTAGCATGGCAGGATTCCTGCTGTCGTAACCACATTGCCAGTAAATAATAATAATAATAATCCTTGCCTTTGATGTAATGCCTTATCATATCAATGTACGTCTCAAAGTGTTTTACTGAATATATTGTAAAGTGGATTGACTGTGCAATCTATGAGTGAAATGCGGCAGACAAATGCACACGTAGTGTCCTACAAACAGTTGTGGATTAGTAGGCAGGAAAGTGGGACTGAATCGATTGCTTCTTTCAAAGAGCCAGCAGAGACACGATGGGCTGAATGTGCCGTGACCTTCTATTACAGCGACACGGGAAAGGATCATATTCTGGAGCAGGTTAGCATGGAAGGAACGTGGAAGCTTTTCCCCATTGTTTAATAATTAATTGCAAGAACAGTCTGTTTAGGTTAGAGCTGTGTAAAGCTAACCCTACTTTATTACTGCTTTGAACTGAGCTGTAAATCCACCCTTACCCTCTTAGAGCTAACCATCCAGGGACCTTTGATTAAGTCGCTTTGCTTTGCCAATTCTACAATAGAATGGCAATGGTTGGGAAAACACACTAAATTATTTGACAAAAATTAAAGAAGCTTTTAAAGTACACACGTACATGGCATTTACTGGAGCATTCTCTAATGCACAATGATCCTTTGATATAAAATGTATTGCTCATGAGACCGTAGGAACAAGAGCAGGCCATTCAGTCCCTCAAGCCTGTTCCACTATTTTATTAGATCGTGACCAATTGTAGTTTGGCTCCATTTACCGGCCTTTGCTCGAAATCCCTTAGGATACCCTGACCTACCGATATATTGTGTCAGTCTTGAAGCTATCAGTCTTGAAAATTCGAACACTGTTCGGAGTGAGAAATGAAACCTCCGAGAGATGCAGGAAGCCACAAAATGCAACCTGTGCAGAGTAGCAGCAAACAGTCAACTAACCAATGCCTGCTTCAAGGTTCTGTAGCTCAGTGATTAGAGCACTCGCCTTCAAGCGAGAGACCTGGGTTCAAATCCAGGCAAGGCGAAACTTCGGGCAAATTTCCCTACTCTGCACGCCTAATAATAATCCCTCAATAAAAAAACAATAATAAAAAGTGGTCACTCAATCCATGACTATTTGTGGGCCACTGCTGTATGTAATTGGCTGTCGCATTTTGCTCACAGGTAGACAGTCAATTCATTTTACAGTAAATTCTGTGAAGCACTTTGAGACGTCTAGATGTGAAAAGCGCTATATCAAAGGCAAGGATTATTATTATTCGAGGGAAAGTGCAATGTGTTAGAAATGGCCTGATTTTCTGAATAATAATAATAGTGATCCTTGCTTTTGATACAATACTTTATCATGTCTTTGAGAGCTCTCAAAGCACTTCACAGAATATACTGCAAAGTGAATTGACTGTATACTGTACTTTGGGGGGCACAGTGCGGCAGCTCTAACCGCTGAGCTACAGGACTCCACATACAGAGTGCGGCGTGTGAGGCCTCGAGCCTGATCGTGGAGAAGAGGCTCGCTCTCGCTGCCTCAGAGCGAACGATCAGTTGTCACGGTTCTCCGACACACGGAGGTCAAATTCCCCAATTATCACGGGCCGCTCGTGGCTCTCTGTTTCCACGCAGCCCATAAAGAAAAATGGAAGATCTGTTGGTGCCAAGTATGTGGTTCTCTCGTGCGTTTAACTAGCTTGTGCAGTTGTCTGATTTGTGGCCATCTGCTTTTTCACTTCCTCTTAACAGATTTGCAGATAATAGTGAAAGCAGACTGTGCTTTTCCATTGACCTCATGTTAGTAATTGGCCGTTCTTCAATCAAACGGCCACTTCAGCGACTCTCGGCATCTCAAACCCATTTGGTTTCTCTTCAATTTAGTTTTTTTTTAACCAATATTACTAACAACGGACCAGGGTTCCCGCTTGGTTAACAGCTGAAAGCTTCGCCCATTTCGTCCTGGGGACCATTCAGAAATACCTGATGTGCCCCTCTGAATGTACGATTTATACCTCGGTTTAAAACAACACAACACAGCGCTAAGACCCTTGACATAATGTAGGGCTTGGAAAGCATCCAAGTGGTGTGCTGCAGCGAGGTATATGCCACAGCAGAGTCTATTAAGAAATGAATGTTCTCTGGGAATTTATGCTACAGTATAGTCAGTCCATTAAAGTAAAAGGGCAGGCAGCTGGAGTTCTAGTTTGTACAGGATTAGATTTCTTGGATCTCATCTCCAGTACTGAAGCGATTGATAGCAAACCACTATGTTATAGGATAAGGGCCACGCACAGTGACACAAGGCAGTCATTCAGTGAATGACTGACTTCTAATGGGTGGCTCGGGTTGGCTTTGTGTTACTTTACTTCGCAAGATCACAAGATTGCAACGAGAGCATACATGAAGAAGGCCAGTCGGCGTATTTGATCTCACCTCTCCCATTGTACACACCCTGCCTGCCTGTCTATCTGTCTATCTACCGCCTTTCCAGTACACTAATGAATCCCAGAATCCTGGCATCAAGCACCCTGCCTGGTAGCTTTTTCCAGGTGTTAATTACTGTCTTGGTAAAGAAACACCTGGTATTCTGTTCGGATGTTGTTGAGAATGATTTACAGTATTAATTTTACCGGCCGCATGTTCAGATGCAAGTTAAATGTCCTGTGCCACCTCTTGAAAATGAAAGGGAGTTTCTTTCTCCCTGTGCCCTGGCCAACAAACCAAACTGGTCATTCACCTCAAGGCAGTTTGTGGGATTTTGCCGCGCGCTAACCTGTTGCCAATGGCAAACACTCGCGGCGAATCCTGTGGAGTGCTTTGAGACGTCCTTCCAACGAGAAAGGCGCAGCATTCAAATGTAATGATACCTATTATTGAAACAGTTCACAGACTTGCATCGATGTATAAAAAGAGCAGATGTAACAAAGCAAAATGATGGCAATCACTGTCCCATTGTGCATGGCAGTAGAGGACACTTGTCGCTTTCCACTTAAGCAATCAGCCTATTCAATCATCTGGCACTTGCCAGCAACTTCTTGACATCAAAGCCTTTCCTCGGCTGTGTAGATGTTGTAAGATCCCCCCATTTTTGATCCTTAGGAGATGCTGAGATGGCTATGTGTTTAAGAGTGAATCGGATTAGCACCTGCAGAGGCAGGGGATTAGAGGGGATAGGAAAAAGAGCGGAGCGTTGGGATTAAGACGGACAAATCTGGAGGAACAAACACGCAATTGAATCGCCTCCTGCAGTGTCATACATTGTACATTTTGTTTGTTTCTGTGGTTTTGAGCCAGATCTCCCGAAGTAAACACTGGAGTCTTAACTCTGAATCAGTGGAAGAGTTACAGCTTGGGAAAAGAGGACTGGCCCTATACGAATCTTAAGCATTTTACCTAATATCAAACTTTAAGAAACAAATGGGCTTCCGGGACTGAGGCTGGGTGGAATCTCGGTCCTCCAAATGCTCTGCCTTGTCTCTTCCCACGAAAGACTTGAGCTGACCTGATCGCGCACTGTGTAATAAATCATTCATAATGCGATCCTTCATTTCCTATTTTATAGGATGATCATAGTGCTGCTTCCCCGGCTAATGCATCTTTCTCACTTCCTTTGGTCAGTCTCATAGGTACTAACCATCCCAAGGCGTCTCCCAGGGGCTTCAAAGACTGTTTCGGGACCACTTTGTGCCCCGGTTTAATGAGCGATTGATATAGAGATAGCTCATTTCCTACATTAATCGGTTAACAGGTTATGCAGATGGGGATGATAGAGGCAGTGGCGACATTAGAGTTCTATCCGAAAGGACCCTCTGTAGTCAGTTTGGCTCTATTTGAAATCGATGCTCTATTGCACTTTCAAAGCTGGTTTGGACATGATGGACCTATAGTAACTTGCATTCATATGGTACCCTCCATGCCGGGCGGCGTCTCGATGCGCTTAACAATGGTGGAGTCCGAGATCGAGCCAGGGGTGACCATAGGCGTGGTCGATGAGAAAGATCTTCAGGTGCGATCTGAAGATGGAGAAGGAGGTGGGCGTCTGAGTCAGAAGCCTACAGTGGGACTTTGAACTCACAGTCCAGCTTGATAATAATAATAATCCTTGCATTTTATATACTGCTTTTCATATCTTCTAGATGTCTCAAAGTGCTTCACAGAATAACTGTAAAGTGAATTGACTGTGGGCTAAAGTACTGCATTGATGCAGTTAATTGAAAAGAATAACTGCGTTATTCTTGGTTAATGAACCAATGAATGGTTGGTTCATTGGTTATTTGAAAAGAAAGGGGAGTTCCTTCCGATGTCTTGGCAAATTTTATCTCCAGATGAAATTGGTCACTCATTTCATGTCTGTCTGTATGACATTGCTGTGCGCAAGTTGGCTGCCGGATACGCCTTCAAAAAAAATACAATAACAACTTGCATTTATATAGCAACCCTGGTGTGGGGTAGCATCTCAGAGAGCTTAACAGTCACTGCACTTCCCAGTGAAGTGAAGCATTTTGAGACATCTTGAAGACACGATAAGACACTGTATCAGATGCAAAGATTATTATTAAGTGATTATTATGACTGATTAAGCAAGAGTACTTTCCCTTCTGTTATTGCTGAGGAAATCTTTAGCACCTCAGAACTCATTGTACTTTAGACTTGGCAGAGCTCTTCATCACATCTCTAACTTGAAGCAGCTGTTATTTTCAATTCCATCGCCAGTAGTATTTTATAGTCTTATTTAATTGTTTGAAACACAGCATCTGTTTTTTTTAAATAAACACTTCAATTCTGCTTAACTACAAGTAATAAGTGCCCAAGTCTTGCCTTCCATGTTGAAAAATATCAAGGAATGGGACATGAGATTGGAAAATCAGAATATAATAATAATCCTTGTGTTTCATTTACCACCTTATCATGTCACCAAGACTCTCAAAGTGCTTCACAGCTTTTGTTTTTACCGAGAAATGTAGTGACTGACAACTGCCCCAACCCTGACAATCTGGAACAGTGGAGGTCAAAGTCCTGACATGGGGTTTGAGCCCACAACTTTCTAACTCAAAGGTGAGAATGCTACTGACTGAACCAAGCTGACATCTATAGATACTGGGGAAGAAAGGGCATTAAGCGGTATGTAATTATAAAGTTTTGTTATGATCTAATAAACTGTCAGAATGGACTTGATGGGCTGAATAGCGTTCTCATATTCATATGTGTTGTAGGATGATTTAGGAGGCAAGGAACAAAGCGGTATTGGAAGATTCAGCCTTGTGACTGAAGGCTCGGTATCTGATGATGGAGCAAAAGGAATGGGGAGAGAACTATAGACAAGAGTCAGAGAGTGACTGCTGCGTGTAAGAATCGTTGACTTCTGAAACGCCTTCAGTTGGATGTTAAAGATCTTGTGATAGGATTGGAAGAGAAGATATTGTGCCCTAGCCAGCTAATGCCCAGTTAAATTGACCAATTCACTTTATGTCTTACTGTGTGTTAACCTGGTATGATTTTCCTAAAAAATGCATAGTCTGCATTTAACTTAATAGTTGTCTTGGCTGGAGGAGTTGGTGTCATCCACAATTGTATTCAACGTCTTTGAGAATTCAATGCTATAGTTTATCAAAGGAGAGGGAATCTGCCTTTTAAGTGGAACTGGAAGATGGTGTTCCTGAGGTTCTTTTGACCTTTGGGTTCGGTCGGGGAGTGTCAGCAAGCTTGATAGCTTTTCAGCAGCCCTCGGAACATCTGCCTTGCATTGATGGGCTTTCTTTTCTTAGTCTATGTTCTTATATAGACACAAACAGCCCTGTGGTCCAACTGGGAATTTGGTGAGCAAGTCTGCCCTGGTTAAGGCACCGACACTGACAGGTGCCGCCAAAAACAAAGGGGCAGTTGATTGCTCTATTTGGCATGTGTATTTGCAAGCACCAGTATCCCATTACAGTGGAAACTCATTCTTGTTGGGAAATAAACATTAGCTGAGAGTGTGATGCAAGGAGTTTGGGTGATGTTATAAGCGATGCAGAGCTAAGCTCAAAGAGCATTTTAATAAAATTTAGGACTCCTGGATAGTCTTGTATGTGTTTCCAAAACACCATTTATGTGGTTTTTTGGGGGGTATAATGGGCTCCTTTTCCTGGCATTGTTTCTAATTCTGTCCTCGCATTCTCCTTGGGTATCGTCCATTGCCACCGTTGTCCGTTGCCTTGGACGCCACAACAAGAACAACAACAACTTGCATTTACATAGCACCCTTCACACGGGGTAGTGTCCTGTTGCTCTCTGTGCATTGTGACAGCAGGAAGAGAGGCTTTGCCAAAGTAGGATGCAAGAGTGCCAACCGTGGAATACACACCTGTTGCACTTTGGGGTCTAAAATGCGGGTTGGGCTAAATTCCCACGGGTATCCATGTCACACCCATGCAGATATCCTTTAATTGTGCCTCAAAGCATAACATAAATAAACCTGCCAGCCAATGTTCTAGGCACCCTAACAATGTAGTGCAAGGATTGTCATTCTAACAATATTAGTTTGCAGTGTCTGCCTTTCAATAATGCCTGACTGTAGCTCGGTCATTTCAGTGAACAACAACTTGCACTTATATATGGTTCTTCACATGCGGGAGCGTCTCGGAGGATTCAATTGGACCTGGTTGCATATTACTGTGCGAGGGTGAACAGAGTGCTCATTACTATTATCAAGGCTTGGTTTTATTGGGCTTGATCTCTTTCACTGACAGTCACACAGCTTTGGTTCATGGCAGAGGAGTTCAGCTATCGTATGAAAATAATAATAATAGTAATAATCCTTCCATTTGATATAGCCCCTTCTCACGTCTTCTAGACGTCTCAAGGTGCTTCACAGAATATACTGTAAAGTGAATTGACTGTATCTTTGTGGGCTCAAAGCGGCAATTATAATGGGAAATTCATAACACCAGAAACCATGAGTAATAAAAGTTGTAATAACATCGAGTCATTATGGTTCAGGCCTGAAAATATGTTACAGAGGCAACTGTAAGTCACTTTGAAGGGAATAGAATGTAATCCCAGTAGCAACTTGCGTTTATAGAGCATCGTTCACCTAATTTGGTTCCTCAATCCATGTCTGTATGTGGAACATCGCTGTATGCAATTGGCTGCCATGCTTCACCCACAAAACACACAGTCAATTCACTTTATGGTATATTCTGTGAAATGCTTTGATACGTCTAGAAGATGCGGTAAAGCCCCATGTCAAATGCAAGGATTATTATTATTGTACAAGAAGCATCTTGAAACACTTTACAGAAAGAGATTAATTAGAAGTGAAGTGAACATAAATCACCCGTAAATAATAGTATCTAATCATTGTGCTTGATATAGCACCTTTCACATGGTAGGGTGGGTGGGTGGGTGAGTCTCAAAGCACATTGCAGGATTTATTATCAAGTAGAGCCACTATGTATTTGGAAGCAGTTATGTGGGAATAAGTCTAAAATTAAATCAGTAATTAATAAGGGAGATTGTTATCAAAGCAGCCTTACCTGTTACCTACCTCCTCTGGCTGTGTCTCAAGGAATGTCCTTACAAACTAAGCCACACATCGGGTTCGGCAAAGTATTGTGGTTTGGTTGCTGTAATAATAAAGTTGCGGTAAGGACTGAGGCAATGCTGGCTGAGACATGACAGATTTTGGGCTGTTGGACGAGTTGTAGGATGCGGACAGTGAGCCAGGCCAAAGCTGTGCCTGTGCCCTCCAGACCTCACTGAAGGGGTTTGGCATGAGTCGTGTTTGCTGGACTAACCTACTGAGGTCGGTGGTGACATCTGTTCTCATTGTGACAACAGTTAACCCAAAGGTCTTCAGTTAAGAGCAACAAAACTGATCCCCAGAGCTCTTACTAAATGAGTGGGAGCCTTTCACCAGATCACATGGGAGGTCGGATGAAGGAAGCCTTTTGGCCCCATTTGATTCATCCTACTGGAATACATCCCTACTGTCTTTCTATTCCTAGTCCATCATCGAGCCATTTCTTAAACGAAAACACCAGCCAGGCCTCAACCATTCCATTCAAGAATAGCAGCGTGATTTGAAAAAACAAGGGAGTTGAGTTTCTCTCTCATGGTGTCCTGGCCAACAATCCTCCAAATAAAATTAGTCAATCGCTCCATTGGCTGTTTGTGGGACATTGCTGTGTGTCACTGTGCCTACAAAAACACAGTCCACTTTACAGTATATCCGGGACGCTAGCCATATAAAAGGGCGCTATATGAATGCAAGTGAGATGCTTTGATTTGTCCGCCCAATGGGCTAAGGTGCTATACCAAATGCAAAGATTAATATTATTATTATAGCTTCCTGGTAATCCATTCCTGGTCTTGATTACCTTTGTAATCGGTACCTGTGTATCTTTGTTTGCCCACAAAGCCTACAGTCATTATACTTTACAAAATATCCTGTGAAGCCCTTTGAGATGACCTTTCGGCATGAAATGTATTGAACCAAATGCAAGGATTATTATTACATCAAGAAATTTTTCCTGGGGTTTGTCCTCAATGTCTCCTTACAATCGTTAACCTATCCCCTCATGTCCTGCTGCCTTGGCATATCAAATAACAATAATAATAATAATGCTTGCGTTTCACAGAGTGCCTTTCACATCAGGAGGTTGTCTCAAAGCACTTCACAGGATTTATTGTAGTGTACTGTAACTGTGTAGTCTGTGTAGTTGGCGAAAGCAGCCAATTTGCTCACTGCAACATACCAGTGAAGTGAATGCTCAACTTTATCTGCAGATTGTTGGCCAGGACATCAGGAGAAATTCCCTTCTCATCTCGACTAGTGTGGCGGGATCTTTAACATCCACCTAATGGGAACCTCGGTTCAACGTCTTATCCGAAGGACGGCACCTCCATCATCCACTGGAACACTAGCCTAGATTATGTCAATTCAAAGTCTCAACATGTGATTTGAACCCACAACCCTCTGACTTCAGAGGCGAGAGTGTTACTGACTGAGCCAGGCTGACACCAGGATGATCTTTCCTTTCTTATCGAGTCATTCCTCACAGCCACCCTTGACTCACTGAGAATCAATTCTCTGCTCTGTGTGTCAGACTCCAGATTTGTCTTGTTTTTCCAGCACATGTAAGGAATGGCCAGTTAAAGCAAGGTACACCAATGAGCGAGCTCCATCACCCACCCGATGGAACTGTACCCCATATTGAAACGCCTCCAGCAGAGCAGGAGAAATTGGTGAGCACGAGACAAGCAACAGCAACAACCACCACAGCAACTTGCATTTATTTTGCACCCTTCGCTTGGGGCAGCATCTCGTAGATGGAAGAGAGTATTTTTGAGAATGACAATGAGTCCGTAAAGCGCAGAAGTCCGAACCTGCAGCAGTGACAACATTAACTCTCGCCTTCCCAGTGCTCAGCTCCTCTGACATCACTGCTCAGCTGCACTTGATGCTGCCTATAACAGCTGTAGGTCTGAGGGAAAGCCAAAGTACCCCATAATATCACTGTTTCTTTACAGATATCGCAGTGTGAAGTCAGCCAGGCTTGTGTAGACTTCACGGGAGCAATCAATAACAAAACATTTCTGCTCCAGTCTGATCCAGATTTTTTTTTGCTGGAGACAATTGGTATGGATTGTGGAATTCTTATGCTGGGACCTCACTGTATATATAATGTATAAGATATTAGGTATAGTATATCAGAACTGACAATATAAAACAACAATGCTTTTATATAGTGCTCTTCATGCAGACTAGCTTCGCTAGATAAAGAGATTAAAGAGATATCTTAAAGCAATAGAAGAGCTTGCCTGACCACCCCCAACCCCCACCCCCCCCTTACTGTTGCACACACAAAACCCTGTGTTTACTTGTATGTTTCCTTCCCCTTGTTGGGTCCTGTCCTGTTGGATCCAAATTGTTTGATTTATAGGAATGGCGACTGTTTTCAGTTTTCTATTTAAAATTCGGGACATACGTGGCCTCGTGTTGGGTTTACAAGGCTCGACTCGCTAGGGCGACATGAGTCGGTGACGTGAGGCATAGGCATGAGCAAAAAACAAGGCCCAGCTGCTCGCGCGTAACAAAGGGGAAATTGTTGGGCGCATCTGCAGGGAGTGCTGTGTCCCTTTAAGATCAAAGTACCGGCACTCTCCTTTGATTGATATCTGAGACGGGAACCAGCTCTATAGTGGTTTTCATTCTGAGGTTATGCCATGTTTGAGAGGGCAACTCACTTTCTTCTCACCATTGCCTCAGGCCTCAAGAGCAGGTGTATACTTTTGTTCCCATGTGTTTCCTGCCCTCCAAGCCCGCCCTTCCTCCATTTCACCCCCCCCCCCCCCCCCCCCCCCACCCACATTCATCCTCCTCTCTCCAGTGTTCTGCTTGCCACCTCCCTTTCACAGGCATTTACTCCAGTTACCGCTCTATCAGTTTGCGTCGTCCCAATTGTCGGCGAGTTACAGAGCTCTCAGAAACCAGTCTGCTAGGCCCTTTGCCACTTGAAAGTACCGGGTGTTCACAAAGTCCTGTTACTAACAGTGATATGAGACGATGGAGTAGCTGAAACAAGTTGTCAGAGATGCCCTTCGCCTCATCACAGACTCCATTCATGTTACAGAAGATGTGGCACCGAACATGGCGACAGATCATTATCTGCCATGAAAATGATAGTGTTCACTCACTCACACACACACACCAATCCTCTAAACACTTGCATTGAATACAATAAGGTTCTGTGTTTCTAAATACAATTATCATTCTAGCGCACGTTTCAGTTGATGGTTCAATGCACTGTAGAAAAGAAACACATGGGAGTAACAGGACTTAGTGGACGTCGTGTAGAAATAACTTACATTTTTATATACAGTAATTTTCGCAACCATTTTTGCTCTAGCAATGTTCCACAAACATCCCCAATGTGAATGCTAGATTGTCAGCTGGCAATTGGAAAAAAAAACTACCTTCTCCTTTCAAACAGTGATGTGGGAATCCTTAATGTCCATCTGAACAAGTGTAGACAAGATCTTAGCTCTGTATTACTTCTACAGGCCACCCACCATCATGATAAGCCTGACCGCCACTTAGACCTTATAAAAACAGTCACTACATTCATCTCTGTGACTTCCTAACACCTTGTGAACCTCAGTGGACCTACTCCATGCCCCCCACCCAGCCCGACCCACCATTGGCGGTCGGGCCTTCAGCCTCTCTGCTCCCACCCTTTGGAACTCCATCCCACATTCCCTTCACCTCATTCCCTACCTTGATTTCCTTAAGGCTCGACTCAAGACTCTCCTCTTCAACTGTGCCTTCAGCCACACTCCTTACCCCAACCCTCAGCCTCCAGGTCCAAATCCCGAACTGTCCAGCCCGGATGTCTGCCCAATGTCATTTTGTATTATAATTACAATACAGTACTCATTTCTACATGAAGGGGACGCTTTAAAGATATTTTCTAACTTGCTCTTTTAAGCCCATAATATGAGCACTTTCTCAAAGCTGTTCTGTTGGATCCCGTGACAATAATAAACAAAAGTCAAGTTTATATAAAAAATAGACGCATAACCATTATTCTCTTGACCGTGCCATTAATCTGTTAGCTCGATTGTTGGGTTCGAGGAAACTTCTCTGAACTCCCAACAGTTTAAAAAAACTGTACTGCTGAACTTTTTTTTCCCCTCAAGAATGTAAATATTTGATGGCTATCTTCTTTCTTTATTTTATTTTAAAGTTCACTTGCTGGGATGCTGCAAAGAGGTTACAAAGAAACAACTTTCAGCTTTTTGTTTGTTGGGTGGGAGGGGTGGGATCTGATCAAGCACAAGATGGGCACAGCCAAAGGGAGAACCAGATCCTGTCATCCTGCCAAGCTCTGTCATTTACCTGCTAACTGCTGTGCGCAATTGGCCGCCTTGTTTCGTCCACAAAATGTATACATTCAATTCACTTTACAGTATATTCCGTGAAGTGCTTTGAGACGTCTACAAGGTGTGAAAAGCGCTAAATCAACTAAGTAAGTATTATTATTAACTTCAGTACAGCAACGGCACACGTTGTTGAGGAGGATCGAATTAGGTGGTGATGTTGAATTTGTACAAATCCTTGCTTAGACCCCATTTGAAGTAATGTGACCAACAGTACAGCGTGGGTTTAGGAGGATGACACCAGGACTGGCAGGGGATTGGCATCACGATAGACTGGATAGGCTGGAATAGGAAATCAATCAATCGATTGATCTGTAGTAAAATTGAAACTGAATGAATCTTGCAGATTGATAAACCAAACTGGAAATTTTGCATGTGGGCTCTTAACCCAGGATGTAAATTAGACCCCCAGTGAATAATAATATTAATAATAATAATCCTTGCATTTGATATAGCGTTGATCACATCTTTGAGATATCTCAAAGCGTTTCACAGAATGTACTCTAAAGTGATTTGACTGTATATTTCGTAGGCGACCAAATCAATATTAATTTTTATTTTGGAATGGCAAACAGGATCAGGCTCACCTGTGACATATTCCATGCTCGATCAAACTGCCTGGAGCCATATGTCCTCGCGCCGCGGGTAATTGTGGGTCATTAACAGAGCAAAGAGCCAATTCCTCTTTGAGAGGACGAGAGAACGAGAGAACAGGGGAGAAGGTTCCAAAACAAATGCTGATCACATTGCAAAGTATTGTGTGATTGATACCGAGGTATTCATGGCACAATTTCAATTTGATTTCCACCCTCATCACACAGCCCAACGTGGCCAAAGCAGGATCCAACCTTGAGGTCTTTGAACTTCTGTACCTATTTCCAAGGGCAGGGGAAAATGCGGTGGAAAACAGCTGTGTTTTGCTGTGTTCACATCAGTACCACCCACCCAGTGAACGCTCTTTGCCAAAGGGTTGAGTTTTTTAAAACGTTGTGTAAAATTGCCTTGTGGACTAAGTGCGAGCACAACAATGGGCAGAAGCCTAAACTTAACAAGGCTCAATGGGAGGTTGGGGTGGAGGTTGGAAAGGGAGGGAGGGAGAAAGCAGTTTCACACTGTGATGGGGTAGGGTAAGTTGTCTGCAAGGATGCAAGTTAGAGTAAAATGGGCTATAGAGGCCCTCATAATTAATAAGAATATTATAATATTATATATTATACATTATTATATAGATATAGGCCTATTATTTCCCACAGAACATCGAAGTAGGATAGGCCAGAGCTCAGTGAAAACAATTGATGATGGGTTCACTGATATCTTGGAAAGGCACATGGCTAGAAAGAGGAACGGAGGCTACAAGATTGAGAATAGACCTGGAGATTCAAAAAACTCCAGGGGGCCAAACAGTGCCTGTGCTATTGGAGTGAGTCATATGGTGTAAGTCAGGGCAGCAAAGTGAAGATGGATTGAGTCCCAAGTAAAGGTACATGCATCGTGGGACGTTTCCCAACGTACCCGCTTGTGTCAATGTTCTCATGAGTGTTTGCATTGTCATTTTTCTGGGAAGCAGAAATATGTTTTTTTTCCTCTCATTCTATACCTCCATATATAGGGTACAGGATCAAGGGGGTGAAGGGTGATTTCGGGGCAGATACCGGGAAAGTAGTTCCTGACACAGAAGGTGATTAAATGACTGGAAAAGGTTTATCATAAAGGGCGATTGATGCTAATGGGAGGATGGTAGGGTGGAGTTCTTTGGGCGGGGGAAAAGCAATCTGGAGGGGCTTTCTTCAGGGGAACTGCCCTTGAGATCCCGTAATGGTAGATGTCAATGCCAGGAGAATGAATCACCTTGAAGTCACTCTTGTCTGTAGCTTTGCGAACAGCCCAGCCCAGCCGGGTGACCTGCTGAATAAGTCAACGGAGGCATTTAAATAGGTATGTGCATTCCATGTGCGCAGGTGATAGCTGTGCACCACATCTACAAACATAGGGTGAATATTTTATGCAGAAATTGTTGAACTATTTATTCAAAAATAATCTTGTGGCATTTCCCAACATACCCGCTTGTGTCAATGTTCTCATGGGTGTTTGCATTGCCATTTTTATCTAGTGAGAGGTTTAACTTTCAGCTGGGTTATCTCAGCGTAGTTAAAATGTTACAGAGAGGCGAGTGAACTCATTTACTGGGACAGAAATTCAGAACTGGCAGCTGTTAGCAACTTGTTAAAATTAAAGTTCACAGAGTACAGATAAATATTGTCTTTAATCCGTGCTGTTAAAATAAGTCTTCGTGGAACAGCCCTATTTAAGAGAGTGATATAAAATGCATCCAAAAGCCGGTTTTGGCTGATTTCCTATATATATTTGAAAGAATTATTATTGCCACATTATTTTACATGGAATGGTGATTTACATGGGAGGGTGGGCGAGAGATTCAGTCTTATTTTCTTGGAAGATCCCACAACATAAACTTCCTTGAAATGATTCCTCGTCAGTTTGGGGGAATATTTACATTAGAAAGCACGGATAAAGAGAAAGGTCATTCAGCCCATCAATCTGCTTCCTTTCATTTTTTTTTTTTTGAGAATTATTCAAAACAAACTGAGGATTCCATGCACCCCACCTACACATGAAAATTCCAGAGACAGATTTTGTAATGTAATGTAATGATTTTGCATGTTTCTTACCTAAATCTGGAAATTGTTAGGTGCAGGTTGGCGTGAGCTAACACTGGACCCCAGTGTCCGCAGACTAGAATTGTGTCAAAAAGAGAAAGGTATATGAGAAAGGTATATGAGCATCTTATGAAACAACAAAAACAGGCAGTGTGCACACACACATGAGCATCCAAAAATGGGAATATATTATAAGATAAATCTGGGAAAACGAAAGCCAACGTCAATTTTTCACAACAAAATACTATCGTAGGCTTCAAGGAGAATGAACTGCTGTCATATGTGCTGACTATCTATAGAACAATGTAAATAACGCAGACATTTGGAGATTTGGTACCAGTTGTTCTGCGATTGCTGTTGTACAACATTGTAGAGGACACACCTCTGTTTGCACAGTAAACATTGAGAGATATTGGTGTGTGCAATAAGTCATTAAAGGTGAAGGCAAATGCTTGATTTCTCCAAGAATGAGAGCACCTCACTAAACCATTAGTTTAGATCAGCACAGTGGCTTGTATTGGATCTAAGAGATAAATTTCAATGCATTTTATTCTTTGAGAAAATGCATTATGTGTGTGTCTTATCTTGAAGGCCAGCGATTCAAAGCGAACTCTTAGTATTTACAAAAGATCCAGCCTGCACATAGATGGTATGCTATAATTTAAGTGGGAGTGGGTGGTGAGGGTAGGGTGGGGGCGAGGGGAGGGGGAGGGGAGGAGAGTGAGAGGAGAAGGGGTCAACAGTTGACTGCTTCCCAGGCTATGTTATCCAGATGTTGGCAAATTTCCAACCTAATCTTGTGCTCAACCTGATTGTAGTTACCCCTGATTTTTACTGCATGGAAGTAACAGGTGGTTCAGAGTGTGATATAATGTTGAGTGATCAAAAGGCTCAGATGATATCATAGGCTATGAGAATGAATCACCAGCAGCTTAAACACTCAACAAACAGAGATTGTTATAGGCTTCAAACACAACTCCCATCTGTTATTCCATTGTGCCAGCTTAGCTCAGTTGGTAGCACTCCCACCTCTGGGTTAGAAGGTTACAGGTTCAAGTCCTGCATGGGGACTGACGCTCATCGCTAAACTGATGCTCTAGTACAGTAATGTGAGGGGTGGGGGTGGGAGAGGAAACCTTATGCTGTCGGAGGGGTCGCTAAATGTGCTTCCTTCTACATGGATGTTTAATGTCCTACAACAGTATTTCAATGAATTTAATATGTTTATATAGTGCCATTCATGTTTGGAGGGCATCACAAAGCACTGGATTGGCACCTGAGCTAAGGCTGGGAGCCAAGATTGGTAGGGAGGAGAAAGATAATCCTTGCGTTTTGTTATTGTGCCTTATCACTTCTTCGAGACGTCTCAAAGCACTTCACAGAATATACTGTAAAATGAATTCTCAAATGATGAGCAAAAGCGAGGTCAAAGAGATACATTACAGTAAGTGAGGTCAAAGAGAGGTCAAAGAGGTACAATAAAGAAGATTTGAGAAGCTTTGAAAGAAAAGAGAGTCCGAAGAAGAGAGTTTTTCCTGATCATTAAATAATGATTAACATTTTTGAGGGGAGATAGGTTAAACAAGAATAAAAGTTCTAGGAACATTTTATTTCACATTGACCTGGCATTACAAAATAAGTCAATAAAAGTTGGATCAAGCATTTTGGAGCGAGCCAGCGAGATAGACAGTGCAGGTATTTCTAGAAAAAGCATGGCATTTTTGATTTAGCAGAAAGTCAGTTTATCAATTAACTATTGATCAAACAAACAAACAAACAAAACTTACATTTATATAGCGCCTTTCACGTCGAGAGGACGTCCCAAGGCGCTGTACAGTCAGGTAGGACAAGAGCAGGGTGGGAAGGATCAGGGCAGGATGAAGAATAGTAGGAAAAGTAACTGTATATTAGTGCGCGAAACGTGGCAGCCAAATTGCGCACAGCAGTGTCCCACAATCAGTCACGGAAGTGGGACTAGGGGCAAAAGGGGGTAAAGAAGCAAAAGGGGAGGGGTCGAGGCAGGGGGAAGAAAAGCAGGAAAGTCGACTGTATACTTGTGGGCGAAACGCGGTAGCCAAATTGCGCACAGCAGTGTCCCCACAAACAATCGCGAAAATGGGGCCAGGGGAGAAAGGGGGAAAAGAGGGTAAGGGGGGAGAGGGAGGGAAAGGTGGGATGGGTTAGGGTTAGGGAGGAGGAGGGGGGAGAAAGGGGGGTAAGGAAGAGAGGGAGGGAAAGATGGGTGGGGGCAAGATCAGGAAGAGGGAAGAGGGAGGGAAGGGGAAAAGGGAGGAGAGAAAGTGGGGAAAGGGAGTGAGGGAAGAAGAAGATGGGGGCAGGGGTGGGGGGAATCAAACAACAATAATAAACAACAAAAGCAATAATATTAATAACAAAAACAGCAACAAACAACAACCAACAATCGTCCAGCAACCACTCCTTGTCCTCGCCGCCCGCCTGGATGATCCCTGAGATGGCGGGAAAAAAAAAAAACTGTTCTATAATGTTGTTTTAATAATAATTATAATAATTATTTCCATATTGCTGACAAACGCGGCTGTGATTTTAGAAAACTGACCAATCAGCTTTGGTCCTGGAGCCCTGTGGTAAGAACACTCACTTCACCAGTGAGAGAACCTGGGTTGATTCCCAGCAGGGCAAAACATTACGCAGTGGTCTTTTCTCCACACGCCTCTATTTACCTAACAGTAAGTAGGAAGCCAGATTGTTAGTTAATTGGCAGATCGCTTTTCTGGGGGGATAATAATCCCTTTAAAAAAACAATAATTTGGTTACTGAATCCATTACTGTTTGTTGGACCCTACAGTGCCCAATTGGCTGCCACGTTTCACCCACAAAATATAAAGTCAGTTCACTTTACATTATATTCTGTGAAGCGCTTTGAGATGTTCTCGAAGGTGTGATAAGGCACTATGTCAAATACAAGAATTGTTATGATTGTATTATACAATAATCACTAGACGACTAGATCACAAGATTGGTCTGAATGTAGATAATCATAGAATCATAGAATTATACAACACAGAAGGAGGCCATTCACCCCATCATGTCTATGCCGGCTCTTTTGAAAGAGCTACCCAAAATTAACCCACTGCCTTGTTCTCTCCCCAAACAATTACCTACTTCTCTCTTAAAAGTTGTTATCAAATTGGCTATTTCCCGCCCCCCTCCCCCCCACCACACACCCCATCACCCCTTTAATGCAATGCATGATACCAGTAAGATGGAGCCCATCACCCTGGAAAAGAGACATAAGAGAGCACCTTTTTTACAGATACATAAGGTACCGAAAGTGAGTGAGAAAGTTAATCCAGAACAAGGGGATTGTTTTAATTAAAACAAGGAATGTGTTACAAAATTCTGCAAGCTGTATGGATTTCAGAAAGCAGCATAAAAACTGACTTTCAAGTAACTTATCTAGACAGAAACCTAACAAACACACAAAACATAGTCAGCAATTGTAATACGGACCGAGATATAAACTTAGCATCTATCCATGTGTGAAAAGTGGTGTTTTTCAGGGGAAATCATTTCTGTCATTGTGAATAAATGAGTTTCGTATCCATTATCAGCCGGAAATGTAACGACAGGACACAGATGGCAGATCCTCAAGCTTAAAAACAAGGCAATTATTCCCATGATTTACTCGACTTGTCACCACAGCATAAATCGTTTTAAAGCGTTTACGCTCAAACCTCTTTTTAAAAATTTTTTGTAAAAAAAATCATATCGGTTAGCAAATTTGCTTAATTAACAAAGATGATGTTTTCTGTGTATGTGGGTGTGTGCGGGGTGTGGTTGGTATGTGCATGGGTCGGTGGGGGTTTTGTATGTGTGTGGTGGGTGGGGTGGTGTTGGGGGCTAATGGAGGCACGGAAAAAGACCATTTACAGTGCAGAACCGTTCCTGTTGAAAAACAGTAGCTTAATTAATGAAGGGGGTATATGTAGGTCTAGAAACGCTTCCTTTTGTGCAATCCTGTTTGTGCAGCTGTTGTTTAAAGCTACAAAGGATAATTAAATCAAAAGACCAGGACACGGTTTGGAAACATAAAACCCGGCCTTCAAACGCTCCTGGTCTTGTGAGGACACTGGGCTGCAGCGGACACTCCTAGAGAGGCCGAGAGGGTTGGTGTCACAGGTCAGATTCCTCTGCTGGCTTCGATAGATCTCCTTGCACACTGCAGCCAGCGATTGCTGATGCAGGATGCCACGAGAGGGACGGGAAATGGTCGGATGAGCTCCTGGCTGCTTGTTGGGTCGTGGGGAGACAGGGAGGGACTTGGAAGAGGCGGTGATGGGGGAAAGGGAGAGCGTTCAGCTTGACCCCGTGCTCCTAGGAATTCTCGAGAGCTTTGGAGCCGAACATCAAAGCTGTGTTGTTGAGTTGCACGCGGGAGAGAGCCTGTGAGCAGGCTTGCAGAGGGATGAGGCCTGGGTTGGCGGGCGGCAAGATCGATGCCATTGCCTAACAAAAGGAGAGCGAGTAGGGTGAAAAAATTTGACATGCCATTGTGTTAACTATCACTGGTTTTGATAGGAGCCACAACTGTTAAAAGAAATCAGGAGAGAGATTGAGTAGTGAGTCTGGGATAATGGCTGCTGGGATCTGGTCCCCAGTGCACAAACCATTGACAAGCTATTGCTCCACTCACACCATAGTTTCCTCTCTGCCTTCCTGCTATTCCCCTGATCCCCAAGGTAATTTCAAAGAGCGGGAAAGCCAGTTCTCCTTGTTCTATCCACATATTAGACCAGAAAGCAATAGTTTGCAGACTTATTGATCCTGCTGACGATTGAGACTTCTCTTAACACCAGACAGACTAGAAACCCTGTCTTGAGAGGCACGAGGGCAGTTCTGGCAAGCAGCCCGGTTTGTATGTACACTTTTGATCCCTCGTAGACCTGGGATTAATGAGCTTTGCAAATTGAAGTGAATGAGACTGTTTTTTAGAAAACACTTTAACAATTGATGAGCTGGCACTAGTATGCCTCTCTAATGTTCCTGTTTCACAATTCCTTTTTTTTGCCTTGATCACGTTGTGCGGAGAATAACCTTCTTTCTAAGGCAAATTCACTTTCCTCTGTTAGTAACGGGGTAATGCCAGATATTTTGACGTCTTCCGGTACAAAATTGTAAGTCCATCGCTACGCTTAGCTTTGCGCCGCTTCTTTCCAAAATTTGTGGGAAGGGAGGTTCAAACTAAGTGGGGGGGCAAAAAGGCTGGGGAAGAAAAGCCATTCCTTCCGCAGGGGTTATTACCCCTGGGAAAGCAATCCAAACCAAACCAAGAATTCCATGCCTCCCACTTACGACACATGGAAATTCCAGAGATAGATGATTGGAATAGAATTGTATGCATCCTGTTTACCTAATTTACCTAATTCCAGAGGTTGGCAAGATTAAAGTTGGGGACCACAGAGTGTGCGTTGCAGTAACAGATAATACCTTGTACAGTAGCTTGCCATTGGTATAGCTGTCCAGCATGCTTTCCTACTGTTTGTCCAGCTACCCTCCCTATTAGTAAACCTTTAACAACAACAACAAAATTACATTTGTATAACACCTTTCACTTTGGGAGGACATAAATGCTATCCTAGATGCTGGACAGTCAGTGTTTTGGATGCAAGCTGTGGGTTGGGATTGGGGAGGATGGAAGGCATGAGGGAAGGAGTGTAATCAAAAGCACAGTTGAAAAGGAGGGTCTTGAGATGAGTCTTGAAGGAGGCAAGGGAGAGTGCGAGGCAGCGGGAATGTGGGATATAGTTCCAGAGGGTAGGAGCAGAGTGGTAGAAGGCCCGCCTGTCAACCACAACAACAACAAAATTACATTTGTAGAACTAGGCATGGGATGTGAAGCAGGCAGGAGCCTGCTGAGTGGAGGGAATGGATTTAAGGGTGAAATCTGCTGAAGTGTAGAGTCTGAAGTGTTGTATACATGTTTCCAGCGGCATTTTTTTAAAAAACATCAGAGGCACGTGTTCTCAAACTCAACGACCAGCGAAAGGGCTTTGAAACCAGCCCATGGAAAATCTTCCTCAGTACCCGATGGGCCATGACTCAAAGAGCAAAGAAACCTCGCCTGTTCATGCCGACAGCATCGCACTTTGTCGGTTTTCTGTATTTATTTTAGTTATTTTATTTTCCTCTGCATTGGAAAATGCGTGAGGCCTGACTCCATCAACCAGCTCCTGTGCTCCAGGTTCAACACCTTGTGAAATCTACCCTTAACTCAAGCCAAGGACTCAATGTACCATTAAGGCAAACTCCAATGGCTTTGAGTTTCTATCGCAAAGAAGTTTGCCAAGTTCCAGTGCTACATTTCAGAGATATTACCAATTAGGGTAGGATCCAAGCCATTGACTTCCTTAATCGCTTCCCACACACACAAGCCACATTTGCTTGTCACTCTAAATGCATCAGAACTGTACATTTTTTTATGCCAACCGACAATATAACTTTAAATTATATTGTCGGGCGCTAAATTGAAATTGATGGCACAGAAAAAAAATGCCCTTTAGCCCATAGCTTCCGTTCTTTTAACGAGCAAACCTTTCAGCCCCAAATACCTGCCCTTTCATCCTCCTTTTCTTTTAGCTATCCATCCAGTTCCCTTTTGTAAATTGATGGTTCAAAAACATCTAAATGAACACCCCCTTCATTCTTTCGAATGGGGTGAGAGCCATGCAGGGTTTCAGTGAGGGAGTTAAAGCACTTGCCACAGGCTCGATGGGAATGAATGACATTCATCTGCCTTTGCTGTAAACCATTTCAGAAGGCAAGGCATCATAGCAAGTGAGAACATTTGGATTCAGGTGCATCGGACACAGCAGGGAAAAGGAACGCTTTGCAGAGAATCCCAAATCACGGTTTTAAAGCTAAACAACGTTTAAAGGAAAATCAATGTCTACCCAATAAAAAGAAGTGGCTCCAAGGCATCAATGAGTCTTTTTGGCCAAAATGCTTTTGTGAGCCATCAAACATTGTCGGATTCCATTCGACTGTATCTGGTTTTCTTTTTACCACAATGTGAATTCTTGTCTTGGGGTGTGAAGTTCCACATAAAAAGGGGCTTTCTTCACAAAGCGTGGCCTTAATACCTCTCGCTTGATGTTTTCGTGGGGTTTTACTCCGTGATTCTCTCTTCTTGAGTGGGGAGCTGATCCTTCCCGGAATATTGTTCCATGAGACTCTCTCTCTTGTTCTTTCTCTCTCTCATGCTCCGTCTTGTACTCGGTTTCTCTTGCTCGCTCTCCTTTGTTTGCTCTCTCAGCACTCCATCTTACTCTCTCTCTCTCTCTCTCTCTCTCTCCGGTATTTGTCCAACTATCCTTCCTTCTGTGATAAACCCAGAGAATTGCCAGAAACATGTAGCTGGTGGACTGACATCTGCAATGGTTAACCTTTTGCGGAGCGGGGAGGTGGTGGGAGGGGGTGACCTTTTATTCACATGGGAATTATATTAATTCTGTTTTATTTTATTTTTAAAAGCAAGCCTGTGTCATTTTGCTTTTCCAAACTGGGATTGAAACATAACAGAATTTCCCTGCCAAATCCTCATGCGTCATATGCACCCCCATTCCACTTCCACCCCCCCACCCCCTCTCCCACCCCCACCACCGGGCAGAGAGCAGGTAAAGCAACCTGAGAGACAACACATCACTCAAAACCTCCACTAGGAGGTGTATGGCTTCAGCTGTAGACATCTCCTCTCTGTCCCCCTCTCTGGCTGTGGAATGCTCCCCATTGTGTTTCCCTGCCTATGATGATCTTCCTCTTCGCCCTCGTTTCCCACTTTCCTCCCCTCCTCGGCTCAGTATCAGGCAGCACCAGTGTTAAGCACTCAGAGACGCTGTCCCACGGTGAAGGGCACTAAATAAGTGCAAGTTGTTGCTGCTTGAGCGCGTCCCTGCCTGATAAACAAATGCCATATTCGCTCGCACCCCTGCCCTTGGCTCAGCCTCGGGCTACGCCATTGTGAAGCGCTTTGAGACCCCCACCCGGTATGGAGGGCGCGATGTCATTGCAAGTTATTGTTGTACTTGTGGCCCTGTGGGGACCAATGCAAGGTGGTTGCCATGGAGACTGGAGGGTGTGTTTTCCACGTTAGTTGTCCAGGCTGAGAGAGCAAGCATCCAGAGCAACCTCTGGGGTATCTTACGCTGTCATTAAACTGAACTCTGGTGCTGAATGCCAACATCAGCAGGGACCTAGTACCAACTCCGCAGTTCACCATCAGTGCACATTGCCATCTTATACTGTCCTGAAGAGACAAATTTGACCTTTGAGACATGATTTGACCCCCTCCCCACCCCATCCCCCCACCCAACCACCACAACCACATTATAGTGAGGTTCTTCTGCAATAACAATCCTTGCAACTTAGATAGTGGCCATAACATCAAAGCGTCTCACAACGTGAAGTGTAGTGACTGCATCTTGTAGCTAAATCCTCGTGGGAAAATGTACGTGTGTAACACACAATCACTAGACTTGCTGGCGATTAATGACCTGTAGGTTCTTGAGTCGCTCTATATGATTTATCCAATGCAAGGATTATTATTTTTAACTGCAATTCATTCCTGGCCCCAATCATTGTGGAATTGTTTCCCACAACAATAATGCAATAGCTCATTTGTCCAATGTTAGAGCTATTATCAGCTCTTTGAGACACTAACCTCCATGAAGAGGCATTGTTGTGTATACATGCAACTATTGTAATCAGGCAAACGGGCTCTCAGCCACAACGCTCCAAAACTCTGCCACACGCCACCGTCAGTCCCTCCACAGTTTCCCCGATCTCCTCCTTTTCAAGTCCCACAAGAAGACCTCCTCTTCGATTGTGCTCACGGCCACCTCCCCCCACCATCCCCCTCCCCTGATTTAGAGTCAGGCTCCGCCACAGTTAAGCGCTCTGAGACACTACCCGGTTTAGAGGGTGCTATATAAGTGCAAGTTATTGTTGTTGTTTGTACGAGGGTGAGCGGTCCGAGCTGGACAAGGGATGGGCAGCTTATCGGTGACTCATACTGACAAGCCATGTGATCCAGATGATTCGATTGTATAGGTGTTTCTCAAAGTGATAAGTCTCCATAAAAATCTCAAGTTCTTTCTCTCGCTCTCTTCCCCCACTTCAATGGGAAAGGTGTCAAAACAATCAGAGGCTAACTGGCTTTCTTAATGGGTCTTTGTGCACAAGTCCAGGCAGATCTCCAAAGGAAGGGGTGTAGTTGGGTGTGTAGATTGGGCCTTGCCTCAGAATCCAATGCAAACGGTGCAGCCTTGACATGGAAACCAAAAGTTGGTCCTAACCAGCAGCATGTGGAAGTTGAGGGTGGAAAAGGGGAGAAAAACAATTGATAAAAACACAGAGCGCATTTTTTGTGGATGTGTTTTGTGCAAGCAATTTCCTTGTTGTGGTAATAAATGGTGGGGAAACAGCTTGTATCTACTGAAGACATTAGGAGTTTAACTGTGTTTTCATCAAAACCTTTTGTCTTGGTCTTTGATCCACTAAGCGGTGATAAATCCCCTCGGGCTCCATTATCTGCTGGGTTTGTCTCAGTCTCATCAGCTAGTTACCGGTTTGAACTGCGAAACAAGCAGAAACGACAATGCGGTGATAAGAAAGGCTTTCAATAGGATTCTTTAGGGAGGGGTGGGTGGGGGAGGAGGAGTTGGGCAAAGAAAGCAACTAAATTGTGTTGATAAAGAAAAAGAAGAGTGTGGATAAAGCATCACTGGGAATAGCCGACGTCCTGTCCTGTCTGTGCCAGTTCATATGGATGTTAAAGATCTTGCGACGCTATCTGAAAAGAGAAGGGAGTTTCTCCCTGCTTCCCAGTGTCCTGGTGTGACATTCCCCAGATAAAACTGGCGACTCACTTTGTGACTGTTCTGTTGGATGCTGCTGTGCGCAAACTGGCTGGTGCGCTCGCCCACAAAAACACAGAATCACTATGTCACACAATTGTGTTGACATGGAACCACAACACTCTCTACCCCCCTCCCCCCTGCCCCTCCCCACTTACTCCCAAACTGCATTTTACAAAGAATTAGATAAATCCTTCAGGGAGAAAGGGTAAAGAGTATCAAAGGTTGTTGGAAAAGACCAGGGGGCCATGGGATTAGATTAGATTAGACGGTTGACAATGGGAGAGCTAGCATTAGCACAGAGATGAATCCTTTCTCCGACTCTTTCCAAGATTGAAGACTTCCTAGGAATTCTCCTCTGTACTTTGTTACTCAATATTGACAAGCCAGGCGAGCTCCACTTTGCTGCAATTTGGTGTAAACAATTGAATTAAAGGGGAGGTGTATTTACTGAATTAATAATAATAATGATCCTTGTATTTGGTATAGCACCTTATCAGGTAATTGAGACGTCTCAAAGTGCTTTACAGGATACTAATATTTTAATATTAATCCTTGCATTTGATATAGTGCTTTTCATGTCTTCCAGACTTCTCAAAGCGCTTCACAGGATGTACTATAAAGTGAATTGACTGTATATTTGTGGGCGAAACGCAGCAGCCAATTGCACACAGCAGTGACCCACAAACAGTCGTGGATTGAAGTGAACAATTTTTATTATTGTTTTTGGGGGGATTATTATTAGGCGTGTGGAGTAAGGAAACTTGCCCATGGTTTTGCCCTGCCAGGATTCGAAACACACGTCTCACGCTTGTAAGGTGAATGCTCTAACTACTCAGCTACAGGACTCCACAATATACTATAAAGTGTATTTTATGGGCTAAACACGGCAGCCAATTGTCCACAGCAGTGACCCACAAACAACCATGGACTGAGTGACCCATTTTGGGGGATTGTTGGCAACATTATGCCATTTTTCAATAGAGCCGTGGGATGTTTAAAGTCCACCTGAACAGATGGAGCCTTGGTTTAACATCCCATCTAAAGGATGGAAGTACACACCTGAAAATTCCCTCCCCCTTTCCATATACGCGCTGTGTCCAAATCTAGAACCGAGGATTCCCTGTGATACGCCTGGGATATAAATAACCGGGCGGGCACAACAAACAATAGAACTTCAAAGGAAAATCAACTGCCGTTCCCTCTGCTATTGGGCAACCCATATGCAACCCCACTTGAAAAAGTATTGTGGCTGAAATCCAGGCCAAATACCAGCCTGTTTCACACAAGAGGGACAGAGCACAAACCATCGGTAACAGGGAAATCTCAGTGCGTAAGTGGCAATGATGCGTGGGTGGAATTTTCAATCTGCTTTGGATACTCTATAATACGCTGATGGGTTGCCACGCATGTCAGACACCCGGCCGACCACGAAAGAGTAGTGGTGTCACGCTTGTTTCTTTTTCGGTCAATAGGCGAGTGTGCAAATGAAGTGAATGACCAATTTTTCTAAGCGCGAAGTATTGTCAGGCAGGACACTCGGAAACAGTCCGTTTTGCCCCCACCTACAAAGGCAGCGACTTGGAGCAGTAACCTGTTACCCTCTTTAATCCCCCCACCCCACCCCACCCCTCCACCCATTCCCCACAAAAGAGTTTCCCAAGTTGATGCCTTCACCTACAAGAGTCAGCTCACTGCTTTCCTCCAAGAAGTGATTGGAAACGGCAGTGCCACAAACATTGCTGACATGTGTTGCCATGTGTTGATGCAGCTGGAGTGGTCGAGTGACAAGAGGCTGTGTACACAGAAACTCGCCTTGTAAATAAATGGAGCGCCGGCCACCATCTGAATTAATGCCAAGCACTCATAATTGTTCTGTAAACCCTTCCTTCAATTATTATCAACAAGCTTCCAAGAAAATGGCAAGTTTCAGAGGCAAAGCGTTTGGAAACAGCTTTCCCTTGTACACATACATACATCTGTGTACAGATCCCACCGGCTGGTAGAGAATGCTATTGTACTGTGCAAGACAACAAGGGGAACCAAAGAGACTTTCTCCGACTTTTCCCCCCGCAGCTTCCTTGGGTTTTGTGTGTCTGCCCAGCTCAGTTGGCAGGGATCTCGCCTCTGATTCAGTAAATCATGGGTTTAAGGAGGAATGGGTTGGAGGGTTGGAGGAATTTTTTTTAAGCAAAATTGGCTTTTATGTTGGTCTACAAAATACACAGTCACTACACTCGTGACTCCTGAGCCATGTGACCATAAAATTATTTGTAATTTCCCTGACGCTTTTGATATGATTAGAAAAAATTCTTAATTTTTATCCTGTTGTATCAACATGGGGAGTGGTGGTGTGAATATCATGTAAATTTCAAATCCGAATTTCAATTCAGTTGCGAATTGAGTCGGCTCTTTGAGACGACTCGAAGATGTGATAAGGCACCGTATTCAATTCAAGGATTATTATAGACTATATTGTTACTTGAATAACACTGGGTGTAAAACAAGATGTCTGTTAACTGATTCAATGCAATACTTATCAAATGTAAATGCAGGAAAGAGAAGGATGGAATACTGTACAACGGGAATGTCTGAGAGGATACAGATATTTGAGCGCAATTGGCGTTGCACCGCTTTTCCCCCACAAATACAGTCAATTCACTTTACAGTACGTACAGACACTAAGACATTTGTGCAGTGTAACAAGCAAGCAAGTCTATTGGACTAGAAACTCCATTTCGTCTTAACCCTCCTGTAAGACCATTTTGTCTTCAAATTTAGAGGAGAAACATTAAATCAGGTCTGATTTGGAAGCCTGCTTCTTTTCAAGAACTGTTGGGGAAGAATCAGCTCCAAATGAAGATCTTGATTCAAGGATTTTGCACAAATCTGCGGAATCTTGAATTAATAAGACGAAATACGGGCTGAGACTGGGGGGGAATTTGGGGTCACGTGGCACGTGTGGAGGGCAGAGCGGCTAATGTGGAACAATAAGAAAATAAACAAGGGTGGTGGGGTGGGTCAGCAGTTTTAGAAATAAGACCTCACTCAATACAAGTTCAAACAAACCAATGATTACCAACACAACGCAACATAGGGCAACAGAGAGATCCTGATCTTCCCACAGGAGGAATTCTGAGCTATGTTTGGCTCCTTCCTCCCCTCCCCACCTCCCCTCCCTACCCCCCATCTCCCCCACACCACCTCCCCTGCACATTGGTGGCAGATAAAGATATGGAAATTACAGCTGAGCCAGGCCAAACCGGTGCTCAGTGTCTTGCTTTGCTGTGTTTGTGTGCGTCCGCGATCAAACCCTTCTCACGCATCTGGCTGGCCTACAGGGTGTGGCTGTCAAATGCCCCATTAGACCTGAGCGGGTTAACCACTTAAAAACAGTTAAACTGAGTTAAATCGCTCGTCCCAGTCCCGTCGCGGCAATCTTAAATGTGATCTGAGGAGCCAGGGTCCACCACTGCTTATCTTATCAAATAACATGCTGTTTGGATTCTTCATTCTGTGAAACATCTGTGAATAATTAATAATATTGAAACCACTATAAGATAAACACATCATAAACTGCTCCTAAAATTAACACTTAGGAGCAATCTGTCTGGGACCTCCAGTCTAGGGCCCTCAGGTCAACAACAATAATAGGTCAGTTCAATTTGTTTCTTTACATAATGAATCACAGACCGGTATTCCAGCAATATGAAAGGCTCCGAGATGCACTGAAACACAACTACTGTTACACAGTAAATTTTGCATAAGCAAATAGTGGCTAATTATTCTCACTCAACCAGAAGACTGCACCTATGCAATCCGGCTCGATCAGATGCAAGGCTTTAATTTCCACTCCATGTTACACAGGTCAGATTAGACTGCCTTTAACAAAGGGCTAGATAAAGAGAGTTGAAGCAAGGTCAGCGAGAGGAACCGACGGACAAAAAAAAGACTTTCTTTGAATAACGGATCTCAGTGGTAACAAGTCGGCCTTTCTCCTTCACTGCTGGGCTGCTTCCTTGCATTGCTAAGTGGCGTTGCTGTGGCGGATACGTATACAGTGGGGAGCATTGTGCTCTGAGCAACAATCTCGCGAAGCAAGGCAGGACTTTGCCTGGCAGGTAAGTTGAAAGGGTCTTTTAATAAAGAAATAAATCCTTACCTTTTATACGCCGCCGCCGACAACTTTTGCTTTCACAGCGCCCTTCATGGAGGGCCGGCTTCTCGGGGTGCTTGAGAAATAAGCTCCAGCACTTTTTACGTCTAGAGGATGTCTTAAAGCGCTTCAAAGGATTCACTGTAAAGTCTAGGGGCGGGGTATATTTCCAGACAGTTTGCACACAGCTTGGTCCCACAAACCAATGAAGTGAACGATCGATTTCACCCGGGGTGAGGGTAGGCGTGAGTTGTTGTCCAGAATCCCAAATTGTGGTCTTTAACACGCACCTGACTGAACATCTCATCCCCCTGTACAGACCCCACCATCTCCCTTCACTGTATTGGAGCATCGTCCTAAACTGTGTGAGTTTAAAATGCTGACTTTATCTCTGCAACACCATACGCACCCACTTTTCATTGTCCTTTATCCAGTGAATAGTCAAGCCCCCAAACCGAAAGCTGATAGCTATATTACGTGGATTGCTATCAGCCTGCAAACCCACAAGGAGTAGCAATAAAATGTGCCACTTTATATAAGTAGCAAATGGTAAGTTAACAAGGGTTTTTGTTTCACCTCCCGTTCCTTGTGTGGGTGGTGAGAACTGCGATCAGTTCATCGCTTGCTGATGGCACTAACGGTCCATAGATTTCCATTGCCAGGCCTTTTGACTTAATAGTGCATATAGTGCAAAAGGAGAGTGAGAGTGAGAGAGAGAGAGAGAGAAGAGAGTGAGGAAATAACCCTTCTCTTCTAACGTATCACTCTTATGAACTGATGCCTGAACGGGGGAGGTTGAAGAAACAGCGAGTTCTCAATACATTACATTAAACGCTCCGAAACACGGTCCACTGTGAAGGCTTTAATCTGGCTTCTGCAGATGTAGTCACCGTGAGACGCAAGTGTGGATTTGTGTGCCATCGGCTTTGCGTGCTAGCAAAGTGCGAAATCAAAGCTGTGTCAAGGGCAAAGACAGCAACAATAAAATTAGATTTTTATAGCGCCTTTCATGTCGGGAGGACATCCTAAGACACTGTACATTACAGACCTGATTGATTTGTTGCCTATAAAACACCTGGGAGTTGCTTGAGGAGAATCCTTCTTCACACCATTGATGGATCGAGAGTTCTGACTCCCGACATTCCCAATCAGTCTTATTTTGTACAGCAGGGCGTCCAAACTCCACCCGATGGGGTAATGGTTTCAGGTCAAGGGTCACCGGTTAATTAATGTGTTGACTGGAAGCTGTCGCTTCCAGTTGAAAAGAAAACTCATTAATTTACCTTCAGATGAAAGAAGCTCTGATATCACAAAGAGACAAACATGTGCCTCGTGCCACTTTCGATGCTCCAACAGACCAACTCAGGAGGAAGCTGAGTTGAGCTTTAATTGCTCTAGGGGACGCTCCTCAGTATTGGCAGAGTTTGACACTGATCCATGGGGAAGGGGGAGGTGACGCTACTCGTGGCTAAGAGGAAAGTGTTTGGGTGCGATCTAAAGATGGGCAAAGAGTGGGATGAGGAGACGAGTGGGTGGAAGGATGACGCACGCAGACGTAGGCTGCATTACCGCCAAGGCAGAAGCTCTGGGCATCTGCGAGTTGACAGCACATGAGAGACATTAGGCTCTGGTACTGACAGCAGAGCGGCCAGCGTTTGCTGGCGTGGGTTGAAAGGAATCAACGCCCGGTTTAATCCACATTGAGCGGAGTGGCTGCGGAGGAAATTAAAACAGTAAATAAAAGCCTGCGTAACAGCTGCGTAGAAGGTCGCTGCTGTAGCCCTGTTTGCCAGAGCGGCTGAACAGCAGCAAGATGTGGCCTGGCATGAATGTGGATCTAAAGGAGGAAGGAAAGCCAGACGTGTATGCATGATTGGCCTTGCCTGCGTTCAATCAATGCATTGCCCACCCAGTGAGCACTTTGTCAAAGGACGGGTTTCCTCTCTCCCTGGTGACCGCCGCAATGCATGTGTTCACTTGGAAATGGTTTTTGCCATCCTCCCCGACATGTGAGTGAACTCTGTTCCTTCCGATCTCCATTGCCTAGGGATTGGCTTCCATTGGCTTGCAGATTGGCTTAGTTGGTAGCATTCTCGGCTCTCACCTCTGGGTCAAAAGGTTGTGGGTTCAAGCTCCCGGACACAAACACATGCGTGTGCACGCATAATAATAATAATAATAATAAGAAGAAGAATTCTTGCATTTCATATAGCATTTTTCATGTCTTCTAGACATCTCAGTGTTTCACAGGATGTACTGTAAAATGAATTGACTGCATATTTGTGGGCGAAACGCAGCAGCCAATTGTCCCACAAACAGTCGTGGATTGAAATGACAATTTTTTTTTTTTTTTAAGGGATTATTCTCAGGCTTGTGGATGCTTGCCAAATCTCCTCACCTGGATTCGAACATAGGTCTCACGCTTGTAAGGTGAGTGCTCTAACCACTGAGCTATAGGACTCCATGTTGGAGAAACATACCTCTTGATGTCCATGCATACATTGGGAGGCTTGAGTGCAGCATAGTCAGAGGCAACCTCTCTTGGGCAAGACATTCAACTGAGTTTCGCCACTGGAATGTTAAAGATACCGTTAAAGAAATGTGAAGGGATTTTCTCTTGGTGTCCCTGCTGTTAATCTTCCAAATAAATTGGTCATTCACTATTTTTGACTTTGCTCTGTTCAGAATACCCACCTGGTTAGCCTTTGCAAAAAAAAACAGTCACTACACTTGACAGTCATTAACACAAGGCACATTCCACCATGATAGAGCATGACAGAAATGCAAATCCTTTCTCAATCTTTCTAATGCCTTCTGCCCCCATCTCTTCCGCTGTTGGAAACTTCACCCTTAATTGGATGGAAGTGAAGAGAGCCTTTTTCAGTGTGTGCTGGCTGTGTGTATTTAGAGCGCTGCCCTTTCCAGGTTTGAAAGTGAGGTACAGGGGGCAATGCGCTTACCAATTCAGTCGATTCTGGGATCACCCCCCACAACCAACCTCCCTCCCCACTCCACCCCCGTTTACTGGCGTTGTAGAACCGGGGCATAACTAATGTCTTCAAAAATTCTAAGCAGGTCCCCTGTGCAGAAAGAACATGAAAAGCATATTAGGTCTATTATTTCAAGTAGACTTACTACGCTTTTTGATTCTCGGAGCCCCAGGATACACAATGTGAAATGAACCTAATGTTTCTAATGTGCAGCTGCTTCCTAAATGTGCTTGCCACTCACCCTTACACCGGTTTTGTTTTGTGTCATACTGTATAAAACTATCCTTTAAAGTTCATCCCATGTGTCAAAGCAGAAGTGACCAGGGCTGTCCGTCAATGTTTGCCAGCGCAGGTTTTATTATAGGCGAATTAACAGGTCCCTAAACAGCGGTACCAGCATTTTAAGGGTCCAGTTAATCAGAGGCTTTGTGTATGAACACATTGTAGGCAAATGGTTCAGAGTCGGCACATCGTAAGATAACACTGGAACGTATGAATTGCCAAACATTGCTGAGTTGTCACACACATGGAATTTGACCTCTGGGCCCCTTTTATTGATCAGCCACAGGTTTCAGAATTTCGGCCTGAAGAGACAACAACAACAAAATTACATTTGTATAGACAACAATAACAACATTACATTTGTAGAGTGCCACAGGGAGGACGTCACAAGGCACTGGACAGTCAGGAGTCATGACCTGAGCATGGAGGTGGCTGAACAGGGTTGGGATGAGGGAGGGCAGAGGGAAATGATGGCGGCTGAAGGCACGGTTGAAGAGGAATGTCGTAAGACCAGTCTTGGGAGGGAGTTGAAGAGATTGTGGGATGGAGTTCCAAAGCATAGGGGCAGAGAGGTTGCAAGCCTGCCCACCGATGCTAGGAGGGGTCAGGTGGGAGACATGTAGCAGGTTGGAGCCTGCAGAACGGAGGGAGTGGAGAGATTGATAGGGGGTCAGCAGGTCAGAGAGGTAGGAGAGGGCAATGCCATGGAGGCCCTTGAAAGTGAGGACAAGGATTTTGAAATCGATGCTCTGTGGGAGCCAGTGGAATTGGGAGAGGGTGGGGGTGATGGGGTCGTGGGGCCTGGTGCGGGAGAGGACATGAGTTGTAGAGTTTTGGATGATTTGCCGCTTGTGGACAACAACAAGGTAATAAATTCGTGGATGACGATTTTGGTGGCTTGAGGGGAGAGGCAGTGGTAGAAGGCACAGATGTTGGGTAGACAGGGCAGTTGAGGGACAAACAAGATGCCTAGGTTCTTGACAGGCTTAGTGAGGTGGAGTATGCATCCAAGGGTGATGATGCTGCCAATGACTGAGGTGTGGAGGCGCTGAAGAGCCAATCAAGAGGGCCTCAGTCCTATTGACATTCAACTGTAGAAAGTTAGCTCTCATCCAAGACTCACTGTCTGACATTCATTTTGTCAGGACAGCAGTGGTGCTGGAGTCAAGGGTGGAGGCAGAGAGATAGAGTTGGATGTCATCTGCGTACATGTGGAAGTTGACTCCATGTCTGCGGATGATGTCACTGAGGTAGAGTCTGTATGTTGAAGAGATGAGGGCCAAGGACAGAGCACCATACAAGGCTGTGCAGGGGCTGGAGGAGAAGCCATTTGTGGAGACAAAGTCGAGACTGTCTGAGAGATAGGTTCTGAAGAAGTTTGTTTGACTTAATAGCACATTCGAAGTAGAGTTTGCACATTGATTCACAGCCAATTCCACGTCCAGGTGCGTCTTTGATCCACAATTCAAAAAACAGAAGTTTCTCTCTCCCGGTGTCCTAGTCAACAATCCTCCAAATAAAATAGGTCAAGCTGCCAAGATCCCCTAGAACATATCTAGTTTACTACTCCACTTTACTATATATCATGTGAAGTGTTTGGGGGATGTGAAAGGCACTATGTCAAATTCAAGAATTGTAATATTATCAGGTGCCAGCACTTCCAAGAGCGGAAGGGAAGCAAAACTGAGGAAGGAAGAAAAAGATGGAAAGGTAAACTGCATGGGAGTAATGATCAGAAGGTCATTTATCCAATCAAGCCCACTGTACAACAGACCAATTCCACGGTCTCAAGTACAACATACAAAGTACAATTCTCAACGTGAAAGGCGCACTACAAATGTAATTTTGTCATTGTTGTTGTTGTACAACAGCCTCACCTGATCTCACCTCCCTATCAAGTGCCTTCATATGTTTCCATCCTGAGTTTCTATCCATCTCCAAATCCCTCAAACAAATTCTTATTTCCGACTTTGTTTCTCTGTCGTTTTCTACTGCTGTTCTATGAATTGTTTCTCTCTCTTTATGCAGGTCTGTCGATTCTCCTCTTCTACCCAAAGGACAGACTGTCTAGTCTGCCCCAGCAAAAAATGCCCATGAGATATTTCCAAGACTCTTAAGGAAAATATGAGACTTTTCAAATTCTGAGGTATTGATGGATCTGGGCAATATGGCGGAGTAGGAATAAAGGTTCCCCCTTCACAACTCTCTCTTGCTGTTCCCTCTTACCCTCCTCTACCCTCCCTGCCCCTATCCTGACAGGACATTACATACATTACATAATGTACAGTTAATGTGCTTTAGAATATATACTGTGAATCTCTCTTTGGGATGTCTCAACGATGCGATAAAGCATTACATTGCCTACAAATATACAGTCAATTCACTTTTCAGTATACTCTGCGAAATGATTTTAGACGTCTAGGCGACCCGAAATTTGCGATATCAAAGGCAAGGATTATTACTATTAATAACAATTTGCTGTGTTTGTTCCATTTTAATGAGCAGGAGTGACTGGCGAACACAACAACAAAAATGAAATTTAAATTGCCTTACGTATGTTTTTTTCTTTCTTTTTCCATCTCACTGTTTGAGCTGGATCCATGCCCCAACCCACTGCACCACTGGAATGTCTCGAAACAGACACTTTTCTGCTCATTTCTCCGCCACTTGTGCCACCCGAGCACCTGACAGCTAAACAAACGTTGAGCAAAACATGGCACAGGCGTTTTCAGGGAAAGTCAATATTCAGAGGAATGAGCTACAGACAACCATCAGACAAGCTGAGGCTCTTTGAGGTCAAACTTCCGACACAGGGCTTGAACCCGCAGCTTCACCGACTGCGAGGCGAGAGTGCATCCAACTGAGCCAGGTTGACACCTATAAAACGGCAGCATGCGACACTAAGCAGCTATTACTGCTAATTCTGAGCAATGCATTTCAGCACTATACAATCTTGGGTTTATAAGATTGTAAAATAATGTACTCTGGACTATTATCATGAACTAAAGAAGAATAGAGTGAACTTAACAAGAAACGTGTTGTGAAATGTCACAATATCTCCTATAAAGTTTTTTGGTCTCGTGTGTAGTTCTCAAATGCCTCCTTTCACTTTTTAGGTGTGAGCCTGATTGATTTGGCAGGTCTCTAGCCTCTGAGTGCTCCCATCCTGTCAGTTCTAGCCAGGCACTACAGGTTCCCTATCGCAGAACAGATCGATTTCAAGACCTTCACACTCGATTTTGCATCCAGTCATGCCCTGGCATATCTCTATCTCTCTGACCTGCTGCCTCTATTCCACCAGCACTGGCCTTCTACATGTCTCTCATGCCCTCCACTCCATCACTGACAAACATGCTTTCAGCCACCATGCCCCCAAACTCTGGAACACTCTTCCTCTAACCCTCTGCCTTGCCCTTTCCATCTCCTTCTTCAAGTCATGCCTGAAGACCTTCCCCTTTGCTCCTGCCTATGGTCACTTCTCCATTCCCCATCCCCCGGCTTGACGTCATGCTCCGCCACTGGGACGCTACCCTGGTGAGAGCACTACATAAATGCAAGTTGTTGAGTGAGTAAAAAGGTTGTGGATTCAAACCTTACATCGGGACTTTGAGCGCATAGTTTGCACAATTTGCGTTTCGCCCACAAATGTACAGTCAATTCACTTTATGGTATATTCTGTGAAGCGCTTTGAGACGTCGATAAGATGTGAAAAGCGCTCTAGTAATGCAAGGATTATTATTATTATTATGATAGTCTCAGCTGATACTGCAACAGTGTTGAGGGAGCGCTGAAGATGTGCCCATCGAATGAAACATTGAACCGAGATCTTCTCTGCCTGTTTTGGAGGATGTTAAAGATCTAACGGTAGTATTCAAAAAGAGAAAGGAGTTTCCCATGTGTCCCGGTTATCAATCCTGCAGTTAATATCGGGCATTCGCATCATGGCTATCTATGGGACATGGCTGTGTGCAAACTGGCTGCCGCGTTTTCTACAGTCACTGCACTTCACAGAATTCTTGGAATCGGCTTCTCCTCTCGCCTTCTACAAACACGCACAGGGTTGGGCCAGGGGCGCTGGCTGAGGATATCCGAGCAATTTATTATTGATCCTCAAAGAATTTCTAAATTTAGCGCACAAGTTAAAACAAGTTAGAACCCAGTGGGTGTGCCTTCCATACAGTTGTACAGAGTTGGCGCAGGCTGTCAGTGGTGATACTTGCACATTCCGTGTTGAACTACTTTGGCGCGGGGACAAAGATCCCTTTGCAATGCTAGGCAGCCTGTGATGTATTTGTCCACATAGGTTGTGACTGTTGAGCAACAATTTGAGGCTTCTATGATGTTAAGCTAATAAGCCTACACAAAGACAGTAATTCAGTCAGTTCAGTTTCCAGTGCATATTTATCTCGCTGCTCAGTTCCTGCTATTTACTTCGCTGAAGATTTATGAAGGTGCTTGGGAGATTATCTTTGGGAATGGCCAGTGTTGGGCTGCCTCAGACAATCTTTTGGTAGGAACTGTGTCATTGTTACTGCCAAGCTGACTGGGCTCATTTTCAACTGTAGTGGTTTTAACTTACCAGTAAGTTAATCAATGGAGAATAGCCATGACCACTGTTAGCTACAACATGCCAGATATGAGGCCCTTAACCCCTGTAAGTTACTAAGCAGCAATACTGACAGTAGTTCTTGCTCAGAAAGAAATCAATGAGCTCAAGGTTGTGACAGAACAAGACAAGGACTGGTGGGGTGGGGGTAGGGGTGGTCAGGCTCACCCGATGGCATCTTCGGTTCCATCCCTTACACCTCCCCGCTACCCACACCTCTACCCCCAACCCCAAACAAACACAAACACACATACCCCCACCCAAGCTTGGGGATCAAGTGGGAGAGAGAGAGAGAGAGAAAGAAAGAGAGAGGGGCCTGGGAGAGGCTGATCAGCAATGCAGTTGGAACAGTCACAAGAAACAGGCACATCTGGTACAAAGTGAGTAAACATTTTAACAGCACTGAAAAAGCAGCCAACGAGAAGTCTGAGTTCAGCCACGAAGCAAGACAAGCAATAGAAATAAATTTTCTCCCCTCATCAGACTATCCGATGGGCTGAAATTCTACGCATAACCAAAGGTACTACATGTGGTGATGAACGGAACCTAAATATACCTTCTCTGTGTTCACCTTGGACAATGTCACACTCCACCACACCAGGCCCACCGGCACACTCGTCAGAGGACACCACCAAGGTTTGGAAGACGTGACAGAGAACGGGGAAGTCTTGTGAACAGACATTTAGACAAGTGCAAAGGTTAGGATTGAGAAGCTTAATAATAATCCTTGCTTTTCATGTCTTCTAGACGTCTCAAAACTGAATATACTGTAACGTGAATTCATTATATTTTGTGGGCGAAACACAGTAGGCAATTGCACACCGCAGGGTCCCACAAACAGCCGTGGATTGAAATGACCAATTTATAATTGTTTTTTTCTTTTTGAGGGATTATTATCAGGCATGTGGAGTAAGGAAACTTGCCCAAGGTTTTGCCCTATCTGGAATTGAACCCAGTATAAACCAAATGTCTCGCTTCCAAGGCAAGTGCTCTAACCACTGAGATACAGGACTCTTCAAGCTCCACAAGCTCCACAAGCTTCTAGCTTGCCTTGAAGGGTTTGGACCGAATCTCAAGCCTGATCCACGTATGATGTATCATGCAGGTTACTTAGGCTATTATAGGATTGAGAATAGCTTGTATTACTGTCCCAGTGTAACAGTCAAAAGGCAACTTACCCTAGATTTAAAGGCAATTGGTACAAATTCAGGGCAGGAAATTTCTGATAGTCCTACATCTGCTTCAATAAAGCATTGTCTTAATATGGTTTAGAAAAACCATACTGATTATTTCTTGTGACCTGACCCATCTCACCTTGTTTCTCCCTCATTTCCCACTGCACCGTCTTAAACCTCGACTCTGGTCTTAGATTATAGAATCGTAGAATTATACAGCACAGAAGGAGGCCATTTGGCCCAATGTGCTGCTGCCAGCTCTTGAAAGTGCTGTCCAAATCAATTCCATTCCCCCGCGCTCTCCTCATAGCCTTGCAAATTTATAGAATCATAGAATCTTGCTGAAAAGCATGGAGTTAGCCCTTTGAATGGGTGAGTTCAAGTCATTTCCACGCATTTGTAATGGTCTCTGGTTGAGACAAAACTGCATAGATCAGAGCAGTAGCTAGCAGTCGGGCTTTTACGATGGCACTGGCATCTCTCACATTGCACTGTGCATTAAGAGATGGCTGAATGCTTTGTCTTCGTTCTAAAATTCCAGTACTTGTACCTGAATATCTAAGTGTGCCAGCAACTGTATCAAGTTATAAGATGCTTCATTGCACACAGACACAGTATAATGTGTCTTAACCTTAACACAATCGTTCTTGAGTGTTAAGGAATATTGGAGTGAACTGAAATCTCCTTGTTTGGTATCATCTTTGCATCTAATGCCCAACCTTCCATCCCTGGAGGAATTTCATTTCACCGCGCCTCTCCCCCCACCCCTCCACCCACCGCCCCCACATAAACACACACTCACACCTTGGCTTGAGAAGCTTTTTTCCTGAAATGGAAAACCTTGACATTTCAGAACCAAATTGATTTGATCATTATGAGATGTCACTTTGTTTTGTTTGCCCCTCTGTCTGGTCAGTGAGTAACCTGCCTAATCTGGTGGGCTTTTGTTGATATCTTTAAGGGCAGTAGCTGTGGCTAGAATTGCTCTCAGGGTCACTGTGTTAGGAGTGGAGAAACAACCAGGGTTCTGCTCCTGATTGCCATAATAATAACGATAATAATAAGGTCCAACTCAAGACCTATCCTGTTTGACCATGCCTTCAGCTGCCCTCCTACCTCTCTGCCCACCCTCATCCAAACCCTGCTCCCTACCTTGGGCATGTTGTTGATCCCTCCCTTGCCTCCTTCAAGGCACGTCTCAAAACCCTTCTCTGTGTGCGCACCTTTGATCATACTTCTGTCACTACCCTCCCTGCCCACTAATCCCCACCATGATCCCAAGCCTTGACTTTTACCATCCTGCCTCTCGGTGTCTCTGAGATTAGGTAAGCAAGGATCACCTCCTTGGGGAGAGAGAGTACTACCCTTCAGATACATGGACATTTCCAGGTGGAATTCTCAACCTGGTTTGGATTAAGCCTAGTAATGGGTTTCTATATGTGCCAGACACATGGATACCTCCCCTCACACCCACACAAACAAATCTGAGACATTACATCCATTTAATTGAGACATTACATCCCCTGTTGCCCAGTTATAGATGGCATTGAGGTAAATGAGTGAAATTTGCATGTGGTAGTCATACTTAATGATTAAAATGGACTTAACTAAATTGCACTGAATTCCTTCAGTCCATTTGGCTCCAAGGTATTATCTTAAGAAAGTAGGACTGTTCTAGAAAGCTGAAATACAAATTCAGAGCAGAATGGATTTAAATTTAATAGGGAAGCGTTGCTTGTACTCTATTTCTCCTAAATGGAAAATAATAAAACCAAGAAATGGTCTCAGTCGGTAAGGCTGACCCCTTACATCACTCCACAGTTATGAATGGATGAATGGCCGATCCACAGTAAGCCGTATGAGATTGACTCTGAAGAGCTGACGACAACTGTATTTAAACCACGATAATGCATTGATTTGGCTCAGTCTCGGACCCACTCATTGTTTTCCGTCCTCATTGTTTTCCATCCGCAGCAAAAGCCAAAAAGGGATCACGGACAATGGAAAATATGTGTAAACATTCAGCTCTGAATCCTCGATATAATGCCACTAATTAGCTCGATAGTGATGGATTGCCTGGGATTCACTGGGAATTAGTGATACCAGTGTCTGTTTTACACTTCAGCTCTCCTTCACCCTGAACTAGAGACTGGTCCTCCTGACGTGAAAGACGCCACCAAAAATGTAGCCTGTTGTTGTGGTTGGTTGAGATTTGGGTACCCTGCTCTGTGTCAGCCCATTGTAGAGGTGATTCTCTACATTAACACTTTGTGTGCAGTATTGAGGAGACGCTCTTTTTGGGTCCTTGTTACAGGCGGATGTTGAAGATCCCATGACTACTGGTAAAGAGAAGGGAATTTCTTGTGGTGTCTTGCCAAGCAATCTTCCAGATTAAATGTCTCTCTGTCCCATCATCTGTGACCATGCTTTTATCCACTTTGCTCCAAACCTCTGGAACACTCCCCCGGATATATCCCTCTGCCTTGACCCACTCCTTCCCCATCTTCAGGTCTAGCCTGAGATCTGCCTCTTCGACTGGGCATAAAACCTCCCTCCCCACTCTCCCCAGGGGCGCTTTGCTATATAAATGTAAGATGTTGTGGTTGACTTCACAATTGGCACCTTGCTGTGTACAAAATGGCTCCAAAAACTGGCATCTGCTTACAAACCCTGTCATTACACTTGTCAGTGATTAGCCACAAAATTCTTTGAGATGTTTCAACGTGGAAGGCTCTCTAAACAAAAGGATTATCACACTTTACTGTATTTTATAGTCACTACATTTTACAGTAAATCCTTTGTGGCACCTTGAGATGTCCCCTTACTGTGAAAGGCGCTATTATCAGAGATTATTATTTTACCATTACCACCACAGCCCGGGAGAATGTCTCTGGGTTTTCCTGAAATAAATACACGTTAGGCTGACACCACTCGGATCCTAATCCCATTATTGATCCTTAGGCAAATTGGATGGTGGCCAGAGATCAACGTTTCAGGCGGGAATTCAGGAGGATTGAGAGGGGTTTCGAAGTCAATCCTGCCCTGTGTGTCGAACGGTAATGAAGTGTTTGAGGGTTGAACCACAGGTGAGTGATCCCCAACGCATTGCACACAGCATGGATGGCATCGTTCGTTGGCTTCCTCTGACCACAGGCCGTCAGTCCTAGTCAACGGCAAACAATAGACCGCGCCGACAGTGATTTATTCCCTGACACTTAAGCGCATTTCCATATGCTTTGCGTTGAACCAACGCTGTTTACATAGCTCTGTTGTGCTGTACTCTGATTATAAACATGTGTAGTTTACTGTATTCTCCATTGATGGCCAGCCAGCACAATCAGCCCATTCATTTGGAATGAAGTTACATTTGATATCCTTCCAACAAACAAGTGGTTGCTTCAATTGGCCCTTTGCTCCTATTGTTCTCAATATCCACACAATTCCCTTGCCCAGGCTCTAGTGATGCCCCACGATAAGATAGACACTTGGAAATGTGCAGTGTAAAACTACAGTGTGGGGGGTGGGTGGGTGTGGGGGAGAGGAATATGGGTTGGATGTAGTGGGGTTGGGTGGGGTGAGGAGGCAGTAGAATTAGAATGAGTGAGAGAGAGAGAGGGAAACAGAGAGACACAGAATGAATAAAACTGACCCTCCATCATATGGGATAGTCTGTCATATAATATGATATTAGAGCAAAACTGTCACAAAATCACTGGCAATCCATTCCAGGCTGTCTACTAGTCTACAGACTATCCATCCACACCTCTGCTGCTGTTGCTTCCTGTAATTGTTATTCTCCATGAGTTATTCTCCAGGTCTTCCTCCCCTCTAACCCCCACAATGACTAGGCGGTGATTAAATATCCCTGCTCGAAAAGAGAAGAGAGATTTTCTCTCCTGCTGTCCTGGCTGACAATTCCCACCACCCTCCCTCCACCTGCCTCTCATCCCACTTTACAATATACCCTGAGAAGCACTTTGAGACATCTCGATGACGCTATATCAAATGCAAGGCTTATTAATATTATTTATATACATTAGCGCTCCAACTCATGAGCTGGCTTTGATTAGCTAACTTAGCATAGAATAGGATTTGGACCTCCGTCTTGTACACTCCAATACAACATCCAGCCGTGCTTTCACCACACTAGGTCTTGGGGGCGTGGGGGGTTGGAGGAGGAGCTGTGGTGGGAAGAAAGCTCATTATTCCCTATAAAAGCCCTCAGTAGATTATTACAAAGGCTTGATCGAATTGGCAACTAGAATGCATGGAAAATGCCTATGCTACAATGAGCTCAGCTCTGGAAAGCTATATAATTTGAGATGTGTCACAGTTCAATTGAATTTCCTAATCTTTCTGCTGAAGGTCACGATGAACGTTCCTGGATGTCTCTGTCATATCAAAGCCAATTTACAAACCCTGGAATCGTTCCATGTGTTGCCACGCAGAAGGTGCTCCCACATTGGGAAGTCGCTCCAAGTTTTCTTCTATGTTTCCAGTCCGTTCCTTGAGAGAAAAAAAAAGTCATTTCCCATGATTTTCCCAAGTATTAATTTTGGTGAATTTGTTGCCTCTCGGTCAGGTGGATGTCAGTGCCCAGAAATGATAAGGGTTTCAATTCCCGGAATCACCCCATCCAGACAGATGTTTTTTCCCCACAAAATATACAGTCTATTCACTTTACAGTGTATTCTGTGAAGGGATTTGAGGCGTCTCAAAGATATGTCAAGGCGCTGGAGCAAATGCAGGGATGATTATTACTATTATCATTATTATTTCTATGTTAAAGATCCCACGACACCACACAAAAAGAGAAGGGAGTTTCTCCCAGTGTCCTGACCGACGATTCCACCCAGATAAAGTGAAGCCAATTTGCAAATGACCAATTTTATCTGTGGGGAGGTGGGATCGTGGAGTCCTGTAGCTCAGTGGTTAGAGCACTTGCTCTACAGGTGAGAGACCTGGGTTCGAGTCCAGGCAGGGCGAAACCTTGGGTCAATAATACACGCGCCTAACCATAATCCCTCAAAACACACAATATTAAATAGGTCATTTCAACCCACGACTGGGTTTGTAGGACACTGCTGCGCGCAATTGGCTGTCACGTTTCACCCACATATATACCGTCAATTCAGTTTACAGTATATCCTGTGAAGTGCCTTGAGATGTCTAGAAGACATGAAAACGATTATTATTATTATATATAAAATGTCAGCATTATTACATACATTATGTATCCCAACTACTATTGGCGAGGGGGCCCCATTTAAAGATGAGGTGGGTCTTGATTCCAGAGACTCCTCCAGGGCTTCAGTTTACAAACAAGGTCTCTTTATTTAACTAATGCAGCTGTTATATGGAATCAACAGCTAAACGCTGTGTGCAGGGACTGGAGGCCACATCGTACACCTGGGTGTTAGCTGATCTCAAGAACTGCTGTGGCTCATATCTAAAATGCTTGGAAAACATCCTCTAACAAATTAGCTACATATCCTGATTCTCTGATACCGCTGTGCCTGAAAGAATAACATGAATGTCACAACAATAAAACTACTCTACGATCCGGAATGACTTTATTGCAGAAGTATTGACCTTAACACACTAAAACAAATTAAAATAAACATTTCAAATGTAAATGCAAACCTTTTTTTTCAACCTCTGCTCTTATCCTGTAGCTCAGTGGTTAGAGCACTCACCTTACAAGCGTGAGACCTGTGTTCGAATCCAGGCAGATCAGGGCGAAACCGTGGGCAAATTTCCTTACTCTGCTTGCGTAATAATAATCCCTCCAAAAAAAACACAATAATAAAAATTGGTCATTTCACTCCACGACTGTTTGTGGGAGACTGCCGTGAGCAATTGGCTGCTATGTTTTGCCCACAAATATCCAGTCAATTCACTTTACAGTATATTTGGTGAAGCGCTTTGAGACGTCGAAAAGGTGTGAAAAGCACTGCATCAAATGCAAGGATTATTATTATTATCATCCCGAGTTTCTCTCTCCATCCCACTCATTTTTATGTATATTCATTTGTTTTACAAGGTACTACTTCGATGTCAGCCCAGCTTAGCACACTTGCCTCTCAGTCAGAAGGTTGTGGGTTCAAACCCAGAGTGGGGACTTTGAGCTAACAATCTAGTCTGATGCTCCAGCGCAGTGCTGGGCATAGACGTGTATTGTTGGAGGTGCTGTTCTTTGGATGAGACGTTAAACCAAGGTCCAGTCTGTGCCTGTTCAGGTGGACATTAAACATTCCATGGCAGTATTGGAAAATAATAGGGAGTTTCTCTCTCCCAGTGTCCTGGACAACAACAATAATCATAATCAGAGAATCAGGATATGCAGCTAATTTGTTAGATGGTATTTTTCAAGTATTTTAGATACCATTTGGGGTGACCGATGGGATTTGGGGTGACCGATGGGACCGTTGAAGAGGAGGGTCTTGAGGTGCGACTTGAAGGAAGGCAAGGATGGGGTGAGGCAGAGGGACTGAGGTTCCAGAGGTTGAGGGCAGAGTGGTTGAAGGCTTGCCCGCCAATGGTGGGGCAGGGAATGTGGAGCAGACCTACTGAGCAGAGGGGTGGGCAGGTTGGTAGGGGGTTAGGAGGTCGTGGAGGTAGGGTGGGGCGAGTCTGTGGAGGGCTTTGAATGTGAGGACCAGGATCTTGAATTGGATCCTCTGGGTGATGGGGAGCCCATGGTGCCGGGTGAGGATGGGGGAGATGGGATAACGAAAGTACACTTGGCTGATAATAATACATACATTTTCCACTCTAGACCACTGTAAATATTTGTACTTGGTTGTTCCAAGAAGTACTTATTTTTAAATTATAAAAAACAATTTGCGGTGCAAAGTTTCCTACAAAACAGTTCTCAAACCATCTCATTTCTGCAGCTTGCAAAAATCTTCTTTTTACTGAAAAGGGTGGATAGTGTGGGGGTGATTCAATTCTCTTAAGCTTCTATGATCCCTGCTGTTTCATTCATGCTGATTGTCCCTCTGCAGTGGAATCTTTGGGCTCTTCCTTCTTGTCCTCCGGTTTCATTGCTGGGAAGAAAGAACAAGATCTCCTTGATGTTACTAGAATTAGTCAGGAACACGGCAAGTCTGTCTATACCTTCTAATAATAATAATACAATAAAAGTATTTTACTGTACCCTCGGGACCTGTAAAATGCCGGTTAAAGCGCATGCCGGATATTTGGCCGAAAACAAAAAAAAATTATTTGAATAGATTTTTCCAGATAAATTCCGGTTAATTGAATGTGGACCTTTTTTTTGCCATGCCGGTTAAACGGAAGTTACAGTTGATTGGGTGCCGGATAAACAGGCTTTTACTGTATATAGTGCCTTATCATGTCTTCATGATGTCTCAAAGCACTTCACAGAACATACTGTAATGTGAATTGATTGTATATTTTGTGGGTGAAACATAGTAGTAGTGTCCCACAAACAGGTGTTGATAGAATGACCACATTTTTAAAAAATCAAAGTGAATATTGACCCTGAAAAGGGATCCGCCAACCGAATAGGTGGGAATTTGAAATGGGACCTTCATTTGGGAGATTAAAGGGGCAAACTAAAATGAACAGCATGTAACATGTTTTTGTTGGCAGTGCCCAAATAGTGTTGTTGGGGAGAGAAGGTACTACTGTATATGGAAGCGCTCTGGGATGCCATCTGCCGTGGAGGGCGCTATATAAATCAAAGTTGTTGTTGTTGTATTGCAGTAAGGAAGAGATCTTAGGCTTCCATCAAATTCTTCCATTCTTGTGTTATTATATTGATGGAGAGGAATGAATTGGTGGGGTTGGTCACCCACATTGTGTGAACTGACACCATATATTCCAGCTACTGGACGTCCTATAGCTCAGTGTTTACAGCGCTTGCCTCGCAACCAAGAGACCTGGATTGGATTACCGGCAGAGCGAAACATTGGGCAAGTTTTCTTACTCCACACGCCTGATAACAATCCCTTAAGAAAGAAAACATTGTCACTTCAATCCATGGCTGTTTGTGGGACAGGGCTGTGCGCAATTGGCTGCCATGTTTCACTTACAAATGTGCAGTCAATTCACTTTACAATCTATTCTGTGAAGCGCTTTGAGACGTCTAGAAGACATGAAAAGTGCTAATATTAAATGCAAGGATTATCATCATTATTATAACTATTATGCAGAACTGGTCAGCCTGTGAGAGGAGATTCCATGGATCTGTCTGCAGTTTAAAATTCAAGCGCTCATTTGGTGATATTTTGGGGCAAATGCATTAAAAAAATAGAATTAAGTGGGAGGCGGAGGTGGGGGATGGGGTAATTTATTGGAAGGGAAGAGAGGGGTCCATAAAACCTGAGAGGTACACCACAGGCAGTAGGAATAACAGATCAAAAATCTGTCTCTTTTGACCATATTGGGCAATTTGGTGTTTTCCAGCTATTAGCAATAAACGTTTGCAAAAGCCCTGAAGTCTCAATGGATGTGTACAGTGCTTGGTGTGTCGTGAAAAGTGCTAAAAATATCCTTGCCGCCAAAATGGGGCTTTCTGCTTTACAGTCAATGAATGGTGAAAGCACTGATGGTCAAGAGGGAAAAGTCTGATATTTCCAAATGCGTCTTAGCTTTCCAGAAACATACCACAGCACTTTTACATTGTTGACTGACTGTTTCCTTTTGTTGTGTTGCCAGCCTCCAGTCGTCCAGCAGTTTGTTTGTCAGCCAGCACATAAAGGGAGAATTAAGTCACCAAGGCAGGGTATAAAGTGAGTCATTGTGTTTGACTGAATGCCTTGATTATAATAAACGCTTGTGAAATCTGCGGCAAAAATATGCAGAGGTTGATAATGATTCGGTCGCCTCGTCCTGCACCAACATTCTTCCTTCACGCTCTTTGCCGATGGGAATTATGAGGATAAACCGGACGGAATGACGTTTCTCTGGGATGAAATCTCAACTTGGGAAGGAGCAGAGAACACGGTGCTTAAAGCAAGATGGAATAGAGCCATGGTAGTAGCCATTTGCTCCTCGTTCTAGGTCATGCAATGTTCACGCTGACCTGGGGCAGGCACTAAGTATCTGCCTTGGAGGCTTGTGTGATTTTCTCTTGCAATATCATTTTTATGATATCCAAATCGAGTGCTTTTAACCCCTCCACTGCTGGGGTGGTGGTGGGGTGCAGGTTGGTGCAGGAATACAGCAATAATAATAATAATACTTGCATTTGATACAGCACCTTATAATGTTGTTGATACTTTCCAAAGAGCTTCACAGAATATACTGTAAAGTGAATTACTGGATATTCAGAGGGTGAAATGTGGCAGCCAATTGCACACAGCAGCGTCCCAAAGTCATGGATTGAGTGACCAAATGTTTTTTTCCGAAGGGATTATTCTGAAGGTGAAACAAGACAGCCAAATTACACACAGCAACGGCCCACAAACAACCAGGAAGCTAATGATCATTTTTAACTGGGAGATACTCTCTTCTCCCTCCAGAATAGGACCACACAATCTTTAACAGTAATGTCCATTTCAGTGTCTTGGGACGTCCTGCCGATTTGAAAGGCGCTATACAAATGTTATTTTATTGTTGTTGTTGAATAGGCAGTGACGCCCATTCTGATCTATGTCTGGATACGATTTACCATTTGAATTCCCATCAGAACTTATCACAATAATAATTACATTATTGAGGAAATTGGAGTTTTCATATGCTTATAATTGCATTCTCAGTGATGTAACATTCGCCTATAAATACACAGTCGCAGCTCTTTACAGAAACCCACAAACAGTTTTGAGATGTCTCATGGTAAAGGAGCAATATTAAAACCAAGCATTACTATCATTATTCATTGTTAATTTTCAGCCCCCATGGTGTCATTTATAAGGAATGTGTAATGGATGAAGGGGTTTGCAGTGTATCAGTTTGTGAAGTAGGCTTATAATTATCACAGTGAGTGTAATGCATTCAAATGGACTAGAGCAGTGGTTCTCATCCTTTTTCAATAATGAAACCCCTTGTTAATTTTCAACATTATCGTGTACCCCCCACCCAACCATATATACACACATCTGTACCCACTGGAAGTAATTTTGTACCCCCTGGGGTACATATACCCCTGGTTGAGAACCGCTGGACTAGAGGGTTCTCTTCATTGGAGCTTTTCTTGTGATTTTGTCCTACGTACTGGCTTCACGTTATGGGAGCATGTTAAAATGTGCTTTGAGATTTGGTGTGCTAATTATCACCAGTGATAATAAATGTGTTAGTCCAATTAGGAGCTGGGGTGGGGGAAGATAGCTGTAAGACGTAAGCACGGTCAAACAGGATGGTTTTCAGACAAGACTTGAAAGAGGGGAGAGAGGAAGCAAGGTGGAGGGATTGAGGGAGTGTTCCAGAGTTATGGGGCATAGTGGCTGAAAGCCCTATATTATTGGCCATTGGCTGATACATTTATTATCACTTGTGATAAATATATTATTATTATCATCATCTCTTCTTACCTTCCATCGGGCATTGGCCTCCCAGATACCAATTCATGGCCAACGAGATAAGCCAACACACCAGAGTTTACCATGCACTGACTTATCATCCTCCTCAGTCTCGTAGCAAAGCAAACAAAATGCTGATCATTTGGGCTCGTCCATCACAGTGCACTGCTATTAACAAGTTGCAGCAAGTAATGTGTATATGAAATTGTGTATATAGGAGTCCAAGGTTGTTGGCAGTGGACTCGGAAAGGAAGAGTTGCTAATGCACAAAAGAATTACTTACTCAAACTGACTCGAGCCAGATAGGAGATGCTCTTGGATGATATTCTATAAATGATCTCCCCATATACTCTCTGTATGTAGTTGTGCCAGAATTCAAGACATGTACCTTGTCAACCTAAGTAATTTCTCTTGTCTCCTCGGAATCTGGCAAGCTACAATAACTTCATAAATGTTTTTCTTTGAATCTTACATATGTATCCCATTAGGAACATAAAAAAATCTCTGTAACATGAAAAGAACATTCGGGCTGTCTGGAATGCTCCATCTAAGTGGATTTTGCTCAGGCCACACCATCCAACATCTTCCTTTCAGTCTCCGATCCAATTCCTTTATCAATCATAATCGCACCATATATTTTACCCCCTATCCTTTGCCTCCCATCTGCAACAGATAGATATCAAATATTCGCTTTACTGCTATAAGTCGATAAACTCAGCCCGCGCTGGCCTCATCGCTGGTATATTCCTCAGTAAACATAAAAGCAACTCGCAGTAGGTTTGTGCTTTCGTCCTCATTCCCTCATTTTAAATTCATGATCTCTTGTCCTACATTCGCATCCAATCTAAAGATTCCTGGCTTCCATTTTCTCTGCTTTCCTCCTCATTTTGAAACTCTGAATTGCACCTCCTCTCAATAGTCCATGCTTCTGTTTCTCTCCCCACTTCTGGGCCATTTTTGCTACCATATTCTACTTGGGCTTTCTAATGTGCTGTGTGCCTTTGGAGAGGTATGGTGACCAAATCATGTATCATGGATGATTCGCCCACAAAATAGAGTGATTTCACTTTACAGTACAGTATATTCCGTGAAGCTCTTTGAGACGTCATGATGATGTGACCAAGTGCTATATCAAATGCATAGATTATTATTAATAGTACTATTATTATTATAGCGTGTCAGCCCGGCTCAGTTGGTAACACTCGCTACGTCAGAAGGTTGTAGATTTACAAGTCCCACATCAGAAATTTGAACTGATAAACTCATGACGTCTTGGCTGACACTCCAATGAGACGAAAGTGCTATCCTTCAGATGAGAACTTAAATGGTGGTCTCTCCTGTCTGTGCCTCTTCACCATGCTCCCTACCAGCTCTTTAAAACACCTCAAGCATGTACAGCCTATTTGAAAGGCACTAAGTACATGAAAGTTGTTATTGTCTACTGTATTCTGGGCACTAATGGGTCATCAGTAGGTTTCCTGTTTGCTCATGACTTCCATTGCCATTAAATTGGTTAGACTAAGTTGTTAAATGAGTCTTTCTTTTCGTTAATTGGAGCAGTGTTTGCGTAATGTTACATTAATACAAGGTTAAAGATGTTAGGACACCGGTAAAAACTCGCTCCTATTTTCAAATAGTGCCATGGGATCTTTAACATCCCAGAGATATCCCGCATCCCGCTGTCTAGGCCAACAATCCCCCCAATAAAAATTGGTTACACACTCACTCCGTAGCCGTTTGTGGGGCCTTGCTGTGTGCAATTGCGCTGATGTGTTTGCCCACAAAATACAGTCACTCCATTTCACAGTAATATCTGTGAAGCATTTTGAGACGTCCTTCCGACATGATTCCGACAGGCGCTACACCAAACGTAAGGATTTTTACTATTATTATTATTATCATTATCATGCGTACAACATTTGCCTTGAAACACAATGTGGCTAAATGTGGCAATGCCTATTGTGGCAGGAAGACTGATGGTCAAACTGATTGACCCTATCTGCGCGGCTTTACAAGTGGCAGATCCATATAGAACAAGGGGGTGATTTTATAGGTGTTGGGAGTTTACGAGCGGGCAATAAGCTGGATTGCTGTCCACACAGCAACATGCATTTTCTGATCAACCGCAGCTTGACTCCCAGACATCGTCAGGAAGCTAAGACATCAAATCAAAGCCACGTTACAATGATCACACTTTAACACCTCGCCAATCTGGGAATTAGCCTCTTGACTCCCATAAAACACCACCTGGGTGGTTGTCTGGATGTGCTGAACAGAGAGAGCTTCAGCTGGTCTGTCTAGGAAGCATGGATGGTGGGGGTGGTTTAACTGAGTCAGCGTTGGGCCTTGCTTTCCAAGCACTCTTCTGCAGTCAGCACTCAAACCACGCAACAACAAGAGCATAGCAAAACCATCGAATAATAACTCCGTTAACACAAGGGACTTGGCAGAGGTCCAAGTGTCGGCCCGACACAGTGGTGGCTCACTTGCCTCTGAGTCACAAGGTTGTGGGTTCCGTCCCCATGTAGGCACATGGAATCACATTGTCTAAGTTGACACTCCAACGCAGTACCGGGAGTGCGGTGCTGCATTGTTGGAGTTATTGTCCATCAGATGTTAACCAGTCTGCCTATTTAGGTGTATGTTAAATATCCCACTACTGTAATCCAAAAGAGAACGGAGTTTCCTTCTCCCAGTGTCCTGACCAACAATCACCCAAATAAGATTGGTCACTCACTGCATGGCTACTTCCTGATTTCAACCCTAAATGGCCTAGCTCTAATTTTAAGACTGTTCCCCCATCAGGAAATAGTTTCTCTATATCTACTCTATCAATCTCCTGAGAAGAATTATTCTGAGTAGTCCAGAGTAGCACTTCCAGTTTCCACACCTGCCATTTTATGCCTCTTGTGGGTGCCAATAATGTGCTGTGCCAAACTGTGCAATATGAAGCCTCACACGCCTTAATAACTGGACTGAAATTAACCAGAACTCGTTAAATACAATACGGGCAGGGGACAGAACATCTTAAACCCAACGTTCTGGGTTGGATTTGATCCCAGAAACAAAGTGCAGCTTGCTAGCTCACTGTACTCCAACAAATTTCATTGTACTTTTTATTCATTCTTTTTCGCTGATGACTTTAAGCCTTCCAACAACTATGAGATCTGGGCAGTATTGTGGCCATCTGCTGATGCGTTGCGTTCCTCAGGTAATGGCTTTTTGTTATCTCCCAATCTCTGGCACGGGTCAAATGAAAGAGTTTACAATGCAGCTCAATTCACATTATTCTGAATGGAGCATCACCAGAGAGCATTAGGCACAGGGTAGCAAGCACCACAGACTGTGCATTGGGGTAACTACTGGAGATAAATGATCTTAAATTGATTGTAACATGTTGCCTTTGTGCACATTGACTGATATGCTTCACAGTGCTGGACCAGCTTGGACCACTATATCTATTTAGGGCTTTGGTTTGTGGGGTTTGCAGGAGCCCCATTGACTGGGCTGTTCCTTCAAGTCCTGCTTATTTTATAATCTGTGTAATGTACAGACATCAGTGGTCAGTGTAACTTAATATGGTCAATAACAGCCACTGTAACATAATGCTTTCATCCACAAAGTCGCTTTAACCTCCTGCAGAGACACGCTCACTTGTCGAGTATCCAGTTCTTGCCAGCACACTGCAGCATTGCATGTCATTAAGTACATTAAGCACAGTGAGTACATCTGCCATTAATACCAATTACATCTCATATTAACATTCAGTACATCTGATATCAACACTGAGGACATCTGCCATTTTGGTGTGTCAGCCAGGTGCAACGGTAGCACTCTCACCTCCATGTGAGAGGTTCAAGCCCCACATTGGGAATTGGAACCACATTGTCTAAACTCCAGCACCAGGGATGTGTTGCATTGTCCGGAGGTACTATCCTTCTGATGAGACATTAAACCGAGGTCCTGTCTGCCTGTTCAGGTGGACATTAAAGATCCCATGGCCTCGTTCGAAAAAGGGAAGGTTTCTGTTTCTGTTTCTCCTAGCCAACAGTTTCTCCTGGTTAACAATTTGCCAACTAAAATTTGTCATCCACTCCTTGGTGTTTGTGGGACACATATCGGCTATTAATGCTGAGTACATCTGCCATTAATATTCGATGTGTCTGCTGGTATCCGCCAATTCATGGGCCAGTAATGCAAATTGCCATTAAATCCGACGCATTGTAATCCACTCTTCTCCTATCTCAGATCTTTCTTCTGTGAAGTTGGATTGTGGCTGGGACTGATGTACTGACACATTTAACACAGTTAAGTAGTATATGAGCCACTTTGGGGACAGGATTGTGAGGGGTGGTGGTGATCGGAGAGTGGTGGGGTGAAGGTGTGGAACCAGATGGGGGTGAGGGTGGAGAAGCTGGAATCCCACTAACAAACAATCTGATACCACAATACAGTGCCATGGACATGCCTTCAGAGACTCCACAATTAACGCCATCATCTCTTGGTGATAAGCAATGAATAAGTTCACCAATATGACAGCAACATTATTAGAAACCAAGGCACAGATCAAGCTGATGCATTGGGCGGGCCTGACCAAGATATTAATGGCTCTATAAAATGTTCAGCCATTTGCCGTTGATTTTATGATGAGAAACGTTTTACCTGGAGCGTGAAATAAATACTCCTCAAAGCATCACATGTGAAGGTCAAAGGGCACTTGCCATCTGTCCAATTAAACTCTGACCTCCAACCCAATAACTAATACAAACACCAATATATTGACGGCTTCTCCAAAAGACGCGCAAATAGCAGAGGGACTGAGTTTGCTTGAACAGGATACTTAGCCTTGCACTAACAATGATTTCTACTTCTATGGAGTTTCATATGTGGCCACTATTTCAAGTTTTGGAAAACTGAAGATATTTCATTGATGTTAGCTGGAATACTGAATCACATAATTTCAGAAAATATCAGACAATTTAGATGTCATCAATATAATAATAATAATAAATCTTGCATTTAATATAGTGCCTCGTCACATCTTCAAGACACATCAAAGCACTTCACAGGATACATTGTAAAATGTGTTTTGTGGGCGAAACTCAGCAGCCAATTACAACAATTTTTGTGTTAGAATTTTCTCCCTTTAATTCCCCTTCTCCAGGATGAGATTTCCAGTGTTAAAGACAGACATGATCTATTATTTCATCTAGTCTTTAGCCTAACAGTTGTCTTAAAATGTAGGATTGCAAATATTTTGAGCTCAGTCTAATCTGACACTCCAGTGTCAGAGGTGCCATCCTTAAACTAACTCATCAAACTGAGTTTCTATGTGTTAGGCTGGGTGATTAAGATCCCATTGGCGCTATTCAGAAAGAGAATGGAGTTTCTGAATCCTGTGAAGAGCTGCGAGATGCTTTGTTGATGTGATAAGGCGCTATATCAAATGTAAGGATTATTATTCGGCAAATGTTGTAACGAGGCAAGAGATTGCCCAAAGAAACATCAATACTATAAAGGTTGTGACCACCTGAATATCCATTTCTATATCTGTATTTGTCATTTTGGAGTCCTGTAGCTCAGTGGCTAGAGCACTCGCCTCTCAAGCGTGACACCTAGGTTTGATTCCTGGCAGAGTGAAATTTTGGCCAAGTTTCCTTACTCCACACGCCTCTGTTTACCTAACTGTAAGTAGGAACCTAGTTAGTCGATTGGCAGATTGCTTATTCAGGGATAATAATCCTTTTAAAGAAACCCAATAATAATTTGGTCACTCAATCCATGACTGTTTATGGGACACTACTGTGCTCAATTGGCTGCCATGTTTCGCCCACAAATATACAGTTATTCACTTTGCGGTATATTCTGTGAAGCATTTTTAGATCTAGGAGATGTGAAAAGCGTGATATCAAGGATTATTATTGTATAACAGTTTCTGCTTGACAAGCCATTCATTCTCACGCACTATATTGTTCCCCCTTCGCAACCACCACCCCAAAAAAACTTGAGGTGAATGATACAAGTCATAAATTGTGGGTGTTTCACCCACAAAATAGTCACCCCCACGTTACAGTATATTCTGTGAAGTGCTTGAAGACGTCTCAATGATGTGATCAGATATTATAGCAAAAGTAAGGATTATGGCGGAGCTCCTGTTGCTTAGTGGTTAGAGCACTTGTCTTGCAAGCTGGGGAGACCAAGCTGGGAGATCTGTGTTCGAATTCAGACAGGTCAGGGCAAAACCTTGAGCAAGTTTCCTTACTTCACATGCCTAATAATAATCCGTCCAAAAAAACAATGATAAAATTGGTCATTTCAATCCACGACTGTTTGTGGGACCTTGCTGTGCGCAATTGGCTGCCGCGATTCACCCACAAATATACAGTTATATTTACAGTATATTCTGTGAAGCGCTCTGGGATGTCGATAAGATGTGAAAAGCGCTATATCAAATGCAAGGATCATTATTATTATATTTTATCATTATTTTGCATTTGTCACTGATAGCTGCTCTGAGATCAATTTCCAATGAGCAATGAAGTGATTGGGACAAAAAGTAGACTGCTACAACTTTCTTTAGTAACAGAATTAGACTAGGAGTAGAATCAATGAAGATAATCGTCTTCCAGAAGCTCTTTCCATTGAACTAAAAAAAAACTATAGGCTTCGCTATGGGACACGGGTCTCTTATGTCTCTGACACAGACATTTCCTCTGTGTTATTGACAAATGATTTTGAGCATTCACTGAATAAAGTTCAGGAGACCAAAGTTTTTGTAGGAGTGGGGGAAGATTGGATGGGGGGGGGGGGAGGGCAAAATACCGGGAGACCGAGACAACAAGTGTCAACACCGCAAAGGATGTTTCTTACACAAAAGTGGCATGTGACAGTTTCATCCACTACAAAATATATGTTCAATTCATTTCACAGTATTATATTGCAAAGCGTGCAAGGTACTATATCAAATGTAAAAATTATTATTATTATTATTATCTCCTGATGTGAAAGACACTCTATAAGTGTAATTTTTGTTGTTGTTTCGTTGTAGTTGGATAAAATCGGTCGTTCACTTCACAGCTGTTTACGGGACGCTATTGTTTGCAAATTGGCTGCTTGCATTCACCTATAAAATACCCAGTCACTACATGTTACACTGCAGCGGCAAAGGGTTTTGAGACATCCTCCCAGAGATAAATCTGTGTCAATTGTAATATTATTGATATTAGTCATCACCTTGCGGGGTGGGTGGGGGGATGTGTTGTAATAATTGCTTTTATTAATATTAAAAACAAAGCACTGAGGGAAAAAAAAGTTAACAGCGACAACTTTACACATGCAGTTTTGAGATGTGAGGGTGGGGTGGAACGCCTTGAATACAATGTGATAATTATTGCAAGTACCCCTCACCCCCCCCCCCCCCCCCCCACCACCCACCTCTATTGAGATACCACACTTTTCCTATCATTTAACCACCTCCCCACCCACATTTCCCACCTCCGTCCCGAAGACATTTTTATTTTCAGCAACCCAAATACCATCACTTTCACTGTCAATGAGAAGCTGAATGAGAATCTGTGCTGGTTCCGACCCTGTAATTTCTTGCTGAATTCCCCATTCATTTGTCGGCAGTGCTGGAGAGCTCCGCACTGTTGTGGAGCCAACAGAATGCTGGCTTTGTGCTGCTCCAGAAGACAATCTAATTGTAATTTGCTAATTGAACGTTTGTTGGCAATAGTATTTACTAATTATATAACTGAGGATCTCTGACTTGTAAACAAGTGCTACAGGCAGACTCGGCTAAATTTCATTTGGGTTTTAACAGCAGAATTATCCCAGCGGCACGCTTCACTGCAAGTCCCGAGATTAAAGTTTCACAATTGGAGGCGAGCATATATTTTTGCCACAGTTGCATTGCAGGCAGGAAAATACCTGCGTTAAAAAAATAAGAATCATAATCCTGGTATTTGATGTCGTGCCTTTCATCTCAGGAGGACACCCCGAAACGCTGCACAGGATACACCGAGGATAACAACTGACATTTCTACAGGAGCCTCATTCACTTTGTTTTGTAGGTGGAGGTGGCAGCCAATTCACATTGCCCAGCAATGTCCCGCAAAAGAGCAATGAAGTGAGCGAGCAATTTTATCCAGGGCTTGCAGGCGGCGTTCGCTCCTTGAGCCGAGAGTTCAATCAGAGGCGAGGATGCAGGGATGTGTTGTAATAAATTGCTTTTATTGATATTAAAAACAAAGTACAATGATTGTGAATCTCATCTTCCACTAGTGTCTAGTGCTGTTCCGAGTGCACATGTTAAATACAGGACATTATATTAGTCATGGGAAAGTACACCTTAGCTGTATTTGCTAAACATTAAAAAAGTAAAAAGCTCTCATTTAACTAATGCAATCACGGATGTTACCCTTCGTACTAGCTGATCAATCGGTTGGACAAAGAACGATATGCTTTCTGAATATCACTTAAGTGTGGTCGGTTTTGAATTAATTTCTTCTTTTTTGTTTCCTTAGAAAACACCAAAGCTTCCATTACTCACGAAGCGACGGAGGCTCCTCTCGAAACGACTCAAAACTTTTAATTATAAAATAAAAAACACAAGAACAAACAAACAAATAAAAGATTAAAAGATGGAAAGCTGTTTAAACACACAACAGAGAGATCTAAAAACAGCAATGAACTGGGCTCAAGTCAAATTATACTTGATGGGTTTCACAACTGACAGCAGTGAGCTTGGATACACAGACTAGTTTCCAAAAGAGATTGAGGTTCTCTGGCTGAATAAAGGCACCTCACAGAGGTTTCAAACACCAAATCACACTCGTATTGAAAAAAAACCTTTTTTTTTTCTCATTTTTGGTACAAAGCATCTACGAAAGCTTTACTATTACAAAATTAGACAAAATAGTTTATCTGTCTTTGCAGTTGCTCATCAGTGCTAAGTACATTATTTGGACCTTTTTTTTTCCATATATATTTTACATAAAATAAATAATGCCTTTATGCAGTGCCATTACTTTTAATAGCTTGGCGGCTCAAAGTTGCAAAATATCGCTCGGACTAATCTGACCCTGGGGCATTGAAAATATACAAGTTCAAGTATGTTCTGAAGCAAAAGCAAGTAACTACTATGAATAAGAAATAACATTAGTTGCAACAACAAAAAAAATCATAACATGACTGCTGTTTCCCTTCAATTTTGTAATTTTTTTTGTCTCATCTTCCCTTTGCCTACCTTGCATTGTTGTAACCAAGTTAAACTGTTTTTTTTTAAAAAAATTAATTTTTTTTAAAAACAAGCACACACACACATACAAACAAACAAACAAACCAACTCTCTCACACACACACACACACACACGCACACTTTTCCTAAAACGGAAAGGTCTCAGTTCAAGTTCTGTTCGACACTCGTGCATTATCAAATCCCACTTCTTCGAATCAGCCGCTTTGCTTCTCTCGAAGCAAGTTAGCACCGTAACACAATTTGTGTCGCTACACTTTAAACGTTCATGAAAAAAAATAGTGCCATTGGAGAGGGTGATGGAGTGGGGGAGGGAAGGGGGGGGGGGGAAGGGGGGAAGAGGGGGTGGGATGTAGGGGAAGGGGAAACAAAATTAAACCAAACAAAACGACGGCAAAAAAAAATCGACGCAATCCGTGGAACTGCAGACACCATTTCCTTTGTCGAGTCCGTCACACATCCGTCTTGTGTTGTGGTGAACAATGGTGCTGGATCGGGGTTAATTGATTGACTGACTAATTACACTATATATTCCATGAAGTGTTGGTATCCCTTCTTATATAGGTGCAGAACAACAGAAGACATCATCTATAATGCATTGTGTGAACTTTACAAGAAAACAAAGTAAGACTGTAGTCTGTAGTGGCCTGTTTGGTCCAAATGTCTCAGACCCTGTGGCTTGTTTTGCTTACCAGGCCTGTAAGCGCAATTCCTACAAGGGCCACTTGCATTTCATTGCTGGTCGAGGGAAGGAGGGAGGGAATTAGAGGAGAAGAAGAGGAGGTGACAGGCATTGGAGGTGGGAGGCGAGGTCGGGAGCGAGGGATAAGACTCGGGTCGGAATGCCACAGAAATGACGTCAGGAAGGAACAAAGCTATCATCCCTGTCCTTTATCAACACACAAAACAAACGTGCAAAAAAAAAACACACACCCCCACATTTCTTCATCATTCTCGGCTGAAATATTTCTCCGATGATGCTCTGACTTCGAGGGGTGGTTTGGCGGGGAGAGTTAGAAGTGGCTTGTGCATTCTGACACGCTGTTTGCTCTGGATTTCCTCAAGTTGCCGTCTGATCCTCTGGGCTGCAAGGCTTGGAGCGATGCCCCTTCTTAGACGCTGGGCAGATTTCTTCTGCCAAAAGTCGTATTTGGAATATTTGGTTTCCAGAGGTTTCCTGAAGCTTTCCTGTAAATCAAAAGCAAAACAGGGTTTAGTGAGAAAACCTATGATCCGAGACAGATTTATCTTGAGGTCACAATGGCATCGCAGGAACGACCCACAGGCACAGTAAGCCTCATGGCCTCAGCCTCAAGCCTTTATAATTCGGAGATAAGATGGGAGTGAAGATTGTCAGAATCAGCCCTGAATTTGGAAGCCTGGCTTTCTCAGGGAAATGAAATCTCTTACGTAAAGGGCGATACTCTTAGCATTCTTAGCCCCATCTTGGATTTTAAGACGGTGAGCTTAAGGCAAAGACCGTGTGAAATTTGGGGCTCGACTCAAGCTCTCAGGGAGCTAGTTATCTGACATCCTCATGGCTTAAACGCTGACCGTCCCACGTGACAGCAACAACAACTTGTATTCACATAGCACCCCTCGCACCAGGCGGGATCCCCAGGCTGCTTAGTCTCAAAGCGCTTTATGGGATTCACTGCAACAACTTCGGAGGCAGCCAATTTGCGTGCGGTAAGTAGCTTCCAGGGAGATGGGGGATCAATTGGCCTCTTGTGATTCACAAGTAAAATATTAATGATGAGACGCATTGCTGTTGAGCCCTGCAAAAAGGTAAATACCAAGCTGTGGCTCCGTGACCTTGACTGGGAATTCTCTGTAGCAGATATCAAAGGAGTAACCTTAATACTGGAAACAGCTTGATATGACCTGAGACAACCAGGTAGTTGGTGAAACACTGCAACACCCAACTGGGAAATATCATTTGAAAGATCGTACTCAATTTGCTGTTTTTAAAAGGAAAACAAAACGACCCTTTTTGCTCTGGATTTTTGGTATTTAAGTTAAGGGAGGAGATCAGGTCTTCAAGATGAATCACTAATGCTGCGATTCCTCTGTTGTGTATGAATTCATCTGACAGAAGGGATTCATTTTCAGGGGGAGTCGTGGGGAAGGGAAGAGGAAGAAGTGCTGTTTACATATTCACTGTATAAATGTGCTCCAACAGTTAAGAGACTTGCCCTACAGTTCGTTTCACGAATCGGTCTTCTATCAATTAAGTGTGTGTGTTTGATATGAGGTACCTATGTAACCTGAATTGACTGCAGAACTTCACATACCCTACAACACAGTGGTTCAACATGCATACACACACATTTACGTACGCACACACTCCACCCTTCCCTTGTTATTGACTTGCTCTTCCTTAGCTTCTTGTCAAGTCTGCAGCTATTGCACACGACTGTCAGATCTCAGATAGGGGAAGCTTATCAGATCTGTGACTCATAAGCACCACAGCCAGCAAAACGCAGGGAGACTCGAGAATCTTCCTGGCACAATCATTCTGGGTGAGAAAGGTCGGTTGCAAAAAAAATAAAAATAAGACGTAGGCCCCGGAAAGACGTAAGCAACAAACGCTTCTCACAGACAGCTCGTCAAAAGTGGTCCTTCCAGTCTCTACGGCTCAGCTGTCTTTCTCACGGACTCATTGCGAGCGGGAAACCCATTATAAAGTGTCGGCGTGAATGATTGATATTGTTAGCAGTCAACCTGCGTTCGCCTCTTATACCAATGGAACTTCAGTGCTGGGTGCCCTAGTAAGAGCCATGTCTGATCCACCGAAAGGAGTTTGGGTTTAAACAGGAGAAAGTGTGGTCCTGGAGAGTCGGACGTCCTCCCGACGTGAAAGGCGCTACACAAATGTAATTTTGTTGCTGTTGTTGTGTTAGTCCAGCTGATCTGATTTCCCTTTTCCAAACAACAGCCTGATGAGGCAGTGGGGGATCAGCACAAAATGCCAGCAAGAGAGAGGGAAATGAACAAACTGAGAGGCCAGCTTGCTGCTGTGCCACAGCAGTAAGATGTTCAGAGCAGAGGCTCCTGAGGGAGTCAGAGAGACAGAGAGAGAATCCCTAAGCAGATCATGATTTTCAGACTTACACACATACACACACTCAGGGTTTATCTACTCAAAAAAACATCTCCCCCTTTAATATTAGTTTCTCTCATCATACCTGTAACAAACAGTGACTGGTGCCAACCTACACTAGCCTGAAATCTTAGTTGATGAGACCTTTGCGCCTTAAATTGCCTTAAAGGTTGTGTGGGACGAGGGAAAACACTTATGAATTTGTGGACAAATCCAGTCTCAATTGGGAAACAACAGTGAGAAGGAAAAAAAAAATCCTCCTTTAGTTCGTCTGGTAGACTAAGAGTGGACTGGGAGGATTTCCCCTGGTTCAATTTAAGACATAATAAGTCTTGTGGTGGAATATGGGTGTTTCGTCCACAAAAAATGTACAGTTAATTTACTTGACAGTACATTCTGTGAAGCGCTTTGAGACATCTTGAAGACGTGATAAGACGCTGTATCAAATGCAAGGATTACCATTCTAATTTCAAATCAACTCGCAAGTCACAGATTTATAGAACGTGCAAGACAACAATAACAAGGACTTGCATTTATAGAGCGCCCTTCAAGTGGGGAGGTAGTGACTGAGACCTGCCACTTGTCAAACGCACCCGCGTTAAAAGGGAGAAAGAGTGACGGACACAAACCTTATCGGCTGACGGAACAAGGTGGAAAGGGGTGGCTGACAGATCGCGCTCTCTCTTTACAGGCTTTGCACAGTAAAGCTCGAGCAGATTCAAGTCACAGCTTCGAAAGCAGCATTCTTCAACTATTCCACGGTTTTGTCGACGACTATTAGTCCGTCCGGTTGCTCGACCTGAAAGGCAAAGGGAATTATTATTTGATTGTGAGTAGAAAATTTCAAAAAATACACATTTATACAATAACAACAATAATAATCCGTGTTACTCGAGGGGGAGAGATTTTTTTTGTTAGGCAAGGGATTAAGCGATATGGGACAAAGGCGAATAGTTGAGAGTTGAGGTACAGATCAGCTGCGATCTAATAGAATTCCGGAACAGGATCAAGGGGTTGAATGGCTCACGCCTGTTCCTATGATATACTGTCTTAACGTGTCATCGGGATGTCTCCAAATGCTTCACGAAATATAATGTAAAGTGAATTGTCTGTATGTTGTGTAGCTGCAATAAATATTTAGACTCTCCCGCTTTGTGAGTCCCCAACCCACCTAGTTAGTTATCAGGGGAGGAGAGAAGACAATGATTACATGTGGTTAATTTAATATGATGGGAACTGAGAGAGAATGAGAGAGAGAGAGAGAATAACCTGCAGATCAGGCTAAAGCACAAGCCACTTGACCTTGCCAATGCAGCAGAAATGAATGCATGGAGTGAAACAGAGAAGGACAAGAGGTCCAATGAACTATCTGGCATTAACTGCAGGGTCAGAGTAAAGATAACCACACTGGCATCTGAGGTTACCAGGCGTTAACTCCTATGTCGGTTTTCTGTGAACTCTGTTCACGTTTTATGTTCTCGGAAGCTAAGGCACGGCAGACAGTGGATTATCCTTCGAGAATCTCACTGATTGGTGCATTCCTTCCTCTTGAGTTTCGATTGAGTGTCAAATCTGTTAGAAGTGCAAGCAGAAAACACTTAAGCTTCATTGTTGTGACAGGCTCAGATTTCCGTGCGAAGATGGGGCCAAGTGAGTTTTATCTCTTGGCTAAGAGATAGTCCCCTGTTAATATTGTTGTTTTCATGCTTTGCTGTGTATGCCCTTTGATTTGCAGAGCTTTACAGATGGTTGACGTGATAACCGAGGACAGATGCAGAGACAGACAAGTTTGATGGGACGATGCAAACGCTGGATCAGTTAAAGACCCGCAAATTATGTATCCTTTGTAACAAGAAAAAGGGAAAAGTCCTTGATGACATTTTCTTCCTAACCAAGGTTAGTCTGTTTGCTTTCCTTTCTATACACTTGCTGGAGTGGAATGGAAATTAAACAATCACATGTATAAGAAATAATAATAATAATCCTTGCATCTGATATAGCGCTTTTCACATCTTATCGATGTCTCAAAGCGCTTCACAGAATATACTGTAAAGTGAATTGTAGGCGAAACACGGCAGCTAATTGCGCACAGCAGTATTCCACAAACAGTCGTGGATTGAAATAAGATTTTTTTTTATTATTGTGGTTCTTTTTTTTGAGGGATTATTATTAGGTGTGTGGTGTAAGGAAACTTGCCCAAGGTTTCACCTTGACCTGCCTGGAATTGAACCCAGGTCTCCCGCTTGTAAGGCGAATGCTCTAACCACTGAGCTACAGGAGCTCCCTGTGTGTATTTGTTGGGGGGGGGGAGGGAAAAAGCTGCTTTCCTTTCTTTCCCCCACTCTGCCCTACCTCTTCCCCCCCCTTCCTATCCCACCTCTTTCCCCCACCCCCGCACTTCATTGCAATTCAAAATGTTCCTCTTTATTCTGCGGTGCATAGTTCAGAAGGCCTGGATCATTAAAAATGCCTTGATATCGAACATGGAATGTTCCAGTAGTATTACTTTAATCAGAAGAATGTAGCAATAAACAAGCTCCCCTTTGTAACCGCGAGCAAAGCAATTTAGCTTTGTGTCCTTTTCAAGCCCAAAAGGCGACAAGAGCCAGAAAATGTGTTTATTCTGCACAATTACAAGACTCCAGATTACTTTATTCTTCCCCCCATCCTCCCACCCTCCACCACCATCCACTACCTCCACCAACCCTCCTCAGTCAAGACTCTCATTTACGTCACACTTCACCTGCCTGATCATTGTTCCTTTTCTCTAATACAATGAGGATCTAATGCCTTTGACTAAAGCACTCATTTAGGGACAACGGGGAAATTTAATGCAATCGAGAAACTTTTGTTGTGTTGCAACACACAAGGGGGATGTGTATGGGAAAAATCAAACAGCCCCTAGCCTCTATTCCCAAAGTCCTCTCCCTTTTCCAGCAAAAACATCCCAGGTAATGAGTTCCATCCAGTTGAAGATAACAATAACAGTTACAATCCGGTCATGTTCACCAACATCCCCATCCTCGAGGAAACATCAAGTTGAGCTTTTTCCTTTCAGCCCTTATCCCCAAACTCCTTATCCTCTCCCAAGCATTTTCCCAGTTACAGGACTTCCCACGCTGTTGCAAACCAACTCAACTAGTATAAGGAAGTGAACTGATACATGGTTATTGTAACTTGCAACTTCCTTGGGGTTATTATTTGGCAGCTTTTTAATCTCCTAAATTAATTTGGGTGTAACTCACATCTAGAATGCAAGAGATTTTTAATACAAATAAATACACACATGTATAAATGTATATATTCATATCATACATATAATTTTATCCTTTGAAGGACCATGACGAACAACAAGATTTCATGCTATCAACCCTGCCACAACTATGTCATACTCCAACAGCTAGGCTAAGTGTTCCAACTGAGACTGATGGACTCACTCACTGTGAGCAGAAATTGTCTGATATCAAATCTGGATCCGCACATAGCAGCCTGGAAACACACAAGCAAGATTTTGCCCTTTCATCTATGTAGCCCCCACTCCCGCACTTCTGACCCAACCTCCCTACTCACATTATTCCTCCGCAGACCTCCAAAGCTTTCCTCAGGATCTAATAAAGCCCAGTGCTGTGTCCAGCTCAACTTCACACTCTTCTGTTTGATTGCGCATTCTGTTTGCCTTGTCGAGCTTGTGGAGGGAGCAGGCAGCGGGGATGGACACAGCGCAGCACACACCACCCAAGCCAGCACATGGTGTGTTCAAGGAAGAAATGTCACTGACACACTGTCACAGAGTAGTTAAGTCAGGGACTGCTGTACCCCTCTCACAAGGCAAAGGCAAGTCCAGTAGCTAAATGGTTAGAGCCCCTGCCTTACAAGCACGAGACCTGCGTTTGAATCCAGGCAGATCAGGGCGAAACATCAGGCAAATTTTCTTACTCCACACGCCTAATAATAAACCGTCCAAAAAAACCCCACAATAATAAAAATTGGGTCATTTCAATCCATGACTTTGCGGGACGCTGCTGTGCGCAATTGGCTGCCGCGTTTTGCCCAGGAATATACAATCAATTCCCTTTACAGTATATTCTGTGAAGCGCTTTGATAAGATGTCAGAAGCGCTATATTAAATACGAGGATCCTTATTATAATTGTCCATCCTTTCTCTCACAAAGCACACAGTCACATTCACTCTGCTTTATATTCCGTGTAGCACTTTTGAGACATCTCGAAGACGTAAGATGCGACATCAAATGCAAAGATTCTTATTATCATCAACATCATCACCTTCCCCCCCACCCCCACCCCTCACACACACACACACCATCCTAAATGATTGCATAAGGAATATTCACAGCTCAATGATTTTGGAAAAGAATTCTGCCATTGACTTACTGAAATAAAATCCTCTTTCGCCACAGACGAATTGTAGTGTGTCTACCAATTCACCGCCACAGAGGGTTTCGGTTGCAGTGATGCCTTCCACAATGTATACAGTGAGGGTAATGGAAATGAACAGAAGTTGTCTAGATGGGGACATTTTTCTGCCCTGGGGAGGGAAAACAACAGGAAGAAAAAGAAAGCTGCATTAGCATAAAAGCATTTCATGATAAATCTCCCGTTTTGCGTTGGTTAAATCACATCAATACTTATGGATTATTCACTCCGTGGTTGCTGGTGGACTGTTACCTGTGCGTGACAGACAGGCTGCTGCATCTGGTCACCAAATACACACAATTCTACATTAAACAATTACGCTTTAGACTAAAATCCTGTGAAGCTGTTCCGATGGGAGAATACAGAGAGATGGACTCCACCGCAAGCAAGTTTACCTCGCGTGAAAGCTCAAGCCGGTTGCTTCAAATGGTCCAAAGCAGGTAAAGTCCAAGTAATGTTATTGCTTCGTCTCCAAGCTGTAACCTGAGCGAAATCGGAAATAATACATTCCAGTATTTAGCTCAGTTAAGCAGCGTGTTGTGTCTCTGCTCAGATAACATCAGTCTGGTCTACTGTATTGGAGTGGAATGGAGGGTAAAGTCAGATAGTGATGCACTTTTCAATTGGTCCCAGATTGGAATTATCTTTGTGGGTGGAGGGGGGGAGGGGCGGGGGGCAGGTTCCTTGGGTTTTGAAGCGCCGCCAATTCAAAATAAAACAAGTATTTTTTTTGAAAACAAGTCATCAGCTGATGGACACTTGGCTGCCAGAGAGATGTCGCTCCAATCAAACCCTCTGCTCTCCTGATGCTGCTTCTGACCGCAAATCGCCAGGCCGACAACTATGATTTCAGGGGGCTGGCTAACCTCGGGTTACACGCCTCCCGAGAAAGCATAGACCAAGGTGGAGCCCCGGCTCGCTCGTGTACCTTTCCTCAACGATAGCGAGACCTTAACTCTTAAGCGATTTTGACTTCAGATCGATGACACAAATTGCTCGGATCATAAAACCATCAGGATTTTAGCTCAACCCGCGTCCAATGCTGTTGCAAGGGGAGTAAATAAAAATAATGACTGGCTGACTCATTTCACCTCATAATAGTTAATCCACTTTACAGTCTATTCTGTGAAGTGCTTTGAAACATTGTCATGACATAAAGGGCTGCATCAAATGCAAGGATGATGATTAAGGCGTGAAATAAATAGCCTTCCCCCCCCCCCCCCCCAAGCAACGACAACAACGACAACATAAACGGACATCACTCATTAAGTTAAGAGGCATTTAAGACATACTTAGTGGGGGGGGGGGGGGGGGGGGAAAGAAAGGAGTAGTATTTCAAACACACACACACACAGTGCAGATGTTCTCAAGCTGAGATATTAAAATGCTGTCAAACCAGGACAGGTCCCTGCGGTTTCCAGAGTCCCCAAGGCTGTTTAGCAAAAGTTTAATTTAGCTAACTTGTTTTTATGTATATATATATATACACACACATTTTTGTAAATCACCTCCGTTCACACGATTCTCTCGATGGTTTTATTGCATCAAAACCCAACACCTTATGCTTCAGGGAAAGGCGTATTCAGCCTCCCCCCCCCCCACCCTCCTCTCTCTACCTTTTTTTCCCATGAATTAACCTAAAATCAGAGTAAAAAATAGTGTGTGTGTGTGTGTGGGGGGGGGGGGGGGGGGGGGGAGGAGGGGGGACGACGACAAGGGGTGGGCGGAGAGGGGGGTTTTAAAAAAAAACTTGTGTTTTTTCAATATAATTTTGGGGGAAAGAAACTGATGTGTAAGAAATGAAATGGAACGAACTAGATTGTAACGGGGAAGAGAGAAAGCGAGATCAGTTTAAGGACATAACACATACACGTATAACATGTGTAATAAGAGGATTGTACAGAAAGAGTGAGAGAGTTCAGAAATCGGTTCAAGCACAAAACACAACAACAACAACATGGAATAGAGGATTGTACTGAGACAGTGAGAGAAGGAGTGAGAGAGAGAGAGAGGGAGGGAGGGAGGGAGGGAAAGGGAGGAAGGATAGAGAAAGAGAAGAACGCTACCCTGCGGATCAGCCAAGGAAAATCATCCCTTTTTTTTTCCCAAAAAACAAGCAAAAATACTCAAGGCGAAAAAAAAAGGAACAAGGGTATCAGATTACTGTTCATGGGACACTCTCTCTGCCTGTCTCTCTCTCTCTCTCTCTGCTTTATTCCCAGGGCGATTCTAATTACAGTCTGAACACAGAGACCAACACGTTTAGAGGTGGTTTGATTTGTTGTTGTTTTTAATCTCTCTCTTTCTCTCTCTCTCTCTCTCTCTCTCCCCCCACACCACCACCACCACCACAACACACACACACACAACAGTGGAAATAGATGCAAATTTCGAAAGGCTGATAAGCCAAAAAAACAAGGAGAAAAGACAAAAAAAAGGAAAGAGAGGAGAGAGAGAAACCTGGGTTGGGGGGGGGGGGGGGGGTGCCTTCACTTCACTGCTGCAAAAAAAAAGTACAACTGCAAACACTCCCACACTATGTAAAAAGAAGCCCTAATCTTGGCAGTTTTTCCCCCAAAAAAATCCGAATGCATTTTCTTTTCTCTCTCGCTCCCTCTACACGATTCAACTAGAAGGAAACTGCATTACGGTACAAGTTGAATGAATATGTAGTTTCCTCTCCCCCCCCCCCTCAAAAAAATGCTTTGCTCCCCCTTTTCCCCATTCAAATCAGTGTCCCTGTTTCACACTCATTCACTCGCTCTCTCACACAGACAGGCGGGCAGAGACACACACACACACACACACAAAAACAATCTTAAACTCGCAGAAAACTTAAAAGCCAGCACTTTTGTAAAGCAAAAAAAAAGTCATTCTTTAAAAACGGTCGCGTTTGCAAACCGACCCTCTCTTCAATCCCCCCCCCCACACACACCGTCTCTCTCTCCTCCTCTCCCCCCCTCCCCTTGAAAAAATAAGAGATAGACAAGGCAATGTTAAAGTTTGCCTTCTTTTCCTCCTCTCTCTCTCTCTCCCTCTCTCTCTGTGTGTACACTATATATATATATTGAAATAATTGATACCTTGAAAGAGTTGTGATTGTAGGCTGTGTCGGCACAGGTCGGACAGATAGCTAGGGTTCTGAGATCCATTGCAAGGCGTTGTTGAGACTTGTTGGGTGTTTTTTTCCCCCCTGTGATCTCAATCCCCCCCCACCCCCCACCCACCCCCCCCCCCCCACCAGCCACAGCTGAAAGTTACTTGAACGCTGCTCCACAGTTAGGGAGACAGACAGAGGAGAGATTCTACGCTACTTATATACCCACAGCGTGAACCGCAGAGCACGCACACGCTCTCTCAGGGTCATTCATACAATCCCAGCCTGGCCAGCCAGTTACAGCTCTCTCTCTCACTCACTCACTCACTTACACACAAACATACACTCTCTCTCTCTCTCTCTCTTCCACCTTTGTACCCACCAATACTCCCTCCCTCTTTCCCACTCACTCACTCGCCCCCTCGTCTCAAGCTGATGTCCTTATCACTCGGGCAGCGAATGGCAAGTTTCATAGAGGAGAGAGAGAGAGAAAGAGAGAGAGAGAAAACATGACAGCATTGCCTTGCTCACTCTTTCAACCTATTGAAATTATGTCATCTTTATTTATATACATTTTTGAAAGTACTTTGTGTGTGTGTGTGTGTGTGTGGGGGGGGGGGGGGGGGGGGGTTAGAGAGCGTTATACTGGTTATTACATTGCTCCCCAAAACACTTTCACCCAATCATCTCTCCACCCCCCCCTCCCCCCCACACATACACACACACTGTAAAAATATTACTGAGCATTTGGAAGGTATGACACACGATTTCTGTTACTCATCATCACTGAATAACAGTACATTGCCCCCCCCCCCCCGGCCCCCCCACACACACACACACACACACACACCCTCAAAATATCCTTGCAACAACAACAACAACATCAAAATTCCATTTAGAGAGCGCCTTTCACGTCGGGAGGACGTCCCGAGGCTCATTTGATGAAGCGCCTTTCACGTCACCTCCCAAGTGCTTCGGGGAGGTGACGTGGGATCGCGGTGGAAGTGCAGTGACTGTGTCACGGCAGGAAGGTCCGTCGTCGCGATTGTCATCGAGAACCACAGCTTAACTCCGGAGCGCGTGAAGTGGCTGTGCCATTCATCCCGGCCTCAATCTAAAGAAGGCTTCCCAATGAGTGGAGCCCATGATCTCGTTGCAAAACGTTGGCGGTGTTAAGCGGCAACGCGACACGGAGTTCAACGATTTCGTCAATGGAACGAGTAACGTGGCGCTTTAGGAAGCCATTGAGATGGCACCAAGCCCCTTCACAGGAGTTAACTGTGAAGTGCAGTGGCTGTGGATTTGTATCCGGACACGGCGGAGTATTTGCGCCACAGCGACGTTCCACGAGCAGCGATGAAGTGAGTGACTAATGGTGGGTAGGGGGGGGGGCGTTGTTGACCGGGGGTGGTGGGGGGGGTCGGGAGAAACTCCTTTTCCTGTTCCAATAGACGCCACAGGATCTTTAACGTCCACCTGAAAAGGCACAGACAGCAGGCAGCGCTGCACTGGTCTGAGATCCAAACTTGGACTCGAAAGTCATTGATGGCCTGTAACTTCATAACAGAGTGCCGAGGTTTGGCACAGACCAACTGAACTGTATCATTAACCCTTACCCTGCCCAATCAATGGGAAATCAATGAGGTTAGTGCAGTAAGTGAATCTCTTCCTCTGGCGAGTGAGGCTGGAGCAATAGAATTGTTCACAAGGAAGCTGGGCAGGCGGAAAAAGCACATCAAGCGAAAAAGGGATTAATAATCATATGCATCATTATCATTGTAATAATAATCTCTCCCTTCGGCGAGAGGTGTTATATCAAAAGCGAGTGCTTCACAGAACGTGCTGTAAAGTGGATTGACTGTGTATGTTTGTGGGGCAAAACACTGATCACACTGCGGAAGAAATGGAAGGATTATTGTTTATTTATTGATTATGATACCGGACAGTGCATTGCTGAAATGAGCCATGGGGATGTGGGGTAGAGTACCTGGACATGTGAGAGCTAATAGAAAGTGTTAATGTACAATGCTTGCCCCCCATTTCCCAAACAAACGACTGCAGATAAACAAGCACGCACCTGAAAGCGTATACCAATTTACCCGTTCCTTAAGGTTCCTGTTGACACTGACAGGAGATCCACGGGGGAAGACTTGCTGTCAGGCAGACGTTAGCACAAATGAAGAGGTCGATTGAGTCTCGTGTTGGTTTGCTTCTCACTCTCTGCTCACTGCTACGTTGTTCAGATTGGGTGGTGGGACCAATGATTAAATAGGCTGCCCTATAATGATTTACAAATTGGTTATTTTTATCTGAAGGGTGTGTGAAAACTCCTGATCTAAGCAACCTACGGCCCCAAGTCTCTGAAAGCGTCATGCCAGGCAGCATGGTGGGTAAACCCTCCCACTCCTCTCCTATATGTGTGGGGAAGATGGGCATGTTATAAAATTCATCATTTGGATGAGACCGTCTGTCTGTTCAGGTGGACGTTAAAGATCCCGTGGGATCTTCTCCAATTTCTCTACATCGAAAAAAGATGTGTTTCTTTTTCCCCATGTCCTGATTGACAGTTCCTCAGATTAAATCCATCACTAACTTCATCGTCTGTATCTGGGACAATGCTGTGCTCAAATGGGCTGCCACATTTACCTACACAAAATTACATAGTCACTACAGTGAATCGTCGTGACTCATGTTGAAGCATTTGGAAGATGTGATAAGGTGTTGTATCGGTTTGAAGGATTATTATTATTATTTGTTTGAATCCCATCCTTGTTTTGACTCTCTAATAGAAGAGCCATCTATCACTGCCCACCTTGTCAATCTTAGGTCATTTTCACAAAAACAACAAATTATATTCACACTGCGATTTCCACATCAGGAGGACATCCCAAAATGCTGATCAAGGATTTAGACCTGAGCTTGGGGTTGACATCAGGAGGACAGGGAGGGTGACAGTGGTGGATGGACCCTAAGGCACAGTCGAAGAGGAGGGTCTTGAGATGGGTCTTGAAGGAGCCAAGGGTGGTGATGAGGTAGAAGAAATGTGGGATGGATTTCCAAAGGGTTGGGGGCAGAGAGACTGCTTGAATGAACCTGAGCCAGAGTTTGAGGAAACAAGAGCAGCACTGAGCATGAAATGGTTAATTACTACCTTCATACGTAAAACAACAGAGAGAACAAACTAAATGCACTGAATAATGGAATAATGTACTCGTGGTTTTCATTTAGTTACAGGAAGGGCAAGTGCTGCCTTGAAACCTGCTCACTAATGTATAAGTAATCTTAATTGCTGGAAGTCCTGACTGACTGTGAGATGTGGAAATATTACCTGTCAAAATATGCTGTATTTAACCTTAAACTAGGAATTCATATATCTTTGAGGTGAATAGAAGAGCCGTCTATCCTTTTAAAAAATATAAATAATTTTATATAACCGTTCTCCCCACATTACAAACAGCCCAGAAATACCAACACATAAACTTCTAATTCCAAGACAACTGCTTGCTGATAATAATAATAATCCTTGTATTTGATATAGCGCCTTATCACGTCTTCTAGACGTCTCAAAGCACTTCACAGAATATACTGTAAAGTGAGTTGACTGCTTATTTGTCGGCAAAACGAGGCAGCCAATTGCGCACAGCATTCTCCCACAAACAGTCGTGGATTAAATGACCAATTTCTTATTGTTTTTGTTTCAGGGATTATTATCAGGCTTGTGGAGTAATGTATAATCCTTTCATTTGACACAGCACCCATAAAGTCAAGACGATCTCGACGATCTTCGTAGAGTTTCTGTACAGTGTAGTGACTGGGTAGTGTAGCTCAGAACAACAACAACAAAATTACATTTGCAGAGCGTCTTTTATGTCGGGAGGACCCAAATACGGGGGTGGGGGTGGGGGGTGGGGGGGTGGTTGGTGGAGGGTTGGGATGAGGGAGGGAGGTAGAAAGCGTAGTGACTGGATAGTGTGGTTTACCTACAAGTGCACAGACACTGCATTTTACACTAAGCGTGAAGGTGTTATATGTGTGTAAGTTGTTGTCGGCAATACTTGCTGGACAAACAGAGGAAATCTTGCCAGACAGTGCTTCCAACAGCAAGGCTGTGAGTTTTAGCTGGTTAATAATTCCAGCAGTTACTCCAATGCACACCAAAAACCTCTTGTCAACTTGCACTTATACTTGACAGAATTCGATAAGCTCGGTACGTCCCTCCAGGGAGAGAGTGCGCATTCTGTTCCAGACACAGAGAGCACAGATGCCATACTGATGTGTAACTCTCAGCCTGGTTTGGATAAGCGTGTGTCAGATACCTGGCTACCCAGAGAAGAGGTGGAAGGTACATAGCTACACTCAGCAGGTAACCGCGCTCCCAAAGTTAAAGACATCTAAAATCTCCAATGACTCAGTGAGTTCAATCACTGAGTATAAACTGGCATCCTAGGTCTGTGCAGAGTTAGCTCAACGTAATTGTAGCATTACTGCAATTCTGATTACCCCAGTTGTTCCCTGCGGTCAGCTCTGTTCAGTAGGAATAGGTCTATCGTTCCGGGACACTACCCTACATGAAGGGCACTATATAAAGGCAAGTTGTTGTTGTTGTTGTTGTTGTTGTTGCACTGTAGTATACTGTTGCCGCTGAGAATGAAGGTTGTGGGTTTGAGCCCCAAGTTAGTGCTTTGAGTTAACTCTCACTGAAGGTTCACCGTCCATGGCTATACTCTGGGAGCTCCACACTGTAGGAAATGTTGTCCTTCAGATGAGAAAATACACCAAAGTTCTCACTGCCTGCTCAGATGGATATAAAGCATCCCATGATGACGTTTTTGAAACAGGACATGAGTTTGACCTGAGCTGAGTGTCCAAGCCAACAATATTCCAAATAAACTGGTCATTCCGTTCACATTGTGGATGTCTTTAGGGCTGTGTTGTGCAAGAAATGGCTGCGCTTCTGTCTACCAAAGAGTCACTACACTCAACAGTTATTTCGGTGAAACAATTCGAGACATCGCAGTGCAAGATCTGGCTTCGCCTTTTGCATTGGGGAGAGGGTAATGGTGGTGGGGGGAATGAGTTGTTGCTTCTGATTGCTTCTCATCGCCCCCTGCTGGAGGTCTATGTGAACAACAACAACAAACAACAAAATCACATTTGTATTGCGCCTTTCACATCGAGAGGACGTTCCAAGACCCTGGACAGTCAGTGTTTCAGACCCAAGCTGGAGTCAGGAGCAGGGTGGATGGAAGGAAAAGAGGGTAGGGTGTATGACTGATGGAACCGTTGAAGAGGAGGGTCTTGAGGCGAGACTCGAAGGAGGCGAGGAAGAGGGCAAGGCGGAGGTCGGGGGTAGAGTGACTGAAGGCTCGGATGCTGATGGTGGGGTGGGTAGGGCAGGTGACGTGGAGCAGGCCGGAGTCCCCTGAGAGGAGGGAATGACAGGACTTGAACAGAACTTGAATTGAATCCTCTGTGCGATGGGAAGCCAATGGAATCAGGCAAGAATGGGGGTTATAGGTTTGGTGTGGAGTTTGGTGCGGACGAGGACACATGCTGCAGAATTCGGGATGATCTACAGGCCATGGAGGGAGGAATTGGGGAGTCAGGGAATTATAGTTGAGCCTGGACGCGATGAACACATAAATGGGAGTTTCGGCGGCCTGAGGGATGAGGTAGTGGCAGAGTCGGGGAATGTTGCAGAGCTGAAGGAAGGCAGAGCGGGTCATGGTTTGGATCTGGGGGAGAAAAGACAGTTGAGGATTCATCCAGACACCGAGATTCAAGGTGGAGTGTGCAACCATGTGGATTGATGCTGCCTGTGCCTAAGGTGCGGATGCGTTGGCGCGAAGCAATCATGAGGACGTTGGTCTTGTTGACATTGAACTGTAGAAAGTTAGCTCTCTTTCAGGAATTGATATCTGACAGGCAGTTTGTCAGGACAGCAGTTGAGGGTAGAGGCAGAGAGATAGAATTGGGCATCATCCACATACATATGGAAGTTGACCCCATGTCTGCGGATTATGTCGCCAAGTGGGAGCATGTAAGCACTAGGGTAGTACAGATTGACAGTTCCCTGTAGTCAAATCGCTTGCCATAAGCAACGCTTAATGTATAGGCCCATGAATGAAAAGGGGCCACTTGGACTAGATCCAGAGAAATCCTGTGGCCAGTGTTTGCATCCCGATTGAGGTCCAGGGATTCGGGTCAGAGGCACAACAGGGTGGGCTGTAAATGCTCTCAGTGACCGAACAACAATAACAAATTTACATTTGTATAGTGCCACAATCCATTGTTCAATGCTCATGTATGAAGACTGACGAGTCGAACAAGATGTTGGAGGTCTGCCACTGTCCACAGATCTCTACCATACTACAGCGTGAGTTGCCACCTTCAGGAGGGATGGGGTAAGGAAAGAATGTCAGGCAAAAGTATTGGTGCCTTCTAACAGTCCCCATATGTGAGATTTGCCCACAAAATACACAGTTGCTACAAGTTTACAATATATTCTGTGAAGTAAGATATTTCAAAGGCATTATAAGGTCCTGCAGCTCAGTGGTTAGAGCTCTCGCCTTACAAGCCAGAGACCTGGGTTCAATTCCAGGCAGGGCAAAACCTTGGGCAAGTTTCTTTACTCCACATGCCTAATAATAATAATAAATTGGTCATTTCAATCCACGACTGTTTGTAGGATACTGCTGTGCGCAATTGGCTGCCACGTTTCGCCCACAAATATACAATTCACTTTACAATATATTCTGCGAAGCGCTTTGAGATGTCCAGAAGACATGAAAAGTGCTATACCAAAATGCAAGAATTATTATTATTATTATTATTAAGGTTCTCTGCAAAGCATAGTGACTGTTTATGTTTGGAGGCAAGTTCGAGAGCAAATTTGTGCACAGCATGTACACAAAGTGAACTGACCGCCAGACACTGCGAGTAACTAACTCTCTTCTCTTTTTTGACCATTGCCCAAGGAGACTTTAACATCCACCTGAACAACAACAACAAAATTGCATTTATAGAGCGCCTTTCACGTCGGGAGGACGTCCCAAAGCGCTGAACAGTCGACGGGTCAGTTTTTCTCCAGCATCTTGTTCACCTTGCACCGCCGACGACTGGGATACCAGCCTATGGTGTTGTAGACTTCAAGTCTTGACATGACCCTGATAACAAACAACAAGGAATCCAGGTAAGAAATGCAAATCATTATCAAATTTGCCACACGTCGGAAGGATGTCCCAAGGCACTGAACAGTCAGGTTGGGACCCGAGCAAGGGGGAGGGGCAGGTTGGGGGAAAGGGGTGGGGGAGAAATGAGAGTGTGGCAGAAGGCACGATCGAAGAGGAGGGTCTTGAGAATGGCCTTGAAGGAGGCAAGGGAGGAAGCGAGGCGGGATGGAGTTCCAGAGTGTGGGGACAGAGAGGCTGAAAGCCCGTCCACCAATGGTAGGGTGGGTCGGGCGAGCGACATGGAGCAGACCAGAGCCCGCTGAACGGAGTGGGTGGGCAGGTCCACAGAGAGACAGCAGGTCAGAGAGATAGGAAGCGGCAAGGTCATGAAAAGCCTTGAAAGTGAGGACAAGGATCTTGAATTCAATCCTTTGGGGATGGGGAGCCAATGGAGCAGGGCAAGTGTGGGACTGATGTAGTTGCGGAGATTGGTGCAGGAGTGAACACAGACTGCAGAGTTCTGGATGATCTGCAGTTTGTGAAGGGAAGAGCTGGGAAGGCCGACGAGGAGGGAGTTACCATACACAAGCCTTGATGTGACGAATGCATGGACATTAGTAGCAATTGAATATGAATGATGCAAGTATAAAAGAATTCTGGGAAGAATGACTTGCAGATTTTGAAAGTGGTTGATTTGTAGTTTGAATAAAAGTACAGATTGAATCTACATTGTGTTTTAGATTAAATAACATTGCATGGTGTCAGACGCAATTGGGGATTTGACAGGGTGAAAAAGGAGAAAACATTTTCACCGACAAGTGGGTCGGTAACCTATAACACTGATTTCATAGAATCTTATGGCACAAAAGAGGCCATTCGGCCCATCGGGTCTGTGCGGGTTACACTCCGTCAGGAATTCTCACTATTTTAACAGCTTAAAATAGCTGTTAAAAGAAACACAGGAGGAGAGGAGAAATTTTTTCATGCAGCGAGTTGTTCGGATCTATAATGCATTCCCTGAAAGAGTGGTGGAAACTGATTCCATAACAACTTTTAAGAGAGAAGTCGATAGTTATTTGGGGAGAATACATTTGCAGGGCTACGTTTGCAGGGGAGTGCTACTGATTTGGACAACTGTTTTCAGACGGCCAGCCCAAACACAAAGGGCTGAATGGCCTCCTTCTGTTCTGTATAATTCTATGATCCTATGATAATGCATGTGAAATTTTCCAACAAAATACACGGTCACTTTATTTTTATGGCATATTCTGTGAAGCGAATCTGATGGCCAGACACTGGGAGTAACTCGTTTTTCATTTTGGACATTGTCCAAGGAAGCTTTAAAATCCACATGAACAGCAGATAGGTCTGCTTTTCCTCAGCGTCTTGCCTATCTCCACCGATTGGAATACCAGCCTGGGGTGTTGAAGACTTCAATTCCTGACGTGACCCCCAGCAAACAACAAGGAATCCAGGTAAGAAATAGTGCAAATTAGACGTCAAAGTGATGATCATTCGGCAGGTGTGACGTGGATCATTACCATGGCTGGCGCAGCATTGTGGACTGTGTTCTACTCTAAGTAACTTGATTCAGCAGCACAGAGCAGTACTGTACATCAACAACATGTCAACCAGGACTGAACAGCTACTTGCCATGTTTCAGTCACACCTGAGCAGAGCAGAGCACAACAAGTTTGTGAGATCCACGTGGACAAGCTGCCAAGCAAACCTACGGCTGTGACCTGACATCGTTAGCTGAAAGCAGCAAAATGGGACTCGTCGCGATCTCTTCTCTTCGGTTTATTAAATCATTCATTCGGCTCCTCAAGCCCAGTAAGAAAACCCATTTAGTAGGAAATGTAATATTACCCGAGGGTGAAATGTGACAAGGAGTTGTTTGGGATTGAAGCTGGTTAATTATTTCATTCGGTCTTTATAGGGAGAATTCCTGCAAAATGGGTTTGGGTTTGGGTTCTCAGATCAATGCTGGAGGGTGGAGCGGGGGGTGGAGAAGGTTGAGAAAATAGTGGCATCCAGGCAAGATATGAAACCAAAGTTGGACTGATTAGTGTTAGCCAAGACACCAGAGGAAAAACTTTAACTGGTGAACAATGGGACAACAACAAAATTACATTTATAGAGCACCTTTCACATTGGGAGGAGCTCTATCAATGTAATCCTGGACAATGGACTATAATCTCTAAGTAAGTTTCATTTTAAGGACTGTATATTTTGTGAACGTATATTTTATGTCCTATATTTTGTGAGCGAGTTTGCCTGCACTGAAGTGAAATGTTTTCTCACTGTAAATTTTTTTCCAGTTTAAGATGCTTCTAGAATCTGCATGAAGCTTTCAAGTCAGACTGGATTGTGTAGTAGATTTGAAAACTCTCCTCTGGGAATGGAGTTCAAATCTAGGCCAGTCTGATGCGCTGAAAGTTTTTCGTCTGCAACTTCATATTTGCAATCTTTTTCTCATCTGAATGAAGGTTGGAAAATAAAATTGTTCTGACAATATTGTTGTCAATATTTTACACATGGCCTCCACATCAAAAAGTGGGTGCATTTCTCGCTCGTTGTCTTTCCCTTTTCTGTTTATTGTAGAGTCTTGTAGCTCAGTGATTAGAGAACTCGCCTTGCAAGCGAGAGACCTAAATTCGATTCCCGACAGGACAAAACCTTGGGCGAGTTTCTTTATTCACAGGCCTAATAATAATCCTTGAAAAAAGCAATAATAAATTCATCATTTTGAATCTACGACTGTTTGTAGGACACTGCTGCTCGCAATTGGCTGCCTGTTTCGCCCACAGACACACAGTCAATTCACTTTACTTTATACTGTGAAGCGCTTTGAGATGTCTAGAAGATGCGAAAAGCGCTATATCAAATTCAAGGATTCTTCTTCTTCTTATTGTTATTATTATTATCTGCCGCACAAGCTGCCCCCATACACAACCTCTTTGCATGAGATTGTCAAATGCATGTGGATCGTCAAATGCATGTGGATGAAGCAGATTACAAGGGTCTCTTCTGTTGCCTTTCAGTGACTGTATTTGGTGGGCGAACAAGGCAGGCGGTTTGCACAGAGCGACTCCCCAGAAACAACCACTGAGTGAATGACGCGTTAATAAATTTGATGGTACGAATATGTTGCTTCAATAATTCATCTTTCCTTTGAGGTGAGGTGTTCTGAGGTCAGTTAAAGACTACCCGTGCGTTCTGTCATGAGGCTATAAAAATCGCAGACATAGCTAGAGTTGGAGCATCGAGTGGGAGCGTCGAGGTAGAAATCTGTCAGAAAGTGTGCAGGGCAAATGAGGAAACTGCGCAGTTACAGGATCAGTGCAGAATCCTGATATAACTAAAGTCAATCCACCAGCAGAGATTTAAGGAGAAGGTAAGCATGACGGGGTTTACACTGCCCATCAAATTCTTATGTTCTGAAGTTCTTAAAACTGCCAGTGCATTTCACGAGGCCCTGTTGTGCAGGAACCACAAAACTGTAGACATTTGCAGCATAGAAAAGAGCCATTCAGCCCATCGTGTCTCGACTGCCCTAGAAGAGCGTTTAACTTGTTGTATTAATAATAATAATTAAAGATCCCATGGCAGTGCTCGAAAAGTGAAGGGAGCTTCTCTCTCCCGGTGTCCAGACTAGCAAACCCCCTCAAAAAAGATTGACCACCCACTCTATTACTCTCTCCATTTGTGGGACTTTGCTGTGCGCAATTGTGCTGCCGGGTTTTGCCCACAATATTCATAGTCAATCCACTTCACAGAATACCTCGCGGAGCGCTTTGAGGCATCTGAACAATGTGATAAGGCGCTATATCAAATGCAACTGGGGGCCCGGTGGCACATTTTAAGGCTGTCTTTCATTGCCAATGTATCGAGCTTCGGCGGTCCTCATTGCTGTGGCAATTACAGTTCAAACCAGAACTGTGTTCCCATCAGTGACTAGAATTTGCACTAAATTGTTTTGCATCTGAAATCCATGCTGATTTAGGGTGTCGTTTTATTTGTGGCCACCGGGTGACACCATTGGGCTGCAATTTGTGCAGAAATGCCAGGTTGGCCCAACAAGCAACTGAGAACAGCTACATCATCACATGGAGGGCGTCTCAAAGAATTTCACGGGATTTAGTGCAAAGTGTAGTGATTGTGTGCTTGGATGCAAATGTGTCAGTGGTTTTGCACTCAGCAATATCCCTCAAATGGCTATGAAGTGAATGACTAATTTAATGTGTGGGAAAACGGGCAGACACATGGCAGATGAACATTTATGTGGATAAATGCAAAGTGATGCATTCTGGGAAGAAGAATGAGGAGAGGCAGTATAAGCTGATGGTAGAATGTCAAAGTGAGTGAAGGAACAGAGGAGGGTGGTTCATATCAATACATTTTTGAAGGTGGCAGGACAGGTAGATGAAGCTGTTAAAAAGCACACTGGATAGTAGGCTTTATAATTAGGAGCGTAGAATACAAACTTCAGGAAGTTATGATGAACCTTTATAAACACTGGTTAGGCCTCTGTTGGAGTACTGTACTGTGTTCAGTTCTGGGCACCACACTTTAGGAAGGATGTCAAGGCAATGGACAGGGTGCCGAGGAGATTTACCAGGACGATACCAGGAATGAGGAACTTCGGTTATCAGTGTTGCATATTGCTTTACAACAACAACAAAATTACAATTATAGAGCGCCTTTCATGTCGGGTGGATTGCTGTGGGGGTTAGTGGGTGTGAAGGAGGTTTAGAGGTTGCACCATTGAGAGTGCCGGGTGAAGGTTGAAGTCGCCCATGATGGGCAGACGTTCAGAGCAGATGGACAGGGAGGAGAGGAGAATGGAGATATCGGAGAGGAAAGAGCCAGGGGGTTTAGGAGGATGATAGAGTAGAAGGATTTTTAAGGAAAGAGAAGGATATCAAGGCGAAGCTTGTGTCAGACAGAATTACCTGGTGGTTGTTTCTTTAAAATGGTACAGGAACTCTTAAAAAGAGAAAAGGTTACTCCTGCAGTGTAAGGCCCCATCATGCTTACCTTCTCTTTAAATCTCTGCTGATAGATTGACTTTAGTTATTTCAGGATTCTGCGTTGATCTTATAACTGCAAAGTTTCCTCTTTTGCCCCGCACACCTTCTGGCAGATTTGTACCTCGATGCTCCAACTCTATTGAACTATTTCTGCGACTTTTATAGGACAGAACGCACAGGTAATCTTTAATGATTATTCAATTACACTGAATATGTAGAATCATAGAATCATAGAATCATAGAATTTTACGGCACAAAAGGAGGCCATTCGGCCCATCTAGTCTGTGCCGGCTCTTTGAAAAGAGCGATTCAATCCCATTGCCCTGCCCGCTCCCCATAGCCTAATAGACCCGTTCTCCCTAAATAAAGATCTAATTCCCTTTTAAAAGTTGTTATCGAATCAGCCTCCACCACCTTTTCAGGCAATGCATTCCAGATTCGAACAACTCGCTGAGTGAAAAAATTTCTCCTCAGCTCCCCTCTACTGCGCCTTGAAACTATTTTAAATCTGTGACCACGAGTCACAGATTCACCCACGAGTGGAAATAGTTTTTCTCTATTTGCCCTGTCGAAACCCCTCATGATCTTATAAACCTCTATTAGGTCTCCCCTCAATCTTCTCTGCTCCAGAGAGAATAACCCTAGCCTATCTAGCCTCTCCTCATAGCTGAAGTCCCTCAATCCTGGCACCATCCTAGTAAATCTTCTTTGTACCCTTTCCAATGCCTTCACATCCTTTCTGTAGTGTGGTGACCAGAATTGAACACAGTATTCCAGCTGAGGCCTCACCAAAGTCCTATAGAGGTTAGTCAGCACTTCCTGACTTTTGTACTCTATACCCCTATTTATAAAGCCTAGTATCCCATATGCCTTCTTAACAGCCTTGTCTACCTGTCCTGCCACCTTCAACGAGTCACTAACACAAATCCCCAGGTCTCTCTGTTCCTTCACACCATTTAAAATTGTACTATCTAGCCTATATTGCCTCCCTTCATTTCTTCTCCCAAAATGCATCACCTCACACTTCTCTGCATTAAACTTCATCTGCCATGTGTCTGCCCACTTTACCAATTTGTCTATATCCTCTTGCAGATGGCTACTATCCTCCTCACTGATTACTATTCTCACTAACTTAGTGTCATCTGCAAACTTGGAAACTGTACTCCGTACACCCAAGTCCAGATCATTGATGTAGATTACAAACAGCAATGGTCCCAAAACCGATCCCTGTGGCACACCACTGCTCACTTCCCTCCAATCTGAAAAACACTACAACTCTCTGCTTTCTGTCTCGCAGCCAGTTGTGGATCCACGCTGCCACTGTCCCTTTTACGCCATGGGCCTTTAATTTCATAATAAGTCTCTCATGTGGCACTTTGTCAAATGCCTTTTGAAAGTCCATGTAAACTACATCAACTGCGCTACCATTATCCACCCATTCCGTTACCTCATCAAAAAATTCTATCAGATTTGTAAGGCAAGATTTGCCTTTAACAAATCCATGTTGACTGTCCTTTATTAGCCTATATCTTTCTAAGTGAAGATCTACCTTGTCCCTGATTATGGACTCTAGAAGTTTGCCCACTACCGACGTTAGACTGACTGGTCTGTAGTTACCAGGCTTGTCCTTCTGCCCCTTTTTATACAAGGGAGTAACATTAGCTATCCTCCAGTCCTCTGGCACGACCCCTGTGTCCAAGGAAGATTGAAAGATCGTGGCCAGAGTCCCTGCTATTTGCTCCCGTGCCTCACTTAGTAACCTAGGGTGCATCCCATCCGGACCAGGTGACTTATCCACCTTGAGCGACGTCAACCTTTTTAGCACTTCCTCTCTGGTTATAATTATTCTATCCATTTCTCCTACCCTCTCCTCTAATACCATGGCATTGGCTGTATCATTTTCTTTTGTGAAGACAGAGGTGAAGTACTCATTCAGTACATCAGCCATGCCCTCTGCCTCCACAATGAGATTTCCTCCTAGGTCCCTAATTGGCCCCACCCTCTCCTTGACCAACCTTTTACTCTTAATATGTTGGTAAAAAACCTTAGGGTTCCCCTTAATCTTACTCACTAATTGTTTTTCATGCAGTCTCTTTGCCCCTCTAACTTCCTTTTTTAGTTCTATCCTACACTTCCTATATTCTGCTTTGTTCCCTTCTGAATTTTGAGCCTGACACTTATCATAAGCCTCTTTTTTTTGTTTGATTTTGGCCCCGATTTCCTTAGTCATCCAGGGAGGTTTGGATGCCTTACATTTCACCTTTGTGGGGATGCTTTTGACCTGTGCCTGAACTATCTCCTCTTTGAACGCTGCCCACTGCTCGTTAGTTGTCTTACCTGCCAATTTTTCTTTCCAATCCACCTTGGCTAGGTCCCACCTCAACTCATTGAAATTAGCCCTTTTCCAGTTGAGTGTCCTCACCTGTGATCGTTCCTTATCCCTTTCCATAATTATTCTGAATCTAACGATATTGTGGTCACTATTCCCTAGATGCTCACCTACAGAAACCTGTTGAACTTGCCCTACCTCATTTCCCAAAACTAGATCCAGCAATGCTTCTTTCCTCGTTGGACTGGAAACATACTGATCAAGAAAGTTGTCCTGCACACACTTCAGGAATTCTTCTCCCTCCTTGCCCTTTACTCTACTATTCTGCCAGTCTATGTTGGGATAGTTGAAGTCACCCATTATCACTACTCTATTAGCTCTGCATTTCTCCGTGATACACTTGCAGATCTGCTTGTCTATCTCCTCCCCACTATTTGGTGGTCTATAGTATACCCCTAACAGTGTAACTGCACCTTTTTTATTCCTCAATTCTAACCAGATAGATTCGGTTTTTAGTCCTTCTTCCACCTCGTTCCTTTCTAAGGCAGTCACTGAGTCCTTAACTAAAATTGCCACCCCGCCCCCTTTTCTCCCTTCTCTATCCCTCCTGAATACATTATAACCAGGAATGTTCAACTCCCATTCCTGCCCATGCTGGAGCCAAGTCTCTGTTACTGCTATAACATCATATCGCCTCGCAGCAACCTGAGCCTGCAGCTCACCAATTTTATTTCTCAAACTTCGTGCATTTACATACATGCACTCTAAGGCACAAATTACTTCCTCTGCATTTTTCTCCCGTCTTCCCTTTACCCCTGTCCTCCTTATTACCCCTCCCGTATTTGAACTACTGATCAGTTTCCCACCCTCACCCCCCGGGATTAGTTTAAAGCCCCCCCCCACAAAACTCGACAACCTCCCTGCAAGGAGATTGGTTCCAGCCCTGTTCAGGTGTAACCCATCCATTTTGTACAGGTTCCACCTACCCCAGAATTGGTCCCAATGGTCTAGGAACCAGAAACCCTCCTTCCTACACCACTTCTCCAGCCATGCATTGATGTGCCTTATTCTAGCATTCTGTACCAATCATTGAAACAACATATTCACACCATCAAATTGATCAACGTGTCACTCACTCAGTGGTTGTTTCCGAGGAGTTGCTGAGTGCAAAACCATCTGCCTTGTTTGCCCACCAAATACAGACAGGGAATGTACAGGGAATATTGCCAAGACATCCACCCGATGTGATAAGGCGCTCTCTCTTAAAGAAGAATTATTAATTAAGGTTTTCTTTAATATACCGAACGCTATGTTTATTTGGAAAGTGGCATTCCAGGTGCAGGTATAGATATCAACCCAAACCAGTTATAATGGAGTTGGCCACTGCGTTTTGCCGCAAACCTACAGTCAATTCACTTTACAGAATATATTTCATAGAACTTTTTTCTGGGTAGGGTGGGTGGGGGGGAAATTCGATTGCAACTATTCCTCATGGCAATCCTCGCATTTGACATAACCCCTTGCACAAAGGATGACGTCCCGAAGTGCTTCTGGATTAACAGTGAGGTGATCTTATCGTGGGTAAAAGTGGAAGCCAATTTGCAGACATTAAGGCATCAGCCAGGAATGAACAGCTACTTGCCACGTTTCAGTCACACCTGAGCAGAACACAACAGGTTTGTGAGATACACGTGTACAAGCTGCCAAGAAAACCTACGACTGTGACCTGACATCTTTAGCTGAAAGCAGCAAAATGGGACTCACTGCGATCTTTTCTCTTCAGTTCATTGGCACCTCATGCCCAACAGAAATGGGAAATGGGAAAAGTAGCAAATCTAATGTTGCCCAAGGGTGAAATGTGACACAGAGTTGGTTGGGACTGCAGCTGGTTAATTACTTCATCTGGTCTTTATAGTGAGAATTGCTGCAAAATGGGTTTGGGTTCTCAGATCAATGCTGTGGTGGTTGGTGGGTGTGGAGGAAGTTGAGAACGTTGCACCGTTGAAAATGCCGGCCTCCAGGCAAGATGTGAAACCAAATTCCCGTCTTCCTGTCTTTGTCCCCGAATTAGCTGTGAAGTGAATGACTAAATTAATCTGGGATGGGTGTGGGTGGGTTTGTTGTGGAGCAGGGATTGGGGTGATTTGTTTGCCAAAAGAGCAATGTCTCCCAAACAACCTTGTAATGAATGATCCCCAACGAGCCCATTGTTCAATGCTCACACATGAAGAACAACAAATTGAACAATAGTGTGTGGTGGGTCGTGAGCAAGAGTTAATGGGGAGTTAATGTTAGATGGGGTAGAGGTAGCTGAAAGGATCCCCTCGATTTTGGATTTGAGTAATCTCTTCGCAGATGAAATTGAAGGAGCAGATGGGTGACAAATGGGAATGTAGACAGTGGAGGCAGTTAATGGTGGAGAAGAGGAGCCTGGGGTTATCCTTGGCCTCCAAGATTAACTTGGAGTACAAGGAAGATTTGGCAGAGATGATGGCGGAGCATTCGATCTTAGCATGATCAAGTCAAAACTGCCGATTAACAGTTAATTTGGAATTGGTCCAGGGGCGTGTGGCGGCTCGCACTTGTGCTTTGAGGGATTGGAGATGGCTGGTGTACCAGGATTTAACGGAGTAAGAGGCGGAATGGCTCTTTTCTATGCTGTAAACGTGTCCGGTTCCGTGGTTTCTGTGCAGCAGGGTCTTATGAAGTGTGCTGGCAGTTGTAAGAACATCACAAGATAGGAATTCACTGGAAAAAGTAGATTAAGGTCCATTTGTTTCTCTTTGCACCATCCTGGCCTCGATTGACATTGCGTGTGCCAAACTATATTGCTGTATCTCGAGATATTTTCTCCTTCACCCTCTGGAACTTCCTCCCTACTACCTGACTGCTCACGCGTGCAGTGTATGTCTCCGTCATACTTACCTTCGATTAAATTCTCTGCTGACCAATCCTGTAACTACTAAGTTTCCTCTTTTGCCCCGCACACTTTCTGTAGATTTCTACCTCACTGCTCCAACTCCATTGAACTCTTTCTGCAACTTTTTTAGGCTCAGGACACAATGCACGGGAAGCCTTTAACGGACCTCAGGAAACAAACAAACACACAAAATTACATTTATAGAGCACCTTTCACTTCGGGAAGACATCCCAAGACGCTGAATAATCAGGAAGTGTAACACCTCAAAGGGAAGATTGAACATTAAAGCAACATATTGATTCCATTCAATTGATGAACATGTCAATCACTCAGTGGTTGTATCCACAGAGTCGCTGTGCAAAAAACACCCGCCATGTTCGCCAACCAGATACAGTAACAGTGCAAAGCAGCAAATTGGAACTCTCTGTGATCTCTTCAGTTAAGTTTATTAAATCATTCATTGGGCTGGTTGAGAGCGTTGCACAATTGAAAATGCCGGCCCCCAGGCGAGTTGTGAAATCATGTGTCTGTTTTGAAGGAGGTTGGTAAAGATCCCTTAACAAGAGAAAAGGTGTTCCTCCTGGTGTTCTGGCCAACAATCCTCCTGATAAACTGGTCATGTCCAGCTTTGTGTATTTGAAGGACGTTGCTGTGCAGCACTTGGCTACTGGGATTGCTCGCATACTTAAAAAGATGTAGACCACACATGCTTGCGGGTGTGGAGATGGGGGATTGTTGGCCAGGACACTACGAGAAACTCCCTTCTTGCTTCGAATAGCACTCCATAGGATCTTTAATGTCCACCTGAATTGGCACAGATGGCACCTCAGCATCATGTCTCAACCCCAAAGTGCTTCGCTACCCAGGAATCCACTGGAGCGGTCAGCCTCTAGACTGAGATCAACATCAACATAATAAGAAATTGGTCATTTCTATCCATGGCTGTTTGTGGGACAATGCTGTGTGCAATTGGCTACTGCGTTTCGCCCACAAATATACAGTCAACTCACTTTACAGTATATTCTGACATGAAAAGAATTATATCAAATGCATGGATTATTATTTATTATTATGATAACATTGGACGAGAACCCATCCTTTTGACTGAGAGACAAGGGCATTACTGACCGAGCCAAGCTGACACCTAAATCATTATTGGAAGAATTGGGACAAGAAGCAGATGGACAATTCAATTAAAAGGAACACTTTCAACTGGGCAGATATAATAGTGTGCCCACATTGACCAGTTGCTGAAGGCACTCAGTGAACATGAAGCCATTGTCAATGGGGCTAATTCTGGTTTGCATTAGATCTCAAAATAGACTTGGCTGTAAGTTGAATATGTTACTGTAACCTTGCAGAGGTTTGGGGCCAGACTGAGGGGAGGGGGAGTGTTCTGTTTCGTTTGGGACTTTCAGAGAAGAGCAAGCGACATAAACATTTTGAAAGATTTCTTCTCTTTGTGTTCTTCGGGTGACAGAATCCCCCATGTTTTTAAGTTGTAATAATCATTTGATACAGCATCTTATCACATTGTTTAAACATCTCAAAGCTCTTCACAGAATATATTGTAAATTAGATTGACTGTGTATTTTGTGGGCGAAACGCGGCAGCCAATTGCGCACAGCAGTGTCCCACAAACAGTCATGGATTGAGTAACCAATTTATTTTGATGTGTTTATTAACCCCAGAAAAAGCGATCCACCAATCGACAAACAACCGGGTTAGTGCTAGGTAAATGGATGCGTGTGGAATAAGGAAACTTATTTGAAGTTTCGCCCTGCTGGGAATCAATCCCAGTTCTTCTCACTTGTAATATAATCCCGCTAACCATTGTGCTACGGTACTCCCTAACTTTCAGACCCTGGTGAAATGTAAATGCAGCTCAGACCCCCAGGAGAAAAATAAGTATTGTACGATATTTGGGCAAATCGGAAGCAAAACTTTATTTTCGTTTTTTGTTTCTCAATTTGAAATACAAGTGAGAGAGGGAGGGAACGAGGGGGAGGGTGGGTGTTAGACAGGGAGGAAAGGAGGGAGGGAGGTTACAGGTACAGGTCAGGCCAAGGTTCGGGAGAAAGTTTGGAGACTCTCATTATAACTCCAAGAGCCAGTCAATCAGTCGGGTCAGAGTGGTTGTTTGATGAACCCGCATTAAATATAGAAGCAGGAATAAATATTTCCCCAACATAAAAACAAAACTATTATACAGTTATTTTTCAGCAGAGGCAGTTTAATGTTTACTGATCATGGGTTGGGGAGGGAGCGGGGAGGGGATGGAGGGGTTAATAAAAAAAAATACATGACATCCCAGGGACAGAGGCTGCCCTCTGCCTTGTTGTTGGGAATGAACCATGCTCAGTGCCAGCGATTGGTGTGTCTGTTAGTTGCAGTAGCCCTCGAGGTTTGCCAGGGAGCATGTGTTATGGCAACATTGCTCAACGATTCCTCTCTTCATTTTACTCCCAGCCAACTGCTGCCTGTGGGGAATTCTCTCCTCCATTTCCGTGTCCAGTTGGGCCTCCAGGTCTCGATATGCTGGAATAGCAGAGTTTCCCACAGAATCAGTCACTTGCAGACGCCTGCTAAACTCCCCAACACCCACCCACCCCATCCCCCCACACACAGCCCCCCCACCCAATCACATATTCACCCTGTCCCCCCAAAACATACACACATTCCCCCTCCCCGACAAACACACCTCTTCCCCCCAAAAAAAACACATACACACACCCCCAACAGACACATTCCCCCTCACCCTGAAATACACACACTCCTATCCACTACTACCCTTCTCACACATAATTTCGCCTCCTCATAGACACTTCCCTGCACCCCCCACACACAAGCTCCCCACCCACACCCAACATGCACACACTCCCCCTCCCCCCTCACCCACACACACACACAATCATCAATAACAAAATTACACTTGTATAGCTTTTTTCATGTCAGGAGGATATCCCAAGGCGCTGGACAGTCAACTTTTTAGACCCGAGCTGGTGTCTGGGCTGGGTAGGTTGGAGGGAAGTGGGGCAGATTTGGGGTGACTGATGGGACCGTTGAAGAGGAGAGTCTTGAGGTGTGACTTGAAGAGGGCTAGGGAGGCGGAGGGATGGAATTCCAGAGATTAGGGGCAGAGTGGCTGAAGGCTCACAGCCAATGGTGGGGTGGGTGGGTCGGGGACATAGAGCTTGGAGCCTACCAACCGGATGGGCAGACAAGTTGGTAGGGGGTTAGGATGTCACAGAAGTAGCAGCTTTTGAATCGAATCCTCTGGGTGATGGGGAGCCAATGGAGTTAGGCGAGGATGGGGGAGATGGGATCACAAAGCTTGGAGTGGTAGAGTACACAGGTCACAGAGTTCTGGATTATCTACAGCCTATGGAGGGAGAAATTGGGAAGGACGACAAGCAGGGCATTGGCGTAGTCAATTCTGGATGTGATGAGGGCACAAATGAGGGTTTCAGCGGCTTGGGGGGTGAGATAGTGGTGGAGTCAGACAATATTGTTTCTCTTCCTAGTTTCAGGTCTCAGCAAAAGACCTTTCTTTTCAACCGCGCCTTTGGTCACCATTCTCCCCTTCCCATTGGCTCGCGCCCGGGATCCGTTATTGTGAAGCGCTCTGAGACGACGCCCGGTGTGAAGGGTGCTATATAAATTAAGTTGTTGTTATTACTGTGGAGGTGAGGTGAGGCAGAGCGGGTCATGGCTTGGATGTTTGGGAGGAAAGGCAGTTGAGGATCGAATAAGACATAAGACACCTGGATTCCTGACTGGCTTGGTGAGGTTGTGTGTGCAATCATGGAGGTTGATGCTATAAACTATAGACCGGTTAGTCTGACATCGGTGGTAGTGAAAATTTTAGAATACTTAATTAAGGATGTCATAGTGGGGTACTTAGAGGATCACAATATGATTAGACAGAGTCAACATGGCTTTAAAAAGGGATGTCATGCTTACAAATCTTTTAGATTTTTCTGAGGACATCTATATATCTATATATATATATAGATAGATGTACATATATATGTATAAAAGTCATAGGTATGTTTCCGCAATTGTGTCCTCCTGACGTGGATAGCGCTGTGTCAAATCTATGCATTATTTTAAAAAAGTTTCAAAGTATGAGTAACGTGTTCAAAAACACTAGGCCGTGTATGTTACGAGGGTGTATAGCTAGTATCAAGTGGATAACATAGGGGGATATCAGTAGATGTAGTGGATTTAGATTTCTAAAAGGCATTCAATACGATGCTGCATAAAAGGGATAAACGGGTTCTTCTCAAATTGGCGGGATGTGACTAGTGGAGTGCCACAAGGATCAGTGCTTGGTCCTCAACTATCTACAATCTACATCAACGATCTAGGTGAGGACATCATGCTTAAAATATCCAAATTCGCGGATGACACTAAACTAGGAGGGAGAGTAAACACCGAGGGTAACATTAAAAAAATGCAACGCGATATAGAGAGGCTAGTTGAGTGGGCAAGTATGTAGCAGATGAAGTATAATGCAGGAAAGTGTGAAGTCATCCACCTAGGTAGTAAAAACAATAGAGCAGAATTTTTTTTAGAAAGGGAGAGACTAAATAGTATTAGCGTTCAGAGGGATTTGGGTGTCCTTGTACACCAGTCACAAAAACTTAGTCTGCAGGTACACTAAGCAACTGGGAAGGCTAATGGTGTGTTGGCGTTTGTTACAAAAGGGTTAGAATATAAGAGTAGGGAAGTCTTGCTCCAACTATATAGGGCCCTGGTGAGACCACACCTAGAATATTGTGTGCAGTTTTGGTCTCCTTATTTAAGAAAGAATACACTCACCTTGGAGGGGGTACAGTGTAGATTCACTAGGTTGGTACCTGGGACGAGGGGGATGAGTTATGAGGATAGGTTGAGCAATCTGGGCCTATTTTCTCTAGAATATAGAAGAATTAGAGATGATCTTATAGAAACCTATAAGATTATTAAGGGGCACGAAAGAGTAGATAGTGGAAAACAGTTTCCGCTGGTTGGAGAAACTATAACCAGGGTCACAGTCTTAAAATTAGGGTTCAGCCCTTTCTCACTGAGTTGAGGAAACATTTCTTCACTCAGAGTGTAGTGAATTTACGGAATTCTCTACCTCAAGGGGCTGTAGATGCTCTTGAACATATTCAAGACTGAGATTGATAGATTTCTTGTGGATATAGGGATTAAGGGATATGGGGAAAAGGCGGGTAGGTGAAGTTAGATTAGAAGATCAGCCATGATCTTATCGAATGGCAGGGAAGGCAGGCTCGCGGGGTCGAATGGCCTACTCCTGCTCCTAATTCTTATGTTCTTATGTTCTTATGCTGCCAGCGCCTAATGTGTGAAGGAGCTGGTGAGAGCCAATCATGAGGCCAATCATGGAGTGCTCTGAGATGCCGTCCGGCGTGGAGGGCACTATAAAAATCCAAATTGTTGTTGTTGAGGGCCTTGGTCTTGTTGACATCCAGAACCTGATGTCTGATAGGCAATCTGTCAGGACAGCAATAGTCCTGGGGTTGAGGGTAGAGGCAGAAAGACAGAAATGGTTATCATCCGCATGCATGTGAAAGTTAACCACGTGTGTGGATGATGTCGCCAAGAGGGAGCATGTAGATATTGAAAAGTATGGGGTCAAGTACTTTTGACCCCTGGGGGATTGGTGGATGCCACCAATGACAGTGCAGAGTCTGGAGGGGAAACCGTTGGTGGTGACAAAGTGGAGATGGTGAGAAAGGTAAGAGTTGAACTAGGCAAGGGCAGATCCATGAAGGTTGAGCTGGGAGGAGAGGCGGTGTAGGAGGATGGAGTGGTCGACAGTGTCGAACCCCCACATACATACACACACACACTCCTCACATACTCCTCATAAACACAATCCTACTTCCCCTTTCCCACCCCCACTCCACACACATACGGATTCCCCTTCACCAAATAATCCTATTGGCAAAATTGGCTGCTGCCTTTGCCTATCAAACACTTGATACTTTGCAATAACTCATGGCAAGCATGTTGAGATATTTAATTGACGTATTAATGTACAATGCTATATCACCTACACCAATTATTAGAAGGATCTACTAATAATCACTGCACATCTACTACTAATCATCAGGGATATATACATATAAAGTCTACTTCAAGACATTTTACTGTGTAAATGGGATTGCTGCACTTATCAATTGATATCACACTTTCCCTTGGCACTTGATAACTCACCCAAAAGCGGTTCCAATTCCCTTATCGGTTTGGGTGAGTAGAAGAAGCCCCTTTCTCCACACACAAAGTAAAGAGCATCTACCAGGTGAGAGCCGCACAGGCGTTGGGTGGGTACCGTCTCAGACGGCTTTGGGCCAGAGAGAGCCATCAACAGAGCCATGAGCCCAAAGCGATTCCAGAGCATCATCTCAGCACTTCAAGGAGAGAAAGCTTCCCTGTGGGAACACAAAGAGGAAAGGCTATAATATTATTAATAATAATACTCCTTTCTTTGATCTAGTGCCTTATCACATCTTCTAAGCTCTTCACAGAATACACTATGCAATGAATTTGACTGTTATCTATTTCCATGGGCAGGCAATTGTGACAAGCACTGTCCCATCAATAGTTATGGATTGAGCAGTGACTGAATTATTATTATTTTATTTGTTTATTTTTCTTGAAGTACTCCATGGCCTCGTCCCACCCTACCTCTGTGATCTCCTAACCCCTTACCCACCTGTCTGCTCCCTCCACTCAGCAGGTTCTAGCCTACTCCATGTACCCTGACCCACCCATCGGTGGGCAAGTTTTAAGCCACTCTGCCCTAATCTCTGGAATTTCCTCCCACAATCCCTCCACCTTGCTCCCTCCCTAGCCTCTTTCAATTTCCGCCTCAAGACCTTCCTCTTCAACCATGCCATCGGTCGCCCACTTTCCCTTCCCTTCACCCTCTCCAATCCCGACCCTAGCTTGGGTCTGAAACACTAACTGTCCACCGCCTTGAAACATCCTCTCGACGTGAAAGGTGCCATTCAAATATACTCTATATATACAACAGAGTATATATGTAACAACAGGGATTGTTGCACTCAGCAAAGCGATGCACCAATCAACTAACAAGGGGGCTCATGTTTATGGGTAAGTAAAACAGAGGCATGTGGAGTAATGAAACTTGCCTAAGGTTTCACTCTACCTGGTAATCAAGCCCTCGCTTATGAAGTGAGTGCTCTAACCACGACGAAACAGGACTCCACATTTGTTTTTTTAAAAAAAGGTTAGAAATAATTCCTTTTGAACAGGTAGCATTTCACAAGATGTCTTAAACTTTGGAAAAGCTTACCTGGTGGATGTTTCTTCAAACCAGTACAGGTTGCTAAGCTTTCCTTGTCAATGCTGCTGAATGTGTGAGGCACCTTGTTAGCACCTTCAATTTATACACGGTGTATTTTTTTTTGGAAAAACAAATAAATATTAGTCCATAATTGGTGCCCATAGCATCTGCTGCCTCTTTCCCTGCTCAGATTCATGCTGTCACTGCACATTAGGGTTAATAGTGACGTTGTTTGCATCTCATTTAACTTGTGCCCCTTGCCACTGTTTGCTCTGGCAATCTCACGCCTCATTTGTACCGTGTTCTTGGAGCCGTTCATCAAACATGCTGACCGCACTCTCAAGAGGGAATCAGAACCTTATTGCACAAACTGACCACAGCTCAGGCCATCTCTGCATCGGTCCATTCGCAGAGATTAGGGACCTATAAATAGGCACTTGGGATTTCATTAATGGCTTCTGTCTCTTTAATTACTCTCTGGAGTTAGCCATAGAGCGAAAGGTGTGAGGGCTTTTACATGTTCCTTTCCTGTGGCACTGTTGATAGTTGGTCCATCAGATTGTTGGCTAGAGCTGTGCTGACACGAGGACAGTTTAGACTTTGCGTCACAGCGATGTCTGCTCTCAATAATTCCTGCTGATTTCGTTTTTCCAGGCCTGAACACTTGACTAATGGCGCACACTTTTTTCTTCATCTATTCTTACCTCCATCAACTCCTTTAATAACTGTTTTCTCCCAGGTCTTCCCGGTTCATGGACAGCTGAAAACAACGCTTTGGCAAACTAGGTCACCTCGCAATTTTTTGCAAAAGAAAAATACTAAATTTTCACCTATGTTTAATGGTACCCTTGAGAACAAGTGGAGGGTCATTCTAGGACAAACCCAGGAACCTGCAGGATATCTACAATTGACAAATCCTCAATCCTCTCCCCTCATTGAGACCCAAGATGCAATTTCCAAAGGCTTACTCACGGAATGTTCCATGGCACAAAAACAGTACCATCAAGTCTCCAATGGTGGGGGATTGTCCCTATGGGAATTCTTTACCCCAAAGGGCCGTTGATGCTCAGTCCTTGAACATATTCAAGACTGAGTTAGATAGATTTCTCATTTATACAGGGATTAAGGGGTATGGGTACAAGGCAGGTAGCTGGAGTTAGAGTAGTATATCAGCCATGATTGAATGGTGGGGCAAGCTCGATGGGCCGAATGGCCTACTTCTGCTCCTATTGTGAAAGGCGCTGTATAAGTGCAATTTGTTGTTGTTATATCTTATGTTCTTATGTCCACACTTCTGATAATTTCCCATAACTTTCTTGTCTTTAATCCTCCCCTTAACGCATCTGTCTAATTCCCTTTTGTCTTTCAATAAAACAACAACAACTAGCGGACCCACCCTCAGCAAGGGTTTGCGAAAGGGATCTCACACTTTATACAACCCACCTCCTCCTTTGCCTTCCAAGTTTTCCCCCTCTCCTTTTAATTCCATTCAGCAAGTGGCAGCCATGCAAAGATCTTGATTGTTCACGCAAGTAATAGGGAATATGGTCTTGGAGAATTGTCCCAAAGTTAAAAAAACTTCTCCAAAAATAAGAATCATTCCCTTTGCCAGATTCGAATCTTACCTTTCCCACACTCTCCACTTTGTTGCCACTGACGACCTTTCCTCCAGATCCCGCACTGTCACGGTGTGGCGTCCCCTAGGGCTGTCTTTGGCCCTATCCTTTTCAACATCTATATGCTCCACATTGGTGACACCATCAGCACACATGGGGTCAATTTCCATATGTATGTTGATGACACCCACTCTATCTTTCTGCCTCCACCCTCAATTCCAGGACCACTGCAATCTTGACATCGAGTCATCAAATCCTGGATGAGTGCTACAGTTGAATGTCAACAAGACTGAGGTTTTCCTGATTGACTTGCGCCAGCACCTCCGCACCTCAGGCACAGGCAGCATCAACCTCTATGGTTGCACCTCACCAAGCCAGTCAAAAACCTTGGTGTCTTGTCAAATCCTCAACTGTCTTTTCGCCCCCACATCCATGCAATGACATTCTCTGCCTTCCTTCACCTTTGCAGCATTGCCCGATTCCACCACTACCTCACCCTTCAGGCCGCTGAAACTAACCTTCATGCCTTCATTATGTCCAGGCTCAACTACGCCAAAGCACTGCTTATCGGCCTTCACAACCCTTCCCTCCATAGACTGCAGATCATTCAGAACTCTGCAGCTCATGTCCTCTCCCGCACCAGGCTCCGTGAACCTATCACCCCCATTCTTCGCCGACTCCACTGGCTTCCCATCACACAGAGGATTCAATTCAAGATCCTAGTCCTCACCTTCAAAGTCCTCCATGGCCTTGCCCACCCCCTTACCTGTGCAATCTCCCAACCACCTATCAACCTATCCGCTGACCTACCTGCCCGACCAACAGCAGGTGAGCCTTCAGCCACTCTGCCCCCAACCTTTAGCACCCAAATATATATTCCCCAAATTCCCCGAGCCCTGGAGGAGAGGACGCATTCCATTCACAGAACATGTCCAAGGCGATCATCGACTACTGCACATCAACATCTTGCAAGAGTTAGCTGATGTGTTCGATCATTTCCCTCCCAGTAAAATCAAGCAGCTAAAATACTGCATGTCACTTTTTTCCCCCCAATTCAAAAATGTGCTGTTTGATTTCTCAATAACAATAAAAATAATCACAATCTTTGCATTTGATATATATCACGTCAAAACTTTTTTCGCAATTTTTTTTTGTAAAGCGTAAGTACAGTGTCTATGTATTCACATGCAAACACATCAGCCAATTAGGACACAGCAGGCAATGTCCCACAAATGGAGAAATTATATTTATTTGGATCGGGAGGACAACATGAGAATCTCCCTTCTAGTTTCGAATAGCTCCACGGGATCTTTAGCAATCTTATGAACAGACAGACAGGGCCAAGTTTGAATGTTTCATCCTCCAACAATGCAGTGGGATTGATTTGTACAAGTCTTTTCGAAGAGCCGGCATTAGTACTGCATTGAATTGAATCTGTGGCTTTGTGATAATGAAAAATCAACACTTTGTTTCAATATCTACCCTTGCCGATTAAATGGAAAATAACTTTGATTGTGGAGTTTAATCGAATCAAAACTTTACCTTGAATTTAAGCACTTCACCTGGAATGGAAAATACAGTCTTTATCAAGATAAGCCCATCGTTGGTTATTCTGAAGTTGTCACTGGGTGAAATCTCATACACTATGGAAGGATTTAAATCCTATAGAAGATAAAAGAAAAAACACAGCACTGTTGAAATATTGTTGTTCTGAAGGCTTGTTGTAGTTTGTATTCACATTGAAAGGCCTCCACGGCCTCGCCCCACCCTACAGCTGCAATCTGCTAACCCCCTACCAACCTGCCCGACTCCTCCGCTCAACCTGCTCCACGTCCCCCACTCTTGTATTCTCTAGTGATACGGACCTGTACATACCCACTACTACATACAACAACAACGATAACAAAATTATAACTTGAGTAACGCCTTTCACGTTGGGAATGCATCCAATGTTTCAGACCCGAGCTGGGGGCGGGATCAGAGAGAGTGGAGGGAAAGGAGGGGATTTTGGGTGACCGATGGGACCATTGAAAAGGAGAGTCTTGAGGTGGGACTTGAAGGAAGCTAGGGGGTGAGGTGGATGGATTGCGGGATGGAATTCTAGAAGTTAGGGGCTGAGTGGCTGATGAGATCTTAACCCTCTCCACTTTTTAAACTCTTTATGCCGGGTCTCCATAGAGCTGGGTGGAGAGGATGATCAATCAACATTATTTTGGTCAGCCGGATGTCTAATCCATCACCATGCTTCAGACTGTCCAAACCAAATTAAGAATTCCTTGCATTCCACCTACACATGGGAATTCCAGATATATTTCGTTGGAATGGAATGTGCACTCTCCCTTGGAGGGATGCATCCTGTTTACTTAATTCCAGAAAGTATTAAGCACATTGGCAAGAGCCAAGGCTTGGGGACTCCAGTGTGTGCATGGAGTTTAGCCAGCCAAAAGCATGTAGCTTGTTAATGAGGGCACTCACTGACAAGCTTTCCTGCTGCTTGCCCAGCTTGGACTACCCTACCCATTAGGCTTTGGCTTGCAGGGTTAACAGGAGTGGGAGGATCCCCTAACCCCAGGGACAGGTCTGCTCTTCCAAGTCCTGCCAATGCATTATGTTCATCAACAGAATGTTCGATGGCATCAGTTAACGAGGCAAACAGGATACTTGGGCAACAGCACCCAACCACCAAAATCATACATAACCTATAAATTGTACTAAACAAGCTCCTTTAACAATCACATTAGAAAATAAAGTCTAAGCAAAGCTTATACTTACACTGAGATAGTCTGCATCCTTAGCTTGAACAATCAAAGGCTTTGTCCTTGTCTCCAGCACAAAGCTACCAACTTCTGAGTTCAGCATTACTTGTCCAGTGTACAATTGTTTTGCAAACACGGGAACACTGTTATTTGTCTTCGCGACCTTGAAGGTAACAGAGGTTGTCGCGGACTTATATTTATCATTCTCCTGGTAAGCCTGTAGAATGGTAAAACAAAGGTTAACCGCCATTCTGCCATTTGGACCGCTGTGCCAATCCAGTAGCACTCTGCCTTTGAGTCAGACCGTGGTTGTTTCAAGCCCCACATCGAGGGCTACACTCCAGTGCAGTGCTGGGGATGCACCGTATTGCTGGCGGTGCTGCCCATCGAATGAGACTTGAAACTGAGACACCGTCACTTGTTCAGGTGGATGTTATAAAGTCCATTGCGATATTTGCGAAATGAAGGATGTTTCTCCGGGTGTCCTGGCCAACAATCCTCCAGGTTAAATTTGTCATTCACTTCATGGCTGTATATGGGAAGTCGCTGGGCGAAGTTTGGCTGCTGAGATCACAGCAAATTCACTACATTTTACAGCAAACCTCCCTGTAAAGCGAATTCCGACATGCATGATTATACAGTATTAAAATACAGCATTGCCTTTGTGTGTGTTTCTGCTGAGACATTGTGGGTGAAAATTTAGTATTGCCCAAAATGCTTTTGGCAAGGTGGGTAAGACTGAACTCTTATCCGAAAGTGACATACTTCAAAACAATAGAGACACTTATACGCACCATGACTGTCAGTATACCTGGGCCTAAGGTGTCGACGGGTTTGGACAATGTTATGTTCCCATTAGTTGAATCAATTTTAAAATAGTTGTTCTCGTTTCCTAGGTAATGGAAAAAGAACAGCAGGTAAAAGCAAAATGAAGGACAATTTAACTCAATAATAATAATAATAATAATAATCCTTGCATTTGATATAGCGCTTTCCACATTTTATCAACGTCCCAAAGCGCTTCACAGAATACACTGTAAAGTGAATTGACTGTATATATTTGTGGGCGAATCGTGGCAGCCAATTGCATTAAAAAAATGCTTGGTTGGGATAAGTACATTTAAAGCGTTCCAGCCTGGAGATTGCGTTCAGTTTTGTGTACTGCACCTCAGGAAGGATATATCGTCTCTGGGGGGGAAGAATGATATCAAGGCTAAAATCGTGAGGAAGGTTGTATAAACTGTGCAGTTTATATATGTTTCAGTTGACTGTTCAGCACCTTGGGACGTCCTCCCAATGTGAAAAGCACTCTATAATTCTAATTTTGTTATTGTTGTTGATTGAGGGGTGACCTAATTGAGGTTTTTTAGAAAGTAAAGGAATTCGATAGGCTAGATACAGAGAAACTATCTCCTTTAGTGGGGAAATTCAGAACAAGGGTATAAATCAGGAGGCAATTTTTCAACCAAAAGGTAGTGAATACCTGGAACTCCTTCCCTCAAAAGGCTAGGGATGCTGGATGAATTCACATCTTCATGAGACGACCGAGGTGAGCAGATATGTGCTACATTACAGAATTAAGCAATGCAAGGGAAGAACAGGTAATTGGAGTTGAGGTACAGATCAGCCATGATCTTATGAAATGGCGGAACAGGCTCAAGTAGCTGAATGGCCCAAGCTTGTTTCTATGGTTCAATCTTTCCACATACGATTACATTTTCAGCCATGTTAATACACGTTTAAACCACTCTGTTGTAGCAAAGGGCATAAAGATAAGATAACCAGTAGCAAATCAGGAAGGGAGTTTAAGAAGAACTGCTTCATGCAGAAGGAAATGAAAATAATAAAAATAATAATCCTTGCATTTGATATAGTGCTTCTCACATCTTTTAGATATCTCAAAGTGCTTCACACAATATACTCTAAAGTGAATTGACTGTACACTTGTGGTAGAAACATGGTAGCCAATTACGTACAGCAGCACAATCATGGATTGAAAATGACCAGTTTATTATTGTTTCATTTCCGAGGGAACATTATTAGACATCTAGAGTAAGGAAATTTGCCCAAGGGTTCACCTGTGTGGAATTGAATCCTGGTCTCTCGCTTCCAAGGCGAGTGTTCTAACCACTGAGCTACAAGACTCCATTAGTGGCAGAAGCTGTGTTCAAAGCAAATAGCATCAATGTATTTTAGAGAAAGCTTGATGCATAAACAAGGGAGAAGGGAAATACAGGAGTACAGGGCAAGGGAATAGGAGAGGAGGGAGTATAACCATAGGAATTATTAACAATAGTTAATAATAATCATAATAATAATCCTTGCAATTGTTAAAGCGCTTTTTCACCTCTTATCGATATCTCAAAACGCTTCACAGAATATACTGTAAGGAAACATGTCCAAGGTTTCACCCTGACTAGCCTGGATTTGAACACAGGTCTCACGCTTGTAAGGCGAGTGCTCTAAACACTGAGCTACAGGAGCTCCACGTTGGGGGCAAAATGACTATTTCTGGGCCGTGTCACTGCATGTAACAAAATGCTTCACTTCAGTTTTGCTTACCTCATAATCAACGGTGTCAGTGAGTGTCAGATTGTCACCAGTTATACTCAGCATCGGCACCTTGTCTTGGTTGTTTATCGTCACACTAGCGCCAGCAGTCTTGCTAATCAGAGTTATGATGAATCCCTGACTTTCACTCTCATTCATGAACAGAATTTGATCGGCCACACAACATGCTAAAACAACAACAACAACAAATTATATCATGTGGGGAGAACGTCCCAAGCTGCTGGACAGTCCGGGATTTTTTTGGACCCAAGCAGGAGTTTGGGATCGGGAGGGGAGGACGGCAGGCAGGATAGTTGTAGGTGGGTGACTGAAAATGCAGTCAAAGTGGAGGGTCTCGACACGAGCCTTGAAAGAGAAACACAAGAGATGGATTAGTTAAAGGTTTGAAGATTTGAAGCTCAAGGGCTTGAAAGTTACCTCTAGTGCCAGAACAAAACTCCGCAGCTGCACTCTGAAGAAACGAGCAAAATACCAGAGATAACCAGAGGCATCCATAGCAGTGAAGTAAGTGCTTTGGTTGCATTGTTCCTGGAGTTTAAAGGAAACCCCAGCAAAGATAAGGGAAAGAAGGTCCTCAGGTCATGAAAGAAAAACTCTCCAACAAAAATCAACCCTTTGCTTCCAATAGTCCCATGGAGAGCTGCACGGACAGACTCGACGGGCGTGCACTGCCTCTTAAGTTCCACAAACTGTAACCAGCCCAGCTTGAAACCTCAACCTTTGCTTCCAAGCCTTATCTCGTTATTGTTACACCTTGTGACTCTGAGTGTGTTGCATCCGCAGTGGACCTTTCCCTGCTTCATCAAAGCCATAAAAACCAATGAGCTGCTCTGCATTCCTCTCGCAAATACAAGCTGGGACCTGAACTAAGCTGCTGATAATAATATGTAATTCTCGCATTTGACACAGTGCCTCATCACATCGTTGAGACATCTCACTGGTACCCTGTCATAGAGCGGGTCGACTTCAAGATCCTCACTCTTGTGTTCAAATCCCTTCATTCCTCTGCACCCCATCTACCTCTCTAACCTCCTCTCTCCTTGCAGCAGTTCCCACTGCCTCCACTTTACTGGGTCTGGCCTCCCCATTGTCCCCCAAAATCCTCTGCTCTACCATCGATGGCCGTGCCTTCAGCCACTACGCCCCGAAACTCTGGAATTTCCTCCCTCAATCCCTTCACCTCACCCTCTCCTTTTCCATTTTCAGGTCATGGCTGAAGGCCTTCTGTTTGACTGCGCCTACGATCACGTTCCCCCTCCTTCTGCTTGGACCCAGGTCCACTATTGTGAAGCGCTGTGAGTCTCCGTCTAGCATGGGGGGGTGGGGGGGCGCTATATAAATCCAAGTTGTTGTTGCTGCTGTTGTTATTGAACAAGCAGACGTCAATTTAACGTTGTCCAAAAGACGACACCTCTAACAATGCAACACCCACCAGCACTGTATTGGAGAGTCAACTTAAACTACGTGATCCTAAGTCCTGTTGAGGGGCTTAAATCGACAACCTTTTGACTCAGAGGCATGAGGGCTATCACTGAACCAGGATAACACCCAAAACAATCAGATGCTTCACAGTTTGAAACTTCCCCTATTATGCAAAATAATCTTTAAAGGCCTGACTTTAGTTAACATAGAGTTCCTCCGGGGTATTTGTGAAATAATTCCTCTCCTCTCCAATCTTGTCACCAGTCAGCCTGGGTCAGTCAGTGTCACTCAGTCTTTTGAGACAGTCAACTGTGGGTTCAAGCCCCATGTCGGGAATTTGAGACTGGCAGTCTAGGCTGGCACTCCAGCATAGTGCAATGGGTGGTGGCGGGATGGGAGCTGTACTTATAGAAGTACTGTCATGCTTCAGTTAACTGAAGCAAATAATCCTGTGGCATTATTTGAACAGAGAAGAGAGTTTCTCCTGGTGTCTTGGCCAAGAATGTCCCAGATAAATTCACTCATTCGTTTCATGGCGGTTGGTTGATGGGTTCCTTCCTGTGACAAAATTGGTTTTCTGTGTTCATCTACAAAGCACACAGTCACTACACTATACAATATATCCTCTGAAGCACTTTGAGATATCCTCCCAATAAGCAAAGCGCTGGATTATCAAATGCAAGGATTATTATTAATAATATTTAATACAATGTGTTAAAATAGCTCATCCATTGTTCAGCATCTGCAACACTTTCTCACAGATAATACAGTAAGCGTTTAACTATTTAACCAAACAATGAACTTTGGACACAACATAGAAACAGAGACATTTTCTGCACAGAAGAGCCCATTGTGGCCGATTATTTGAACCACACTCTTGAAATTAGTCGCACTTCCAGCTCTCTCCCCATCTCCCTGAATGTTTTCACTACTTACGTATCTATCCAGGTCCCTGTTGATCCAGCCTCAAAAGCTACCTGTGGTAAAGAATGGCAATTAGGAATAACAATCACTGGTGTCCTTCACGTGGAGTCCTGTAGCTCAGTGTTTAGAGCACTCGCCTTACAAGCATGAGACCTATGTTCGAATCCAGGCAGGTCAGGGCGAAATCTTGGACACGTTTCCTTACTCCACACGCTAAATATTAATCCCTCTATAAAAATTGGTCATTTCAATCCACGACTGTTTGTGGAACACTGCTGTGTGCAATTGGCTGCTGTGTTTTGCCCTCACATATACAGTCAATTCACTTTATAGTACATTCCGTGAAGCACTTTGAAACGTCTAGAAGATTTGAAAAAAACTATCAAATGCAACAATTATTATGATATTATTAAGTTAACGTCTCCACCTTAAGAGTGATAAACAGTAGTTCAAGGGAAGCAGAGTACTGTATAATCAACCATTCCCCGGCATCCCACCAGCACAGGACTGCCTTTCAACCCTGACCTCACAAACATATTCAGCTGTTGTGAGGATTCACTCTTGCATACAACAACAACAACAACAAACAATAACTAAATTGCATTTATAGAGCACTTTTCACGTCAGGAGGATGACATGAAATCAATGCCCTGGAGAACACGTCCCCAGAGGGGACTAAAAATAGTGGTTCACTTCATGGCTGTCATTTTATTGTTGTTGTCTAGAAGAAAAACGCAAATCAAATGCAAGGATTATTAGGATTGTTATTTTACCACTTTCGCATTGCCAGGAAGTTTTGCTCAAGATCTAAATGACTTGGGACATCCTCCTGACATGAAAGGTGCGATACAAGTGTAAGTTTTTTGTTCTTGACGTCCTCAGTGGCAATGAAGCATTATTGCTAGAATGCAAACTTGCTTAACAAGTGAAATCTTACAAAGACAAATTTCATGTCAATCACAAGACTGTCATATCATGTCTGCTCTCACCCGTCACTAACCAGAAATCCTGGCATTTCAACAAACACAATGTTAGATTACAGATGGGTTTTGCTATCTGCAACCTGTTTTGTTATGTGTGTATGTGTTTGTGTATGTACTGTATGTACTGTATGTGTGTGCATAGAGCTGCTGTAGCTCAGTAATTAGAGCACTCACCTTACAAGGGTGAGACCTGTGTTCGAATCCAGGTAGATCAGGGCAAAACCTTGGGCAAGTTTCCTTATTCCACATGCCTAATAATAATCCCTCAAAACAAAACACAATAATAATAAATTGGTCATTTGAATTCACAACTGTTTGCAGAACACTGCTGTGTGCAATTGGCTGCTGCATTTCGTTCACCCACAAATATACAGTCAATTCACTTTACAGTAAATTCTGTGAAATGCTTTGAGATGTCGATAAGATGCTATATGAAATGCAAGGATTATAATTATGATTATTATTAATAACTATGTAATTCCCATGGTTATACTCTCTCTCCTATTCCCCTGTCCTGTATTATTATAATCCCTGTATTTCCTCAAAGCGCTTTGAAACATTGATAAGATGTGAAAAGCGCTATATCAAAATGTAAGGATTATTATTATTTTAGGGGCAAAAATGCAGGTGTTCTAATTTCCACACAACTTTTAACTTCCTTCCCCAATTACTGTTTCCATCAACAACAACAACAACAACTAAATTACATCATGAGGACTGCGCTGGACAGTCAAGTATTTCAAACCTGAGTTGGGTCGGGATCGGGGAGGATGGAGGGTGGAGGGAAGGGTCGCCCAATGATGAAGGGGGTTGACTGATAGCACAGTCGAAGAGGAGTGTTCTTGAGGCGGGACTTGAAGGAGGCCCCTGAGGGGGCAAGGTAGAGGGATCGTGGGATGGAATTCCAGAGGTTGGGGTCAGAGTGACTGAAGGCTCGCCCACTGATGATGGGGTGGTTTCGTTGGTGGACATGGAGTAGCTCAGCGGAGGGAGTGGATAGGTTGGTAGGTGGTTAGGAAGTTGCAGAAGCAGGGTGGGGACTACAGTATTGACTACATGGCTTTCACGCTTTGAGACACCATCCTGGGTGGAGGGACTGTACATATGGTATTTATTGATGTTCAACAACTCAAATTTCATTTGCAAATGAAAGCTCCCCCTTGTGGGCAGAAATCAAAATTGGCCACAAAATGTACAGTCAATTCTCTTTACAGTGTATTCTGCCTAGCACATTGAGGTGTCACGAAGATGTGGTAAGGCTCTATATCAAATTTGAGGATCATTAGGATTAGAAAGTGAATTTGGAATATCGTTGAGCAGAAGCCCCAGCAGTGGAGATCCTGTGGTTCAGTGGCATTACAAGCGTGAGACCTGTGTTCGAATCCAAGCAGATCAGGGAAAAACCTTGGGCAAGTTTCCTTACTGCCTAATAATAATCCCTCCAAAAAACCAACAATAATAAAAATGGGTCATTTCAATCCACGATTGTGTGTGGGACACTGCTGTTGGCAATTGGCTGCCGCGTTTTGCCCACAAATATACAGTCTATTCCCTTTACAGTATATTCTGTGAAGTGCTTTGAGAGGTCGATAAGATGTGAAAAGCGCTATAGTAAATGCAAGGATTATTATTATTTTTTCCTGCTTCAAAGCACTTAGAACCATAGAATGTTACATCTCCTCCAAAAGGCTGTGGATATTGATCCATTCAAATTACCAAGGCTGAGGTGAATAGAATTTTACCAGGTCAGGGTATCAAGGAATATGGGACAAAATTTAGAGTTGAGTTACAGAACAACCGTGATCTAATTGTATGGCGAAACAGGCTCGAGGAGTTGAATATTCCTATGTTCCTAAGAGGGCACTTTAATCCTAACAATAACAATCCTCGAGTAATAATGATTACTCATAATTATAGATAACAATTATTATACTCGTGTGGAGTCGTATAGCTCAACGGTTAAAGCACTCGCCGAGCAAGCGAGAGACCTGAGTTCAATTCCAGGCAGGGCGATACCATGGACAAGTTTCCTTAGAGGAAGCTGGAGCAAGAATAAGAGGCTCTTGAGGATACAATATTTTTATTGATCGAAAGTCTGAGTTCAACAACAAGGGGGAAAAAAACATAAGAATACCGAAAATTCCATGTGTGTATAAGCTTATGAAGAGTAAGATTGAAGGCACTTTTGGCAACAACACAACATTGGCTGTGTGGGTCTCAAGGACTCAACCATCAGCAATGTGATTGGGTTGGAACCAGACTTGCGGACTGCACAGCGTGTGGTTGGCGATTCTGCCAACTCCTCCTCCTCCTTCGCCACCTCCTCCTATCTCTCCATCGGTTTGTCGGCTATGGCGACTTCACCAGTTTCAAGTCGATGACCAATGTACTGAAAACTGGGCACAGGTGTTCGTTGAACAGCTTTTCCAAAACCTTGTCTTTGTGCCTGGTGATGAGAATGGGCAACAATGGTTTTAACACAGGCACAGTGCGCAGGGACCTGTTACCCACCACTTAACACCATCACAAACCCAGGCACAGAGATCACAAGGGGACATTGCTGACGGGAATGTCTTTACACACCAGGAGGTGGTGAATGACTGCTGAACGCACTGCTGGAAGATGTGGTCATAGCAAATATCAAGCATCAATGTGTTCAAGAGAAAACGCTTGATGCATCTAGGAGGGAGGAGGGAATAGAGGAGAATGGGAGAGAGAAATACGAGGGGTGGGGGCTCGTAATGGATCAATCCCTGCCCCCCTCAAAACTGCTGCCATCATCTCCCTTCTTAAAAAACTCTCCCTAAATCCCTCAAACCCCAGCTACTATTGCCCTATTTCTAATCTGCCCGTCCTTTCAAAAGCACGAGAACATGTTGTTGCAAACCAACACCGCACCCACATCTACTCCCACTCCTTCTTCGAATCCCTCCAGTCCGGTTTCAGCCCTGCCCACAGTACAGAGACTGCGCTTCTGAAAGTCACAAAGACTCTCTATCTGCGACCAGGGCTCCCTCTGCCTCCTTATCCTTCTGGACCTGTCCGCTGCGTTCAACACAGTCGACCACACCATCCTCCTCCACGCTTGTCCTCCGTTATCTACCTCAGTGGGACCGCACTTGCCTGGTTCAAGTCCTACCTCACAAACCGCCAGCAGTACATCTCCACAAATGGTTTTTCCTCCCGCTCTTACCCAGTTACCTGTGGGGTACCCCAGGGATCCATCCTTGGTCCCCTCCTCTTTCTCATCTATATGCTCCCTCTTGGGAATGTCATCCGCAGACATGGGGCACACTTCCACATGTACATGGATGATATCCAACTCTATTTCTCCACTTCACTTTGCGACCCCCAGTCCCCCGATGTTCTGTCAGCCTGCCTGTCAGACATCAGGAGCTGGATGAGCCCCAACTTTCCTTTCTCTCCCACATCCGGTCCCTCACCAGCATCGCCTTCTTCCACCTCCGACGGATCTCCTGTCTCCACAATAGCTCACACCAAAAGCCGCTGAAACCCTTGTGCGTGCCTTCGTCACCTCACGGCTGGACTATTCAAATGCTCTCCTTGCCGGTCTCCCCTCCACCACAATCCATAAAATCCAACTCATCCAAAACTCTGCTGCCCGCATACTCACCCACACCAAACTTCACTCCCCCATTACCCCAGTCCTTGCCAGACTTCACTGGCTCCGTATCCCAGAGAGGATCGACTTCAAGATCCTCTCCCTTGTATTCAAATCCCTCCACGCCTCTGCACTTCCCTACCTCTCTGACCTCCTCTCTCCTCAAACCAGCTCCTGTTGCCTTTGCTCCACTGGGTCTGGCCACCTGCATGTCCCCCGAATCCTCCGCTCTTCCCTCGGTGGCCGTGCCTTCAGCCACTATGTCCCGAGGCTCTGGAATTCCCTTCCTCACTACCTTCGCCTCGCCCCCTCTTTTCTCAGCTTCAGGTCCCAGCTGAAGACCTTTCTCTTCGACTGCGCCTTTGGTCACCTTCCTCCCCCTTCCCCTGGCTCGGTCCCGGGATGCGCTATTGTGAAGCTCTCTGAGATGTTGTCCGGCGTGGAGGGCGCTATATAAATCAAAGTTGTTGTTGTTGTTGTAATGGAGTGAAAACACCAGCACAGACTAATTGGGCCATATTACTTAATTTCCTTGCTATGTTGCTCTTCTTAATAATAATAATTTGGTGACTCCATCCACTACTGTTTGTGGGACATTGCTGTGCAAACTTGGCTGCCGGGCTTCGCCCACGAAGTGTGCGGTCAATTCACTTTACAGTAAGAATCGTTTCATTTCATATAACGCTTTTCACGTTTCCTGGACATCTCAAAGAGCTTCATAGAATATACTATGAAGTGAATTGACTGTATATTTGTGGGAGTGGGGGGAAGTCGTGACAAGTGTCTATACTGCGGCAATTTCTAGGAGATATGGGAGCCCTTTGACATGGGTGTTACGTGTTACCCAGTTTTGACGAGATTACTTTTCAACCAGTCATTGCAGGACTTCTGATATTTAGTATCCTGCGATGCGTCCTCCATTCTGAATCTACTTGGGTTGAAACGCTCCTCCAGGTTGTCGTCATTGCTGAAACCACAAGGAATCGTTTAAGAGAGTTGCTGTGGACTGGAATGCAACTACCTGAAAGCGTGTTGGCAACAGATTCAATAACAACTTTCAAAAGGGAATGAGACACATGCTACATAGAATCATAGAATTATACAGCACAGAAGGAGGCCATTCAGCCAATCGGGTCTGTGCCGGCTCTTTGAAAACAGCTGCCCAAATCAATCCCACTTCCCCGCGCTCTCCCCAAGGATTCCTGCAGCTCAGTGATTAGAGCAATCGCCTCACAAGCAAGAGATGTGGGTTTGATTCCCGGGAGGGTGAAACTTTGGGCAAGTTTCCTTACTCCACACACCTGATAAAAATCCCTCAAGAGAAAAAAACAATAATAATTTGGTCACTTCGCAGGTGGAGTTAGATTTTATTTTAAGTGCTCTGAGATGCCGTCCAGCGCTATATAAATCAAAGTTGTTGTTGTTGTACTTAGAAGATCGACCATGATCTTACTGAATGGCGGGGCAGGCTTGAGGGGCTGAATGGCCTACTCCTGCTCCTTATTCTTATGTTCTTATAAGATCTTCTCTCTCAAATGTTGTTATCGAATTGGCTTCCATCACCCTTTCAGGCAATGCACTGTAGATCCGAACAACTCGCGACGTGAAAACTTGCTCGGAACCAAAACATTTGCAAAGATATGGGGTAAGAGTGGATCTGATTGGGTAGCTGTTCCAAAGAGCCGGCAGAGACATGATTACCTGAATGACTTCCTTCTGCGCTGTGATATTCTACGATTCTATGAATTGGGCAGTGAGAGAATCTTAATGCAGCAGGAGTGACCAGATATTTTGCCAAACTAAGACCTCCCAGGGATAGGGAAGCGAATGTAAAAGTTTATCAGGAGTTGGCCAGTATTTGGGGAGAGAGAAACTCTGTTCCTTTTCCATTTTGGCTACAAGATCTTTAACGTCCACCTGAACAGCGAAAAGAAACTCGGTAGACCTGCGTGGCCAGATGTGTCATCTTATGGATAATACAGTAGTAATAATAATAATCGTTGCATCCTATCTAGCATTTTTTCACGTCGTTCAGACGTCTCAAAGAGATTCACGGAATATACAGGTGGACCCCAGCTTAATGAAGGGGTTGGGGACTTTAAAACCCTTTGTTAAGCGAAAATTTCATTAGCGAGAGTTTAACTGTATTACTGTATTTAGCAGCAGCCAAAACCCCTCCCCGACCCAAGCCTCCCCACGAAAATCAGTTTAGTTTCCAGCAGTTCCTAGCACTAACATTTTTGGTTGAGCAGCCAAAAGTCCCGAGTTCCGGAATTCGGAATGTGACAAAAATTGCAGGAATAAAAACGCCAATCCTACCTGCTCCAGGCCAGGTCTGCACAGTCACTACACTGAAATATCGCAACCTGAGCCCAGGCATTTCCTGACTCGGGACTTGCTTCTTTCTTCCTCCCCCTCCTCACTTTCTCTCTACCCCCACACCCCTCCTCTCTTTCTCTCTACTCCCCCCTCCCCTCTTTCTTTCTACTCCCCACCTCTACCCTCCTCTCTTTCTCTCCACCTCCCCTCTCTGTCACTCCCCTCCTCTCTATCTCTCTATCCCCCTCCTCTCTATCTCTATCCCCCCCATCTCTTTATCCCTCACTCCTCTCTTTCCCTCCCTCCTCTATATCCCCACTCCCCTATATCACCCTTCCCCTCTATCCCCTTCCCTCCCTCTCTATTCTCCCCCCATCTCTCTATCCCCCCTCCTCTCTATCTCTCTATTCCCCCACCATATCTTGACTTACTATTATTGAAGCCACGAAGCATCCTGACGCTTAAGCTCCTCCCATATAGGAAGTTCTGCATTGCTTAACTGAGGCACGCTAAAGACTGAGTGTGCGGTGCTGGGTCAACCAGAGAGAAGCTGTGCACGATAAGCCCGCGAGATTTAAAGTGTCGTTTACAGGAACGTATCCCCGAGGTTGGGGAGGGATAGCTGCATATTTGTGGACAAAACACGACAGCCAATTGTGCATAGCAACATCCCACAAACAGTCATGGATTGAAATGACCAAATGTTTGTAGTTTTATTTTGAGGGATTATTATTAGGCCTGTAGAATGAAAAAACCTGCCCAAGGTTTCGTCCTGCCTGGATTCGAACACAGGTCTCACACTTGCTAGGCGAATGCTCTAACCACTGACCTACAGGATTCCACAATGTACCTTCAAGCCTACAGTGGAATAGTAGGGACAGTAATAGGATGGTAATAGGATACCACCCTGGGAGAGGGGCGTCATATAAGTGCAAGCGGTTGTACATTGTTGGTAATCCACACAGATTTTTACAGCAAAGGAACACGCAGACACTCAGCGGTATCCACCAACGGGAACAAATATCATTCGAATTGGGTTGCAGTAAAAGCACGTGAATTCTATTCAGACTCGAGAATTCCAAAGTCACGCTTAATTTTGGCGAAGAGAAAGTTCTGAGAAAGTCCAAATATTACCTGTCCATTGCGGGCAAAGTTTCGAGCTCGACAACAGCGGCGAGCAGTAAAACCAGAGAGGCAGCTTGGCCACTGAGAAAGTTCATGGCTTATCCTGAAAGAGATCAACACACATAGACACACAAGGTTATCAAGATTACTACAGAGCCACCACTGGGGAAAGTCGGTCATAAACGTACTTCACAGCAGAAGTTTTATGTTTTAAACTTCTCATTTAATTTTAATAAATTTTTGTATTTCGCTCACAAAATACAGAGTCAATTCACTTTACAGCGTGTTCTGTGAAACGCTTCGAGATGCCTCAACAACATGATTAGGCTCCATATCAAAAGCAAGGATTATTATTATAAAACGCTTACCTGATATACAGCGAGTGTTGGACAAGCTCCCTCTTTAAAAGCAAAGCTTCAACTGATGAACTCTTAAGTCCAACATATCCCTTTAAATACTCTCCCCTTATCATTCCAATGACTGAAACAATCCAAATGGAGCCCGGCTGGTGGCATGTTAGCATAACTGCTATAATTTACTTAATTAAAATTATTGACGTGACCGCATTATTGCCGTTATTTTATTTGTTTTCTGTTGGCATTTGGCAATACCCTAGTTTAAGTGTTCTTATTGGTCTGATCACATTGCCACGCACTTGGTCCTGCCTGCAAATCAATCGCTGCTGATTATCACCATTATCTCAGTTTAACAATTTGCGAGACTAATTTTAATTTCCCTTCTTATTAGTTTTGCTGTAAATACTCTTGTGTCACAATGACAAATAATCGCAGATTGGGATGAGTGAATGTTGAGTGAATGATTCCCCCACTCCACTCGTGCCTCCCCCGCCACCCTCACATTTCATAACGGAGGAAGGAAAAACATTCAAAGAGATTAGCGATGCCTTGTGCTCTAATCACTGAGCTACAGGCCTTCACAACTGTTTTTTAAGGCGAATAGAGATTCACAGGAAACGTTTCAAAGGTTGTCTTCAATATCAAGGCTAAGGTTGGGTTGGACAGAATTACCTGGTGAATGTTTCTTCAAACCAGTACAGGAACAAGAGAAAAGGTATCTTACAGATGTCCTGACCAACAATCCTCCTGATAAGCTGGTCATTTTCTGCTTTATTTGAAGGACCTTGCTGTGTAGCACTTGGCTGCTGTGTACACTCACATACTTAAAACGCCATAGACCACACATGCTTGCCAACCTTCACTTCAACACTCTCCGGAATTTGGCAAGCAGGATAAGCAGAGAGAGTATTCGATTACAAACACAGGGAAATTTCCATGAATATATAGGTGGGGTGGGGGAAGGAGTTGCTGATGGGACCTTCGAAGAGGAGAGTCTTGTGCGAGACTTGAAGGAGGCTAAGGAGGGGGTGAGGTGGAGAGACTTTGGGATGGAGTTCCAGAGGTTGGGGGCAGAGTGGCTGAAGGCTCATCGACCAATTGTTGGGCAGATGGGTCGGAGGACGTGGAGAGGCCAGAGCCTGCTGAATGGAAGGAGCTGGCAGATCACAACTTAAAAGCTCTTAAAAGGCAGTCGAGACACGATGGGCTGAATGGCTCTTTTCTATGCTGCAAATGTCTCCAGTTTTGTGGTTTCTGCGCAACAGGGCCTCCTGGCAATTGTAAGAACATCAGAACGTAAGAATTTGATGAGCAAAAATGATTAAGATGTATTTAAATGGCCTTGCAGCATCCTTGTCCTGTTGTGTGCCAAACTGTACCCTGTAACCAGGGCCGGTGCTACCATTAAGATGAACCAGGTGGTTGCCTAGGGCCCTGCTGGGGTCCAATTATTACTGGCCACGAGAGGCCGTTTGGAATATGTTTTGAAATGAAAGTGTCGCCGAGGCATTCATTTACCGCATTTACTTGACGGGGTTCGTTCGCGTCAGCTTCAAACAAAAACTTTCACACAGACTTTGAATACTTGTAAACGTGTCTGCATTGCAGGTAGATCTCAACAATCTTTCTGTGAACGCGGCGAGGTTATCGTTTAAAATTCCGCTTTACATTCAAATCGCAGTCCTTATCCTCCACTTCCACCCCACCACCACACTCAGCAACAATTATAACATCTGTAGGTTCATATCGTCTATTTCCATCCCATTTTATTCCCCCCCACCTCCCCCCCCCCCCAACCCGCAGTTGTTTCATTTCGCAATTTATTTTCAAGTTCTTCGGGTTGCTCCTTCTGAATATATTTCAGATTACAACATTTAAAAGAGAGGTAGACATTTATTTGGGGAAGACGGGTTTGCGAAGTTATGCGGAGAGAGCTGGGGATTGGGATTAAATAGCTCTTTTTAAAGAGCCGACCCAGACTCGATGGGGCAAACGGCCTCCTTTTGTGCCATAAGATTCTATGATTCTATGAATATACTGTAAAGTGAATTGACTGTAGGTTTGTGGCAAAACGCAGTGGCCAACTCCATTATAACTGGTTTGGGTTGATATCTATACCTGCACCTGGAATGCCGCTTTCCAAATAAACATAGCATTCGGTATATTAAAGAAAACCTTAATTAATCATTCTTCTTTAAGAGAGAGCGCCTTATCACATCGGGAGGATGTCTCAAAGCACTTGGCAATATTCCCTGTACATTCCCAGTCTGTATTTGATGGGTGAACAAGGCAGACGGTTTGCACTCAGCGTACCCAGAAACAACCACTGAGTGAATGACACGTTGATCAATTTGATGGTGTGAATATGTTGCTTCAATGATTTGTTCATATTCAGTGTCATTGAATAATCGTTAAAGACGACTTGTGCATTCTGTCCTGAGCCTATAAAAGTCATAGCAATAGTTCAATAGAGTTGGAGCATCGAGATGGAAATCTGTCAGAAGGTGTGCTGGGCAAAAGAGGATACCTTGCAGTTATAGGATCAATACAGAATCCTGAAATAATTAAAGTCAATCTGTCAGCAGAGATTTAAGGTGAAGATAAGCATGATGCAGGAGTGAGCAGCCCAGCAGCTGGGAAGAGGTTGCAGAGAATGAGGGAGAAAATATCTCGAGTTACAGGCAGGGCCGGCGCAAGGGAGTTTGGTGCCCTAGGAGAAATATGCGCCCCCTGATAACTTTTGTTAAGCAAATTAGTTAATACTAAAAATTAATACGGACGGCTTCCTTCATCTCTCCCCCTGCCCTACCCGATAATGGTTGTTTTATTTGCGTTGTGCTTCGAGATATCTATATATATATATATATTAATATACATATATATATATATTAATATATATATATATATATATATATACTTTTTAATGTGTGGGAAACTGGGCAGACACATGGCAGATGAACATTTATGTGGGTAAATACAAAGAGATGCATTTTGGGAGGAAGAATGAGGAGAGGCAGTATAAGCTGATGGTAGAATCTCAAAGTGAGTGAAGGAACAGAGGAGGGTGGTTCATATCAATACATTTTTGAAGGTGGCAGGACAGGTAGATGAAGCTGTTAAAAAGCACACTGGATAGTAGGCTTTATAATTAGGAGTGTAGAATACAAACTTCAGGAAGTTATGATGAACCTTTATAAACACTGGTTAGGCCTCTGTTGGAGTACTGTACTGTGTTCAGTTCTGGGCACCACACTTTAGGAAGGATGGACAATGGACAGGGTGTCGAGGAGATTTACCAGGACGATACCAGGAATGAGGAACTTCGGTTATCAGTGTTGCATATTGCTTTGCAACAACAACAAAATTACAATTATAGAGCGCCTTTCATGTCGGGTGGATTGCTGTGGGGGTTAGTGGGTGTGAAGGAGGTTTAGAGGTTGCACCATTGAGAGTGCCGGGTGAAGGTTGAAGTCGCCCATGATGGGCAGACGTTCAGAGCAGATGGACAGGGAGGAGAGGAGAATGGAGATATCGGAGAGGAAAGAGCCAGGGGGTTTAGGAGGATGATAGAGTAGAAGGATTTTTAAGGAAAGAGAAGGATATCAAGGCGAAGCTAGTGTCAGACAGAATTACCTGGTGGTTGTTTCTTTAAAACGGTACAGGAACTCTTAAAAAGAGAAAAGGTTACTCCTGCAGTGTAAGGCCCCATCATGCTTACCTTCTCTTTAAATCTCTGCTGATAGATTGACTTTAGTTATTTCAGGATTCTGCGTTGATCTTATGACTGCAAAGTTTCCTCTTTTGCCCCGCACACCTTCTGGCAGATTTGTACCTCGATGCTCCAACTCTATTGAACTATTTCTGCGACTTTTATAGGACAGAACGCACAGGTAATCTTTAATGATTATTCAATCACACTGAATATGTACCAATCATTGAAACAACATATTCACACCATCAAATTGATCAACGTGTCACTCACTCAGTGGTTGTTTCCGAGGAGTTGCTGAGTGCAAAACCATCTGCCTTGTTTGCCCACCAAATACAGACAGGGAATGTACAGGGAATATTGCCAAGACATCCACCCGATGTGATAAGGCGCTCTCTCTTAAAGAAGAATTATTAATTAAGGTTTTCTTTAATATACCGAACGCTATGTTTATTTGGAAAGTGGCATTCCAGGTGCAGGTATAGATATCAACCCAAACCAGTTATAATGGAGTTGGCCACTGCGTTTTGCCGCAAACCTACAGTCAATTCACTTTACAGAATATATTTCATAGAACTTTTTTCTGGGTAGGGTGGGTGGGGGGGAAATTCGATTGCAACTATTCCTCATGGCAATCCTCGCATTTGACATAACCCCTTGCACAAAGGATGACGTCCCGAAGTGCTTCTGGATTAACAGTGAGGTGATCTTATCGTGGGTAAAAGTGGAAGCCAATTTGCAGACATTAAGGCATCAGCCAGGAATGAACAGCTACTTGCCACGTTTCAGTCACACCTGAGCAGAGCAGAACACAACAGGTTTGTGAGATACACGTGTACAAGCTGCCAAGAAAACCTACGACTGTGACCTGACATCTTTAGCTGAAAGCAGCAAAATGGGACTCACTGCGATCTTTTCTCTTCAGTTCATTGGCACCTCATGCCCAACAGAAATGGGAAATGGGAAAAGTAGCAAATCTAATGTTGCCCAAGGGTGAAATGTGACACAGAGTTGGTTGGGACTGCAGCTGGTTAATTACTTCATCTGGTCTTTATAGTGAGAATTGCTGCAAAATGGGTTTGGGTTCTCAGATCAATGCTGTGGTGGTTGGTGGGTGTGGAGGAAGTTGAGAACGTTGCACCGTTGAAAATGCTGGCCTCCAGGCAAGATGTGAAACCAAATTCCCGTCTTCCTGTCTTTGTCCCCGAATTAGCCGTGAAGTGAATGACTAAATTAATCTGGGATGGGTGTGGGTGGGTTTGTTGTGGAGCAGGGATTGGGGTGATTTGTTTGCCAAAAGAGCAATGTCTCCCAAACAACCTTGTAATGAATGATCCCCAACGAGCCCATTGTTCAATGCTCACACATGAAGAACAACAAATTGAACAATAGTGTGTGGTGGGTCATGAGCAAGAGTTAATGGGGAGTTAATGTTAGATGGGGCAGAGGTAGCTGAAAGGATCCCCTCGATTTTGGATTTGAGTAATCTCTTCGCAGATGAAATTGAAGGAGCAGATGGGTGACATATGGGAATGTAGACAGTGGAGGCAGTTAACGGTGGAGAAGAGGAGCCTGGGGTTATCCTTGGCCTCCAAGATTAACTTGGAGTACAAGGAAGATTTGGCAGAGATGATGGCGGAGCATTCGATCTTAGCATGATCAAGTCAAAACTGCCGATTAACAGTTAATTTGGAATTGGTCCAGGGGCGTTTGGCGGTTCGCACTTGTGCTTTGAGGGATTGGAGATGGCTGGTGTACCAGGATTTAACGGAGTAAGAGGCGGAATGGCTCTTTTCTATGCTGTAAACGTGTCCGGTTCCGTGGTTTCTGTGCAGCAGGGTCTTTTGAAGTGTGCTGGCAGTTGTAAGAACATCACAAGATAGGAATTCACTGGAAAAAGTAGATTAAGGTCCATTTGGTTCACCTTGCACCATCCTGGCCTCGATTGACATTGCGTGTGCCAAACTATATTGCTGTATCTCGAGATATTTTCTCCTTCACCCTCTGGAACTTCCTCCCTACTACCTGACTGCTCACGCGTGCAGTGTATGTCTCCGTCATACTTACCTTCGATTAAATTCTCTGCTGACCAATCCTGTAACTACTAAGTTTCCTCTTTTGCCCCGCACACTTTCTGTAGATTTCTACCTCACTGCTCCAACTCCATTGAACTCTTTCTGCAACTTTTTTAGGCTCAGGACACAATGCACGGGAAGCCTTTAACGGACCTCAGGAAACAAACAAACACACAAAATTACATTTATAGAGCACCTTTCACTTCGGGAAGACATCCCAAGACGCTGAATAATCAGGAAGTGTAACACCTCAAAGGGAAGATTGAACATTAAAGCAACATATTGATTCCATTCAATTGATGAACATGTCAATCACTCAGTGGTTGTATCCACAGAGTCGCTGTGCAAAAAACACCCGCCATGTTCGCCAACCAGATACAGTAACAGTGCTGCACAGGTAATATTGCCAAATGCGTTGATATGTCCGCCCAATGTGATATGACGCTCCATCATACAAAAGGATTATTGTTTAAGGGTTACTTTTTATACCAGTCATACTTGCTTGTTTTGAAAGGGGGATCCAGGTGCAGGTAAAGATATCTGTCGAGGCCAGTAATAATGGCGTTGGCTGCTGCAATTTGACCACAAACATACAGTCGATTCACTTTATACTATATTCTGTGAAGCAATTTTGCTGGGTGGGGGAATTTGATTGTAGGAATCAAATTAGGACTGGATTAGATTGCAACTATTAATGATGATAATCCTCGCTTTTGAAGTGCTTCACAGGATTAACAGTGAGGTGATCTTATCGTGGATAAAAGTGGAAGCCAATTTGCAGACATTAAGGCGTCAGCCAGGAATGAACAGCTACTTGCCACGTTTCAGTCACACCTGAGCAGAGCAGAAGACAACAGGTTTGTGAGATACACGTGGACAAGCTGCCAAGCGAACCTACGGCTGTGTCCTGAATCATTAACTGAAAGCAGCAAATTGGAACTCTCTGTGATCTCTTCAGTTAAGTTTATTAAATCATTCATTGGGCTCCTCAAGCCCAAAAGAAATGAGAAAACCGATTCAGTAGCAAATGTAATGTTGCCCAAGGATGATATGTGACACAGAGTTGGTTGAGACTGAAGCTGGTTAATTATTTCATCCGATCTTTATACAGTAGTGAGAATTCCTGCAAAATGGGTTTGGGTTCTCAGAAGATTACTGGGGGGTGTTGGTGGGTGTGGAGGAGGTTGAGCGCTTTGCACCATTGAAAATTCTAGCCTCCAGGCAAGATGTGAAACGAAAGTCCCATCTGCCTGTTTTGTATGAGGATATTAAAGATACCACAGGAATATTCCTCAAATAGAGGTGAAGTAATAATCAAATTAATCTGGGGTGGGCGTGGGTGGGTTTGGGGTGGTGCAGGGTGAATTTCAGGAATTTGCTGGCCAAGAGAACAAAATCTCCCAACCAGCTGGGTAATGAATGACCCCCGAAGAGCCCATTGTTCAATGCTCACGCAAGAAGAACTACGAATTGAAACAAGATGTTGGAAGGCTGTTGTGGTCCATAAATCTCTGCCATACTATAGCGTGACTTTCAGGAAGGATAGGGTAAGATAGGAATTGCAGGAAAAAGGGTTGGTGTCTCCTTGCAGTTTCCAATGCATCTGAGATTTGCCCACAAAATACAGTATATTTTGCGAAGCATGATGTTTCAAAGGCATGATAAGATGTTACATCAATTGCAAAGATTATTATTATTGTAAGATTCAGTTAGATATTAATCTGCTGGTTAGGTGTAATAGCTATCACCACTGACTTAATGTTATTATATACAATAATTAATCTTAGCTTTGATGACAAAATGTATCAGTGTACGTCACAGAGCTTCTTAGTAAAGCATAGTGACTGTTTATTTTTGGAGGTAAATTCAAGAGCAAATTTGCACACAGCAATGTCCCATTATTGTACAGCTACAAAGTGAACTGATGGACAGAGACACTGGGAGTAACTCCCTTCTCTTTTGAACATTGCCCAAGGACAAGTTAAATCCACCAGAACAGCAGATGGGTCAATTTTTCCTCAGCATCTTGTCCAACTTGCACCTCCACCAACTGGAATACCAGCCTAGGGTATTGTGGACTTCATGAACTGACAAGATCTCTGACAAACAACAAGGAATCCAGGTAAAAAATGTCGCAAATTAGACGTCAAAGTGCCTGTGCTCTAGCAGGTGTGATGTGGTTCATAGCCATGGCTGGTGCAGCATTATGGAGACCATTCCACTCTAAGTACCTTGATTCAGGAGCACAGAGCAGTACAGTACTGTGCATAATCTACCCAATGCGGTCATCACTAAAGAAGCCGAACATTAGCCAAGAATGAACAGTTCCTTGCCACGTTTCAGTCACACATGAGTCACACCACACTCAGATTCCTGAGATACACGGGGACAATGCTGAGAGGTTGGTGGGTGTGGACCAGGTTCAGAGCATTGCACAATTTAAAATGCCGGCCCCCAGGCGAGTTGTGAAATCATGTGTCTGTTTTGAAGGAGGTTGGTAAAGATCCCTTAACAAGAGAAAAGGTGTTCCTCCTGGTGTTCTGGCCAACAATCCTCCTGATAAACTGGTCATGTCCAGCTTTGTGTGTTTGAAGGACATTGCTGTGTAGCACTTGGCTACTGGGATTGCTCGCATACTTAAAAAGATGTAGACCACACATGCTTGCGGGTGTGGAGATGGGGGATTGTTGGCCAGGACACTACGAGAAACTCCCTTCTTGCTTCGAATAGCACTCCATAGGATCTTTAATGTCCACCTGAATTGGCACAGATGGCACCTCAGCATCACGTCTCAGCCCCAAAATGCTTCGCTACCCAGGATTCCACTGGAGCGGTCAGCCTCTAGACTGAGATCAACATCAACATAGTAAGAAATTGGTCATTTCTATCCACGGCTGTTTGTGGGACAATGCTGTGCGCAATTGGCTACTGCGTTTTGCCCACAAATATACAGTCAACTCACTTTACAGTATATTCTGACATTGAGATTTGATAAGACATGAAAAGAATTATATCAAATGCACGGATTATTATTTATTATTATGATAACATTGGACGAGAACCCCCATCCTTTTGACTGAGAGACAAGGGCATTACTGACCGAGCCAAGCTGACACCTAAATCATTATTGGAAGAATTGGGACAAGAAGCAGATGGACAATTCAATTAAAAGGAACACTTTCAACTGGGTAGATAAAAAAGTGTGCCCACTTTGACCAGTTGCTGAAAGCACTCAGTCAACATGAAGCCATTGTCAATGGGGCTAATTCTGGTTTGCATTAGATCTCAAAATAGACTTGGCTGTAAGTTGAATAAGTTACTGTAACCTTGCAGAGGTTTGGGGCCAGACTGAGGGGAGGGGGAGTGTTCTGTTTCGTTTGGGACTTTCAGAGAAGAGCAAGCGACATAAACATTTTGAAAGATTTCTTCTCTGTGTGTTCTTCGGGTGACAGAATCCCCCATGTTTTTAAGTTATAATAATCATTTGATACAGCACCTTATCACATTGTTTAAACATCTCAAAGCTCTTCACAGAATATATTGTAAATTAGATTGACTGTGTATTTTGTGGGCGAAACGCGGCAGCCAATTGCGCACAGCAGTGTCCCACAAACAGTCATGGATTGAGTAACCAATTTATTTTGATGCATTTATTAACCCCAGAAAGCGATCCACCAAACGATAAACAACCGGGTTAGTGCTAGGTAAATGGATGCGTGTGGAATAAGGAAACTTATTTTAAGTTTCGCCCTGCTGGGAATCAATCCCAGTTCTTCTCACTTGTAATGCAAGCCCGCTAACCATTGTGCTCCGGTACTCCCTAACTTTCAGACCCTGGGGAAATGTAAATGCAGCTCAGACCCCCAGGAGAAAAAGTATTGTACGATATTTGGGCAAAACTTTATTTTCGTTTTTTGTTTCTTAATTTGAAATACAAGTGAGAGAGGGAGGGAAAGAGGGGGAGGGTGGGTGTTAGACAGGGAGGAAAGGAGGGAGGGAGGTTACAAGTACAAGTCAGGCCAAGGTTCGGGAGAAAGTTTGGAGACTCTCATTATAACTCCAAGAGCCAGTCAATCAGTCGGGTCAGAGTGATTGTTTGATGAACCCGCATTAAATATAGAAACAGGAATAAATATTTCCCCAACGTAAAAACAAAACTATTATACAGTTATTTTTCAGCAGAGGCTGTTTAATGTTTAATGATTATGGGTTGGGGAGGGAGCGGGGAGGGGATGGAGGGGTTAGTAAAAAAAAATACATGACGTCCCAGGGACAGAGGCTGCCTTCTGCCTTGTTGTTGGGAATGCACCATGCTCAGTGCCAGCGATTGGCGTGTCTGCTAGTTGCAGTAGCCCTCGAGGTTTGCCAGGGAGCATGTGTTATGGCAACATTGCTCAACGATTCCTCTCTTCATTTTACTCCCAGCCAACTGCTGCCTGTCGGGAAATCTCTCCTCCATTTCCGTGTCCAGTTGGGCCTCCAGGTCTCGATATGCTGGAATAGCAGAGTTTCCCACAGAATCAGTCACTTGCAGACCCCTGCTAAACTCCCCAACACCCACGCACCCCATCCCCCCACACACAGCCCCCCCACCCAATCACATATTCACCCTGTCCCCCCAAAACATACACACATTCCCCCTCCCCGACAAATACACCTCTTCCCCCCAAAAAAAACACATACACACACCCCTAACAGACACATTCCCCCTCACCCTGAAATACACACACTCCTATCCACTACTACCCTTCTCACACAGATAATTTCGCCTCCTCATAGACACTTCCCTGCACCCCGCACACACAAGCTCCCCACCCACACCCAACATGCACATACTCCCCCTCCCCCCCCACCCACCAACACACACAATCATCAATAACAAAATTACACTTGTATAGCTTTTTTCATGTCAGGAGGATATCCCAAGGCGCTGGACAGTCAACTTTTCAGACCCGAGCTGGTGTCTGGGCTGGGTAGGTTGGAGGGAAGTGGGGCAGATTTGGGGTGACTGATGGGACCGTTGAAGAGGAGAGTCTTGAGGTGGGACTTGAAGAGGGCTAGGGAGGCGGAGGGATGGAATTCCAGAGATTAGGGGCAGAGTGGCTGAAGGCTAACAGCCAATGGTGGGGTGGGTGGGTCGGGGACATAAAGCTTGGAGCCTACCAAGCGGATGGGCAGACAAGTTGGTAGGGGGTTAGGATGTCACAGAGGTAGTAGATTTTGAATTGAATCCTCTGGGAGCCAATGGAGTTAGGCGAGGATGGGGGAGATGGGATCACAAAGCTTGGAGTGGTAGAGGACACAGGTCACAGAGTTCTGGATTATCTACAGCCTATGGAGGGAGAAATTGGGAAGGACGACAAGCAGGGCATCGGCGTAGTCAATTCTGGATGTGATGAGGGCACAAATGAGGGTTTCAGCGGCCTGGGGGGTGAGATAGTGGTGGAGTCAGACAATATTGTTTCTCTTCCTAGTTTCAGGTCTCAGCTAAAGACCTTTGTTTTCAACCGCGCCTTTGGTCACCTTTCTCCCCTTCCCATTGGCTCGCGCCCGGGATCCGTTATTGTGAAGCGCTCTGAGACGACGCCCGGTGTGAAGGGTGCTATATAAATTAAGTTGTTGTTATTACTGTGGAGGTGAGGTGAGGCAAGGCAGAGCGGGTCATGGCTTGGATGTGTGGGAGGAAAGGCAGTTGAGGATCGAATAAGACGTAAGACACCTGGATTCCTGACTGGCTTGGTGAGGTTGGGTGTGCAATCATGGAGGTTGATGCTATAAACTATATAAACCAGTTAGTCTGACATGGGTGGTAGCGAAAATTTTAGAATCCTTAATTAAGGATGTCACAGTGGGGTACTAAGAGGATCACAATATGATTAGACAGAGTCAACATGGCTTTAAAAAGGGATGTCATGCTTACAAATCTTTTAGATTTTTTTGAGGACATCTATATATATAGATTATATGTGTGTTTATATATATATATATGTGTATAAAAGTCTTAGGTATGTTTCCGCAATTGTGTCCTCCTGACGTGGATGACGCTGTGTCAAATCTATGCATTATTTTTCAAAAGTTTCAAAATATATGAGTAAACGTGTTCAAAAACACTAGGCCGTGTGTGTTACGAGGATGTATAGCTAGTATCAAGTGGATTACATAGGGGGGAAATCAGCAGATGTAGTGGATTTAGATTTTCAAAAGGCATTCAATAAGGCGCTGCATAAAAGGGATAAACGGGTTCTTCTCAAATTGGCGGGATGTGACTAGTGGAGTGCCACAAGGATCAGTGCTTGGTCCTCAACTATCTACAATCTACATCAACGATCTAGGTGAGGACATCAAGCTTAAAATATCCAAATTCGCGGATGACACTAAACTAGGAGGGAGAGTAAACACCGAGATTAACATTTTAAAAATGCAACGCGATATAGAGAGGCTAGGTGAGTGGGCAAGTAGGTCGCAGATGAAGTATAATGCAGGAAAGTGTGAAGTCATCCACCGAGGTAGTAAAAACAATAGAGCAGAATTTTTTTTAGAAGGGGAGAGACTAAATAGTATTAGCGTTCAGAGGGATTTGGGTGTCCTTGTACACCAGTCACAAAAACGTAGTCTGCTGGTACAGTAACCAACTAGGAAGGCTAATGGTGTGTTGGCATTTGTTACAAAAGGGTTAGAATATAAGAGTAGGGAAGTCTTGCTCCAACTATATAGGGCCCTGGTGAGACCACACCTACAATATTGTGTGCAGTTTTGGTCTCCTTATTTATGAAAGGATACACTCGCCTTGGAGGGGGTACAGTGTAGATTCACTAGGTTGGTACCTGGGACGAGGGGGATGAGTTATGAGGATAGGTTGAGCAATCTGTGCCTATTTTCTCTGGAATATAGAAGATTATTAAGGGGCACGAAAGAGTAGATAGTGGGAAACAGTTTCCGCTGGTTGGAGAAACTATGACCAGGGGTCACAGTCTTAAAATTAGGGTTCAGCCCTTTCTCATTGAGTTGAGGAAACATTTCTTCACTCAGAGTGTAGTGAATTTATGGAATTCTCTACCTCAAGGGGCTGTAGATGCTCATTCCTTGAACATATTCAAGACTGAGATTGATAGATTTCTTGTGGATCAAGGGATTAAGGGATATGGGGATAAGGCGGGTAGGTGAAGTTAGATTAGAAGATCAGCCATGATCTTATTGAATGGCAGGGAAGGCAGGCTCGCGGGGTCAAATGGCCTCCTCCTGCTCCTAATTCTTATGTTCTTATGCTGCCAGCGCCTAATGTGTGAAGGAGCTGGTGAGAGCCAATCATGAGGCCAATCATGAACTAGGCAAGGGCAGATCCATGAAGGTTGAGCTGGGAGGAGAGGCGGTGTAGGAGGATGAAGTGGTCGACAGTGTCGAACCCCCACATACATACACACACGCACACTCCTCACATACTCCTCATAAACACAATCCTACTTCCCCTTTCCCACCCCCACTCCACACACATACAGATTCCCCTTCACCAAATAATCCTATTGGCAAAATTGGCTGCTGCCTTTGCCTATCAAACACTTGATACTTTGCAATAAATCATGGCAAGCATGTTGAGATATTTAATTGACGTATTAATGTACAATGCTATATCACCTACACCAATTATTAGAAGGATCTACTAATAATCACTGCACATCTACTACTAATCATCAGGGATATATACATATAAAGTCTACTTCAAGACATTTTACTGTGTAAATGGGATTGCTGCACTTATCAATTGATATCACACTTTCCCTTGGCACTTGATAACTCACCCAAAAGCGGTTCCAATTCCCTTATCGGTTTGGGTGAGTAGAAGAAGCCCCTTTCTCCACACACAAAGTAAAGAGCATCTACCAGGTGAGAGCCGCACAGGCGTTGGGTGGGTACCGTCTCAGACGGCTTTGGGCCAGAGAGAGCCATCAACAGAGCCACGAGCCCAAAGCGATTCCAGAGCATCATCTCAGCACTTCAAGGAGAGAAAGCTTCGCTGTGGGAACACAAAGAGGAAAGGTTATAATATTGTTAATAATAATACTCCTTTCTTTGATCTAGTGCCTTATCACATCTTCGAAGCTCTTCACAGAATACACTATCAAATGAATTTGACTGTATCTATTTCCATGGGCAGGCAATTGTGACAAGCACTGTCCCATCAATAGTTATGGATTGAGCAGTGACTGAATTATTATTATTTATTTATTTATTTTTCTTGAAGTACTCCATGGCCTCGTCCCACCCTACCTCTGCGATCTCCTAACCCATTACCCACCTGTCTGCTCCCTCCACTCAGCAGGTTCTAGCCTACTCCATGTACCCTGACCCACCCATCGGTGGGCAAGTTTTAAGCCACTCTGCCCTAATCTCAGGAATTTCCTCCCACAATCCCTCCACCTTGCTCCCTCCCTAGCCTCTTTCAATTTCCGCCTCAAGACCCTCCTCTTCAACCATGCCATCGATCGCCCACTTTCCCTTCCCTTCACCCTCTCCAATCCCGACCCTAGCTTGGGTCTGAAACACTAACTGTCCACCGCCTCGAAACATCCTCCCGACGTGAAAGGTGCTATTCAAATATACTCTATATATACAACAGAGTATATATGTAACAACAGGGATTGTTGCACTCAGCAAAGCGATGCACCAATCAACTAACAAGGGGGCTCATATTTATGGGTAAGTAAAACAGAGGCATGTGGAGTAATGAAACTTGCCTAAGGTTTCACTCTACCTGGTAATCAAACCCTCGCTTACGAAGCGAGTGCTCTAACCACGGCGAAACAGGACTCCACGTTTTTTTTAAAAAAAAGGTTAGAAATAATTCCTTTTGAACAGGTAGCATTTCACAAGATGTCTTAAACTTTGGAAAAGCTTACTGGTGCATGTTTCTTCAAACCAGTACAGGTTGCTAAGCTTTGCTTGTCAATGCTGCTGAATGTGTGAGACACCGTGTTAGCACCTTCAATTTATACACTGTGTATTTTTTTTTGGAACAACTTAACAAATAAATATTAGTCCATAATTGGTGCCCATAGCATCTGCTGCCTCTTTCCCTGCTCAGATTCTTGCTGTCACTGCGCATTAGGGTTAATAGCGACGTTGTTTGCATCTTATTTAACACGTGCCCCTTGCCACTGTTTGCTCTGGCAATCTCACGCCTCATTTGTACCGTGTTCCTGGGGCCGTTCATCAAACATGCTGACCGCACTCTCAAGAGGGTATCAGAGCCTTATTGCACAAACTGACCACAGCTCAGGCCATCTCTGCATCGATCCATTCGCAGAGATTAGGGACCTATAAATAGGCACTTAGGATTTCATTAATGGCTTCTGTCTCTTTAATTACTCTCTGGAGTTAGCCATAGAGCGAAAGGTGTGAGGGCTTTTACATGTTCCTTTCCTGTGGCACTGTCGATAGTTGGTCCATCAGATTGTTGGCTAGAGCTGTGCTGACATGAGGACAGTTTAGACTTTGCGTCACAGCGATGTCTGCTCTCAATAATTCCTGCTGATTTAGTTTTTCCGGGCCACTCACTGACAAGCTTTCCTGCTGCTTGCCCAGCTTGGACTACCCTACCCATTAGGCTTTGGCTTGCAGGGTTAACAGGGTTAACAGGAGTGGGAGGATCCCCTAACCCCAGGGACAGGTCTGCTCTTCCAAGTCCTGCCAATTATGTTCATCAACAGAATGTTCGATGGCATCAGTTAACGAGGCAAACAGGATACTTGGGCAACAGCACCCAACCACCAAAATCATACATAACCTATAAATTGTACTAAACAAGCTCCTTTAACAATCACATTAGAAAATAAACTCTAAGCAAAGCTTACACTTACACTGAGATAGTCTGCATCCTTAGCTTGAACAATCAAAGGCTTTGTCCTTGTCTCCAGCACAAAGCTACCAACTTCTGAGTTCAGCATTACTTGTCCAGTGTACAATTGTTTTGCAAACACGGGAACACTGTTATTTGTCTTCGCGACCTTGAAGGTAACAGAGGTTGTTGCGGACTTATATTTATCATTCTCCTGGTAAGCCTGTAGAATGGTAAAACAAAGGTTAACCGCCATTCTGCCATTTGGACCGCTGTGCCAATCCAGTAGCACTCTGCCTTTGAGTCAGACCGTGGTTGTTTCAAGCCCCACATCGAGGGCTACACTCCAGTGCAGTGCTGGGGATGCACCGTATTGCTGGCGGTGCTGCCCATCGAATGAGACTTGAAACTGAGACACCGTCACTTGTTCAGGTGGATGTTATAAAGTCCATTGCGATATTTGCGAAATGAAGGATGTTTCTCCAGGTGTCCTGGCCAACAATCCTCCAGGTTAAATTTGTCACTCACTTCATGGCTGTATATGGGAAGTTGCTGGGCGGAGTTTGGCTGCTGAGATCACAGCAAATTCGCTACATTTTACAGCAAACCTCCCTGTAAAGCGAATTCCGACATGCATGATTATACAGTATTAAGATACAGCATTGCCTTTGTGTGTGTTTCTGCTGAGACATTATGGGTGAAAATTTAGTATTGCCCAAAATGCTTTTGGCGACGTGGGTAAGACTGAACTCTTATCCCACAGTGACATACTTCAAAACAATAGATACGCACCATGACTGTCAGTTATTACTGGGCCTAAGGTGTCGACGGGTTTGGACAATGTTATGTTCCCATTAGTTGAATCAATTTTAAAATAGTTGTTCTCGTTTCCTAGGTAATGGATAAAGAACAGCAGGTAAAAGCAAAATGAAGGACAATTTAACTCAATGCATGCTATCTTTCCTCCAACATTTCAAACATTCGAGCAAAACTGCAATACCCGATTTAACATGAGTAATAGGTCCGCTTCACCTCTAAATAATAATAAAATAATAATCCTTGCATTTGATACAGCGCCTTATCACGAGATGTCGAGATGTCTCAATGCGCTTTATAGAAAATACTGTAAAGTGAATTGACTGTATATTTTGTGGGCGATATGTGGCAGCCAACTGCACATAGCATTGTAAGCATTGAAGCCATACTCAACTTACTCACCATCTATGGTCTCGTATTTGATGGGTGCATTAATTTCTTTGTCGCCATCAAGAGCGTAAAGAGGTCCAGGTGTCAAAGTCGGTGGGCCAGTCTGCAGCCAAGTAAGACAGTCAGATCAAAGCAGGTCAGATCATTGCAATTAAAATAAGACAGAGAGAGAGATAGATTGATGATTGACCATACACCTAGTTTAGTACCTGTGCCTCGTTTATGGTGACATGCCCACTGTAAACTGCATTGATGCAGATGCCATTGATTGAAGAAATCTTGCATGGCTGGAAGCTCGGAGGCTGGTTATCTTCGTCTAACACCTTAATGTTGATTGTCACTGTGGCAGTATCCTGAAGTGGAGGAATACCTTGATCCTGATAAATTGACAAACAACAAATCAGCCAGGGTTCCTTCCAGTGCTCAAACAAAGCTCCTTAAAACGAATTCACTGGAGATGAGATACAGTATACGGAGAAAAATCTTACATTTGCATACAAAATCAGCTGCAAGTTCTTGACCTTCTCGTAGTCTAGTGCTTTTGCCAGGTTGATTTCAGGCTGATTCGTATGTTTTAATTTGAAATATTCAGCTCCAGTCTGTTTAAAAATAATTAAAAACAGGTAAGATTTGTTGTGTAAGTTATTATGATGGAGGGAATTTTAGTGAAACTGCATGTTGGTACTTACTGAATTTTTCTCCAAACTGTAAGCAATTAAGCCTCTATCAGCATCTTGGGCCACGATAGAAGTCCAGAGTCCTATTTGAAATAGCTTTAAGAAATATATATATGTTATAAAAAGTTGAATTCTCCTGAAATGGACTTGGCAGTTAATATCCTTTCTTGCCTAAGCAAGTATGAGTGTAACAAGAATCAAAGGCTCTCAGCATGAAAACCAGAAAGCCCGCAAATCAATTTAGTTTAATTAATTTAATGTCCCCAGGTCAGCTCATTATACTTTGGTCTTTGAAAGAAACCAAGACTCACAGTAGGCAACATGAGACATTTTCAACGCAATGGGTTAATAGTTGGTTCCGATGGGTGAAATAACAACAACTTGCATTTATATAGAGCTCCTCACGTAGAGCGATGTCCGAGGATGCTTGACATTGGCAGAGTACAACCCCGATCAAGGGGAAGTGACAAAAGGCCATCTCAAAGAGGATGGTCTTCCAGCACGATCTGGGGAAGGAGGGAGCAAGGCGGTGGGAGAGAGGAAGTATTTCAGAGTTTTGGGGTGAAGTGCATGAGAGATGTGCAGGAGGTTGGAGCAGAGGCAGCAGGTAGTCTGGGTTGGGGAGTAAGTAGGTCGGAGAGGAAGGTAGTTGCCAGGGCTTGAAGACATGACTGAAAATACGACCCCTGTAACATGTGTTGCTATTAAAATCGTAAAAATGAAACACTGCAAAAAAATATGATTCCAATCAAGGTACTGCAATGACAAATTGCAGGGGTCAAATCAGGCTTTCCATTCCACAACGCCCTACTCTGGAAGCGAAGCTACATCTCTTCCCAGATATAAGCACAGTTTAATATATTTATAGAACTAAGAAATGACATTATTAAAATCATTGTAATCTTTTCCAGATGAAAATGGCTTCATGCCATTAACCTTACCTCTCCAATTTCCATATCCATCGATGTTTTGTTGAATTTTGGAAGATTGTCATTCACGTTCTCAATCTGAATAATGAAATTTAACTTTTCCTCCTAGCCAGAAATAACCAAAATTATCAGCAACTACAATAACAATAACAAATTGCATTTATATAGCACCCTTCACACAAGGTAGCATCTCAGAGAAATTCAGCAAAACTTTGATGATTGAACTAACAAATGTTTAAATGTAATACACAGATTAGCAGATCAGAAAACAAATTTCTCAAAGGTTCGAGCTCTCTACATGGCTTTAACAACAACAACAACTTCTATGTATATAGCGCCCTCCACGCCGGACGGCGTCTCAGAGCACGACACAACAGCGGATCCCGGGATTGTGCCAAGGGCAGGGTGACCAAAGGAGCAGTCGAATAGACACAAGAACAACAAAATTGCACTTATATAGCGCCTTTCACATCCTGAGGACATCCCAAAGCACAGAAAGGGTCTTTAGCTGGGAACCTGAAACTGGGAAGAAAGTGATTGAGGCAAAGGGAGTGAGGAAGGGAGTTCCAGAGCCTCAGGGTGTAGTGGTTGAAGGCAGGGCCGCCGATGGTGGAGGGGAGGATTCGCAGGACACAGAGGAGGCCAGACCCGGTGGAGCAAAGGCAACGAGTGCTGGTTTGAGGAGAGAGGAGATCAGAGAGGCTTTATAGTGCTTAATAAGCTCCACTCTAGTACAGTATAGTGGATGAATATGGCAGCCAGTTTATGAGCAGCATTTTCCAGTAAATAGCCATGAAGTGAATGACCAATTTTTTAATCTGGAGGATTGTTGACCCTGGGAAGAAACTCACTCCTCTTTACTGAATACTACACTGCCACCAGACCCTCCACCAGTATTCTGATCAGCTGCTTTCATTTTGATGCTTTACGCAATGCAAATGTCCACTTCAACAATAATGAAAGCTAAATAATTGCTTACCCGTGCATTTTGAGGAATACAAAGTAATTCCACTTCCAGCAGCATAGTTAATTTATTCTGGGGAAAAAGAATAAGGTCAGTCCAGTTAATATTAAATTATAATCAGATAACAAATGAAAATTCTTTGACCAGGTTTCCTTTATTAGTTAACAAATATTGCATTAAAAAAATGCTTGGTTGGGATAAGTACATTTAAAGCGTTCCAGCCTGGAGATTGCGTTCAGTTTTGTGTACTGCACCTCGGGAAGGATATATTGTCTCTGGGGGGGGAAGAATGGAATGATATCAAGGCTGAAAGGATTAAATCGTGAGGATAGGTTGTATAAACTGTGCAGTTTATATGTGTTTCAGTTGACTGTTCAGCACCTTGGGACGTCCTCCCAATGTGAAAAGCGCTCTATATTTCTAATTTTGTTATTGTTTTTGATTGAGGGGTGATCTAATTGAGGTTTTTTAGATAGTAAAGGAATTCGATAGGCTAGATACAGAGAAACTATCTCCTTTCGTGGGGAAATTCAGAACAAGAGTATAAATCAGGAGGCAATTTTTCAACCAAAAGGTAGTGAATACCTGGAACTCCTTCCCTCAAAAGGCTAGGGATGCTGGATGAATTCACATCTTCATGAGACGACCGAGGTGAGCAGATATGTGCTACATTACAGAATTAAGCAATGCAAGGGAAGAACAGGTAATTGGAGTTGAGGTACAGATCAGCCATGATCTTATGAAATGGCGGAACAGGCTCAAGTAGCTGAATGGCCCAAGCTTGTTTCTATGGTTCAATCTTTCCACATACGATTACATTTTCAGCCATGTTAATACACGTTTAAACCACTCTGTTGTAGCAAAGGGCATAAAGATAAGATAACCAGTAGCAAATCAGGAAGGGAGTTTAAGAAGAACTGCTTCATGCAGAAGGAAATGAAAATAATAAAAATAATAATCCTTGCATTTGATATAGTGCTTCTCACATCTTTTAGATATCTCAAAGTGCTTCACACAATATACTCTAAAGTGAATTGACTGTACACTTGTGGTAGAAACATGGTAGCCAATTACGTACAGCAGCACAATCATGGATTGAAAATGACCGGTTTATTATTGTTTCATTTCCGAGGGAACATTATTAGACATCTAGAGTAAGGAAATTTGCCCAAGGGTTCACCCTGTGTGGAATTGAATCCTGGTCTCTCGCTTCCAAGGCGAGTGTTCTAACCACTGAGCTACAAGACTCCATTAGTGGCAGAAGCTGTGTTCAAAGCAAATAGCATCAATGTATTTTAGAGAAAGCTTGATGCATAAACAAGGGAGAAGGGAAATACAGGAGTACAGGGCAAGGGAATAGGAGAGGAGGGAGTATAACCATAGGAATTATTAACAATAGTTAATAATAATCATAATAATAATCCTTGCAATTGTTATAGCGCTTTTTCACCTCTTATCGATATCTCAAAACGCTTCACAGAATATACTGTAAGGAAACATGTCCAAGGTTTCACCCTGACTTGCCTGGATTTGAACACAGGTCTCACGCTTGTAAGGCGAGTGCTCTAAACACTGAGCTACAGGAGCTCCACGTTGGGGGCAAAATGACTATTTCTGGGCCGTGTCACTGCATGTAACAAAATGCTTCACTTCAGTTTTGCTTACCTCATAATCAACGGTGTCAGTGAGTGTCAGATTGTCACCAGTTATACTCAGCATCGGCACCTTGTCTTGGTTGTTTATCGTCACACTAGCGCCAGCAGTCTTGCTAATCGGAGTTATGATGAATCCCTGACTTTCACTCTCATTCATGAACAGAATTTGATCGGCCACACAACATGCTAAAACAACAACAACAACAAATTATATCATGTGGGGAGAACGTCCCAAGCTGCTGGACAGTCCGGGATTTTTTTGGACCCAAGCAGGAGTTTGGGATCGGGAGGGGAGGACGGCAGGCAGGATAGTTGTAGGTGGGTGACTGAAAATGCAGTCAAAGTGGAGGGTCTCGACACGAACCTTGAAAGAGAAACACAGGAGATGGATTATTTAAAGGTTTGAAGATTTGAAGCTCAAGGGCTTGAAAGTTACCTCTAGTGCCAGAACAAAACTCCGCAGCTTCACTCTGAAGAAACGAGCAAAATACCAGAGATAACCAGAGGCATACATAGCAGTGAAGTAAGTGCTTTGGTTGCATTGTTCCTGGAGTTTAAAGGAAACCCCAGCAAAGATAAGGGAAAGAAGGTCCTCAGGTCACGAAAGAAAAACTCTCCAACAAAAATCAACCCTTTGCTTCCAATAGTCCCATGGAGAGCTGCACGGACAGACTCGACGGGCGTGCACTGCCTCTTAAGTTCCACAAACTGTAACCAGCCCAGCTTGAAACCTCAACCTTTGCTTCCAAGCCTTATCTCGTTATTGTTACACCTTGTGACTCTGAGTGTGTTGCATCCGCAGTGGACCTTTCCCTGCTTCATCAAAGCCATAAAAACCAATGAGCTGCTCTGCATTCCTCTCGCAAATACAAGCTGGGACCTGAACTAAGCTGCTGATAATAATATGTAATTCTCGCATTTGACACAGTGCCTCATCACATCGTTGAGACATCTCACTGGCACCCTGTCATAGAGCGGGTCGACTTCAAGATCCTCACTCTTGTGTTCAAATCCCTTCATTCCTCTGCACCCCATCTACCTCTCTAACCTCCTCTCTCCTTGCAGCAGTTCCCACTGCCTCCACTTTACTGGGTCTGGCCTCCCCATTGTCCCCCCAAATCCTCTGCTCTACCATCGATGGCCGTGCCTTCAGCCACTACGCCCCGAAACTCTGGAATTTCCTCCCTCAATCCCTTCACCTCACCCTCTCCTTTTCCATTTTCAGGTCATGGCTGAAGGCCTTCTGTTTGACTGCGCCTACGATCACGTTCCCCCTCCCTCTGCTTGGACCCAGGTCCACTATTGTGAAGCGCTGTGAGTCTCCGTCTAGCATGGGGGGTGGGGGGGGGGGGGGCGCTATATAAATCCAAGTTGTTGTTGTTGCTGCTGTTGTTATTGAACAAGCAAGACGTCAATTTAACGTTGTCCAAAAGACGACACCTCTAACAATGCAACACCCACCAGCACTGTATTGGAGAGTCAACTTAAACTACGTGATCCTAAGTCCTGTTGAGGGGCTTAAATCGACAACCTTTTGACTCAGAGGCATGAGGGCTATCACTGAACCAGGATAACACCCAAAACAATCAGATGCTTCACAGTTTGAAACTTCCCCTATTATGCAAAATAATCTTTAAAGGCCTGACTTTAGTTAACATAGAGTTCCTCCGGGGTATTTGTGAAATAATTCCTCTCCTCTCCAATCTTGTCACCAGTCAGCCTGGGTCAGTCAGTGTCACTCATTCTTTTGAGACAGTCAACTGTGGGTTCAAGCCCCATGTCGGGAATTTGAGACTGGCAGTCTAGGCTGGCACTCCAGCATAGTGCAATGGGTGGTGGCGGGATGGGAGCTGTACTTATAGAAGTACTGTCATGCTTCAGTTAACTGAAGCAAATAATCCTGTGGCATTATTTGAACAGAGAAGAGAGTTTCTCCTGGTGTCTTGGCCAAGAATGTCCCAGATAAATTCACTCATTCGTTTCATGGCGGTTGGTTGATGGGCTCCTTCCTGTGACAAAATTGTTTTTCTGTGTTCATCTACAAAGCACACAGTCACTACACTATACAATATATCCTCTGAAGCACTTTGAGATATCCTCCCAATAAGCAAAGCGCTGGATTATCAAATGCAAGGATTATTATTAATAATATTTAATACAATGTGTTAAAATAGCTCATCCATTGTTCAGCATCTGCAACACTTTCTCACAGATAATACAGTAAGCGTTTAACTATTTAACCAAACAATGAACTTTGGACACAACATAGAAACAGAGACATTTTCTGCACAGAAGAGCCCATCGTGGCCGATTATTTGAACCACACTCTTGAAATTAGTCGCACTTCCAGCTCTCTCCCCATCTCCCTGAATGTTTTCACTACTTACGTATCTATCCAGGTCCCTGTTGATCCAGCCTCAAAAGCTACCTGTGGTAAAGAATGGCAATTAGGAATAACAATCACTGGTGTCCTTCACGTGGAGTCCTGTAGCTCAGTGTTTAGAGCACTCGCCTTACAAGCATGAGACCTATGTTCGAATCCAGGCAGGTCAGGGCGAAATCTTGGACACGTTTCCTTACTCCACACGCTAAATATTAATCCCTCTAAAAAAATTGGTCATTTCAATCCACGACTGTTTGTGGAACACTGCTGTGTGCAATTGGCTGCTGTGTTTTGCCCTCACATATACAGTCAATTCACTTTATAGTACATTCCGTGAAGCACTTTGAAACGTCTAGAAGATTTGAAAAAAACTATCAAATGCAACAATTATTATGATATTATTAAGTTAACGTCTCCACCTTAAGAGTGATAAACAGTAGTTCAAGGGAAGCAGAGTACTGTATAATCAACCATTCCCCGGCATCCCACCAGCACAGGACTGCCTTTCAACCCTGACCTCACAAACATATTCAGCTGTTGTGAGGATTCACTCTTGCATACAACAACAACAACAACAACAAACAATAACTAAATTGCATTTATAGAGCACTTTTCACGTCAGGAGGATGACATGAAATCAATGCCCTGGAGAACACGTCCCCAGAGGGGACTAAAAATAGTGGTTCACTTCATGGCTGTCATTTTATTGTTGTTGTCTAGAAGAAAAACGCAAATCAAATGCAAGGATTATTAGGATTGTTATTTTACCACTTTCGCATTGCCAGGAAGTTTTGCTCAAGATCTAAATGACTTGGGACATCCTCCTGACATGAAAGGTGCGATACAAGTGTAAGTTTTTTGTTCTTGACGTCCTCAGTGGCAATGAAGCATTATTGCTAGAATGCAAACTTGCTTAACAAGTGAAATCTTACAAAGACAAATTTCATGTCAATCACAAGACTGTCATATCATGTCTGCTCTCACCCGTCACTAACCAGAAATCCTGGCATTTCAACAAACACAATGTTAGATTACAGATGGGTTTTGCTAACTGCAATCTGTTTTGTTAAGTGTGTATATGTTTGTGTATGTACTGTATGTACTGTATGTGTGTGCATAGAGCTCCTGTAGCTCAGTAGTTAGAGCACTCGCCTTACAAGGGCGACCTGTGTTCGAATCCAGGTAGATCAGGGCAAAACATTGGGCAAGTTTCCTTATTCCACATGCCTAATAATAATCCCTCAAAACAAAACACAATAATAATAAATTGGTCATTTGAATTCACAACTATTTGCAGAACACTGCTGCGTGCAATTGGCTGCTGCATTTCGTTCACCCACAAATATACAGTCAATTCACTTTACAGTATATTCTGTGAAATGCTTTGAGATGTCGATAAGATGCTATATGAAATGCAAGGATTATAATTATGATTATTATTAATAACTATGTAATTCCTATGGTTATACTCTCTCTCCTATTCCCCTGTCCTGTATTATTATTACCCCTGTATTTCCTCAAAGCACTTTGAGACATTGATAAGATGTGAAAAGCGCAATATCAAAATGTAAGGATTATTATTATTTTAGGGGCAAAAATGCAGGTGTTCTAATTTCCACACAACTTTTAACTTCTTTCCCCAATTACTGTTTCCATCAACAACAACAACAACTAAATTACATTTGTATAGCGCCCTTCACATCATGAGGACTGCGCTGGACAGTCAAGTATTTCAAACCTGAGTTGGGTCGGGATCGGGGAGGGTGGAGGGTGGAGGGAAGGGAGTTGACTGATACCACAGTCGAAGAGGAGTGTTCTTGAGGTGGGACTTGAAGGAGGCCCCTGAAGGGGCAAGGTAGAGGGATCGTGGGATGGAATTCCAGAGGTTGGGGTCAGAGTGACTGAAGGCTCGCCCACTGATGATGGGGTGGTTGCGTTGGTGGACATGGAGTAGCTCAGCGGAGGGAGTGGACAGGTTAGTAGGTGGTTAGGAAGTTGCAGAAGCAGGGTGGGGACTACAGTATTGACTACATGGCTTTCACGCTTCGAGACACCATCCTGGGTGGAGGGACTGTACATATGGTATTTATTGATGTTCAACAACTCAAATTTCATTTGCAAATGTATCAGCTCACCCTTGTGGGCAGAAATCAAAATTGGCCACAAAATGTACAGTCAATTCTCTTTACAGTGTATTCTTCCTAGCGCGTTGAGGTGTCACGAAGATGTGGTAAGGCTCTTTATCAAATTTGAGGATCATTAGGATTAGAAATTGAATTTGGAATATCGTTGAGCAGAAGCCCCAGCAGTGGAGATCCTGTGGCTCAGTGGCATTACAAGCGTGAGACCTGTGTTCGAATCCAAGCAGATCAGAGTAAAACCTTGGGCAAGTTTCCTTCCTGCCTAATACTAATCCCTCCAAAAAACCCACAATAATAAAAATTGGTCATTTCAATCCACGATTGTTTGTGGGACACTGCTGTTGGCAATTGGCTGCCGCGTTTTGCCCACAAATATACAGTCAATTCCCTTTACAGTATATTCTGTGAAGTGCTTTGAGAGGTCGATAAGATGTGAAAAGCGCTATACTAAATGCAAGGATTATTATTATTATTTCCTGCTTCAACGCACTTAGTATCATAGAATGTTATATCCCCTCCAAAAGGCTGTGGATATTGATCCATTGAAATTACCAAGACTGAGGTGAATAGAATTTTATTAGGTCAGGGTATCAAGGAATATGGGACAAAATTTGGAGTTGAGTTACAGAACAACCGTGATCTAATTGTATGGCGAAACAGGCTCGAGGAGTTGAATATTCCTATGTTCCTAAGAGGGCACTTAAATCCTAACAATAATAATCCTCGAGTAATAATGATTACTCATAATTAAACATAACAATTATTATACTCGTGTGGAGTCGTATAGCTCAATGGTTAAAGCACTCGCCGAGCAAGCGAGAGACCTGAGTTCAATTCCAGGCAGGGCGATACCATGGACAAGTTTCCTTAGAGGAAGCTGGAGCAAGAATAAGAGGCTGTTGAGGATACAGTATTTTTATTGATCGAAAGTCTGAGTTCAACAACAAGGGGGAAAAAAACATGAGAATACCGAAAATTCCATGTGTGTATAAGCTTATGAAGAGTAAGATTGAAGGCACTTTTGGCAACAACACACCATTGGCTGTGTGGGTCTCAAGGACTCAACCATCAGCAATGTGATTGGGTTGGAACCAGACTTGCGGACTGCACAGCGTGTGGTTGGCGATTCTGCCAACTCCTCCTCCTCCTTCGCCACCTCCTCCTATCTCTCCATCGGTTTGTCGGCTATGGTGAAGTCCCCAGTTTCAAGTCCTTGATCATTATATGGAAAAGTGGGCACACTTGTTTGTCGAACAGCTGAGTCAATCCCTTGGCTTTGTGCCTGGTGATGAGAATGGGCAACAATGGTTTTAACACAGGCACAGTGCGCAGGTACCTGTTACCCACCACTTAACACCATCACAAACCCAGGCACAGAGATCACAAGGGGACATTGCTGACGGGAATGTCTTTACACACCAGGAGGTGGTGAATGACTGCTGAATTCACTGCTGGAAGATGTGGTCATAGCAAATATCAAGCATCAATGTGTTCAAGAGAAAAAGCTCGATGCATCTAGGAGGGAGGAGGGAATAGAGGGGAATGGGAGAGAGAAATACGAGGGGTAGGGGCTCGTAATGGATCAATCTCTGCCCCCCTCAAAACTGCTGCCATCATCTCCCTTCTTAAAAAACTCTCCCTAAATCCCTCAAACCCCAGCTACTATTGCCCTATTTCTAACCTGCCCGTCGTTTCAAAAGGACTAGAACGTGTTGTTGCAAACCAACTCCGCACCCACATCTCCTCCCACTCCTTCTTCGAATCCCTCCAGTCCGGTTTCAGCCCTGCCCACAGTACAGAGACTGCGCTTCTGAAAGTCACAAAGACTCTCTATCTGCGACCAGGGCTCCCTCTGCCTCCTTATCCTTCTGGACCTGTCCGCTGCATTCAACACAGTCGACCACACCATCCTCCTCCACGCTTGTCCTCCGTTATCTAGCTCAGTGGGACCGCACTCACCTGGTTCAAGTCCTACCTCACAAACCGCCAGCAGTACATCTCCACAAATGGTTTTTCCTCCCGCTCTTACCCAGTTACCTGTGGGGTACCCCAGGGATCCATCCTTGGTCCCCTCCTCTTTCTCATCTATATGCTCCCTCTTGGGAATGTCATCCGCAGACATGGGGCACACTTCCACATGTACGCGGATGACACCCAACTCTATTTCTCCACTTCACTTTGCGACCCCCAGTCCCCCGATGTTCTGTCAGCCTGCCTGTCAGACATCAGGAGCTGGATGAGCGCAAATTTCTTCCTGCTGACTGTTGACAAAACGGACGCCATACTCTTTGGCTCTCGTCAACGTCTCCATTCACGTAGCTCTCACCTCCTCCACCTTCCCGGCCTGCCTCTAAAACTCCCCGAACCTTGGTGTCAGGTTCGACCCCCAACTTTCCTTTCTCTCCCACATCCGGTCCCTCACCAGCATCGCCTTCTTCCACCTCCGACGGATCTCCTGTCTCCACAATAGCTCACACCAAAAGCCGCTGAAACCCTTGTGCGTGCCTTCGTCACCTCACGGCTGGACTATTCAAATGCTCTCCTTGCCGGTCTCCCCTCCACCACAATCCATAAAATCCAACTCATCCAAAACTCTGCTGCCTGCATACTCACCCACACCAAACTTCACTCCCCCATTACCCCAGTCCTTGCCAGACTTCACTGGCTCCATATCCCAGAGAGGATCGACTTCAAGATCCTCTCCATTGTCTTCAAATCCCTCCTCTCCTCTGCACTTCCCTACCTCTCTGACCTCCTATCTCCTCAAATCAGCTCCTGTTGCCTTCGCTCCACTGAGTCTGGCCACCTCCATGTCCCCCGAATCCTCCGCTCTACCCTCGGCGGCCGTGCCTTCAGCCACTATGTGCCGAGGCTCTGGAATTCCCTTCCTCACTACCTTCGCCTCACTCCCTCTTTTCTCAGCTTCAGGTCCCAGCTGAAGACCTTTCTCTTTGACTGCGCCTTTGGTCACCTTCCTCCCCCTTCCCCTGGCTCGGTCCCGGGATGCGCTATTGTGAAGCTCTCTGAGACGTTGTCCGGCGTGGAGGGCGCTATGTAAATCAAAGTTATTGTTGTTGTTGTAATGGAGTGAAAACACCAGCACAGACTAATTGGGCCATATTACTTAATTTCCTTGCTATGTTGCTCTTCTTAATAATAATAATTTGGTCACTCCATCCACTATTGTTTGTGGGACATTGCTGTGCAAACTTGGCTGCCGGGCTTCGCCCGCGAAATGCGCGGTCAATTCACTTTACAGTAATAATCGTTTCATTTCATATAACGCTTTTCACGTTTCCCGGACATCTCAAAGAGCTTCATAGAATATACTATGAAGTGAATTGACTGTATATTTGTGGGAGTGGGGGGAAGTCGTGACAAGTGTCTATACTGCGGCAATTTCTAGGAGATATGGGAGCCCTTTGACATGGGTGTTACGTGTTACCCAGTTTTGAGGAGGTAGTTTTTCAACCAGGATTTGCAGGTCTTCTGAAATTGACTCTTCCCCGGTGCGTCCTCCATTCTGGATCTACTTGGGTTGAAATGCTCCTCCAGGTTGTCGTCATTGCTGAAACCACAATGAATCATTTAAGAGAGTTGCTGTGGACTGGAATGCAACTACCTGAAAGCGTGTTGGCAACAGATTCAATAACAACTTTCAAAAGGGAATGAGACACATGCTACATAGAATCATAGAATTATACAGCACAGAAGGAGGCCATTCAGCCAATCGGGTCTGTGCCGGCTCTTTGAAAACAGCTGCCCAAATCAATCCCACTTCCCCGCGCTCTCCCCAAGGATTCCTGCAGCTCAGTGATTAGAGCAATCGCCTCACAAGCAAGAGATGTGGGTTTGATTCCTGGGAGGGTGAAACTTTGGGCAAGTTTCCTTACTCCACACACCTGATAAAAATCCCTCAAGAGAAAAAAACAATAATAATTTGGTCACTTCGCAGGTGGAGTTAGATTTTATTTTAAGTGCTCTGAGATGCCGTCCAGCGCTATATAAATCAAAGTTGTTGTTGTTGTACTTAGAAGATCGACCATGATCTTACTGAATGGCGGGGCAGGCTTGAGGGGCTGAATGGCCTACTCCTGCTCCTTATTCTTATGTTCTTATAAGATCTTCTCTCTCAAATGTTGTTATCGAATTGGCTTCCATCACCCTTTCAGGCAATGCACTGTAGATCCGAACAACTCGCGACGTGAAAACTTGCTCGGAACCAAAACATTTGCAAAGATATGGGGTAAGAGTGGATCTGATTGGGTAGCTGTTCCAAAGAGCCGGCAGAGACATGATTACCTGAATGACTTCCTTCTGCGCTGTGATATTCTACGATTCTATGAATTGGGCAGTGAGAGAATCTTAATGCAGCAGGAGTGACCAGATATTTTGCCAAACTAAGACCTCCCAGGGATAGGGAAGCGAATGTAAAAGTTTATCAGGAGTTGGCCAGTATTTGGGGAGAGAGAAACTCTGTTCCTTTTCCATTTTGGCTACAAGATCTTTAACGTCCACCTGAACAGCGAAAAGAAACTCGGTAGAGCTGCGTGGCCAGATGTGTCATCTTATGGATAATACAGTAGTAATAATAATAATCGTTGCATCCTATCTAGCATTTTTTCACGTCGTTCAGACGTCTCAAAGAGATTCACGGAATATACAGGTGGACCCCAGCTTAATGAAGGGGTTGGGGACTTTAAAACCCTTTGTTAAGCGAAAATTTCATTAGCGAGAGTTTAACTGTATTACTGTATTTAGCAGCAGCCAAAACCCCTCCCCGACCCAAGCCTCCCCACGAAAATCAGTTTAGTTTCCAGCAGTTCCTAGCACTAACATTTTTGGTTGAGCAGCCAAAAGTCCCGAGTTCCGGAATTCGGAATGTGACAAAAATTGCAGGAATAAAAACGCCAATCCTACCTGCTCCAGGCCAGGTCTGCACAGTCACTACACTGAAATATCGCAACCTGAGCCCAGGCATTTCCTGACTCGGGACTTGCTTCTTTCTTCCTCCCCCTCCTCACTTTCTCTCTACCCCCCCACCCCTCCTCTCTTTCTCTCTACTCCCCCCTCCCCTCTTTCTTTCTACTCCCCACCTCTACCCTCCTCTCTTTCTCTCCACCTCCCCTCTCTGTCACTCCCCTCCTCTCTATCTCTCTATCCCCCTCCTCTCTATCTCTATCCCCCCCATCTCTTTATCCCTCACTCCTCTCTTTCCCTCCCTCCTCTATATCCCCACTCCCCTATATCACCCTTCCCCTCTATCCCCTTCCCTCCCTCTCTATTCTCCCCCCATCTCTCTATCCCCCCTCCTCTCTATCTCTCTATCCCCCCACCATATCTTGACTTACTATTATTGAAGCCACGAAGCATCCTGACGCTTAAGCTCCTCCCATATAGGAAGTTCTGCATTGCTTAACTGAGGCACGCTAAAGACTGAGTGTGCGGTGCTGGGTCAACCAGAGAGAAGCTGTGCACGAGAAGCCCGCGAGATTTAAAGTGTCGTTTACAGGAACGTATCCCCGAGGTTGGGGAGGGATAGCTGCATATTTGTGGACAAAACACGACAGCCAATTGTGCACAGCAACATCCCACAAACAGTCATGGATTGAAATGACCAAATGTTTGTAGTTTTATTTTGAGGGATTATTATTAGGCCTGTAGAATGAAAAAACCTGCCCAAGGTTTCGTCCTGCCTGGATTCGAACACAGGTCTCACACTTGCTAGGCGAATGCTCTAACCACTGAGCTACAGGATTCCACAATGTACCTTCAAGCCTACAGTGGAATAGTAGGGACAGTAATAGGATGGTAATAGGATACCACCCTGGGAGAGGGGCGTCATATAAGTGCATGTGGTTGTAAATTGTTGTTAATCCACACAGATTTTTACAGCAAAGGAACACGCAGACACTCAGCGGTATCCACCAACGGGAACAAATATCATTCGAATTGGGTTGCAGTAAAAGCACGTGAATTCTATTCAGACTCGAGAATTCCAAAGTCACGCTTAATTTTGGCGAAGAGAAAGTTCTGAGAAAGTCCAAATATTACCTGTCCATTGCGGGCAAAGTTTCGAGCTCGACAACAGCGGCGAGCAGTAAAACCAGAGAGGCAGCTTGGCCACTGAGAAAGTTCATGGCTTATCCTGAAAGAGATCAACACACATAGACACACAAGGTTATCAAGATTACTACAGAGCCACCACTGGGGAAAGTCGGTCATAAACGTACTTCACAGCAGAAGTTTTATGTTTTAAACTTCTCATTTAATTTTAATAAATTTTTGTATTTCGCTCACAAAATACAGAGTCAATTCACTTTACAGCGTGTTCTGTGAAACGCTTCGAGATGCCTCAACAACATGATTAGGCTCCATATCAAAAGCAAGGATTATTATTATAAAACGCTTACCTGATATACAGCGAGTGTTGGACAAGCTCCCTCTTTAAAAGCAAAGCTTCAACTGATGAACTCTTAAGTCCAACATATCCCTTTAAATACTCTCCCCTTATCATTCCAATGACTGAAACAATCCAAATGGAGCCTGGCTGGTGGCATGTTAGCATAACTGCTATAATTTACTTAATTAAAATTATTGACGTGACCGCATTATTGCCGTTATTTTATTTGTTTTCTGTCAGCATTTGGCAATACCCTAGTTTAAGTGTTCTTATTGGTCTGATCACATTGCCACGCACTTGGTCCTGCCTGCAAATCAATCGCTGCTGATTATCACCATTATCTCAGTTTAACAATTTGCGAGACTAATTTTAATTTCCCTTCTTATTAGTTTTGCTGTAAATACTCTTGTGTCACAATGACAAATAATCGCAGATTGGGATGAGTGAATGTTGAGTGAATGATTCCCCCACTCCACTCGTGCCTCCCCCGCCACCCTCACATTTCATAACGGAGGAAGGAAAAACATTCAAAGAGATTAGCGATGCCTTGTGCTCTAATCACTGAGCTACAGGCCTTCACAACTGTTTTTTAAGGCGAATAGAGATTCACAGGAAACGTTTCAAAGGTTGTCTTCAATATCAAGGCTAAGGTTGGGTTGGACAGAATTACCTGGTGAATGTTTCTTCAAACCAGTACAGGAACAAGAGAAAAGGTATCTTACAGATGTCCTGACCAACAATCCTCCTGATAAACTGGTCATTTTCTGCTTTATTTGAAGGATTTTGCTGTGTAGCACTTGGCTGCTGTGTATACTCACATACTTAAAACGCCATAGACCACACATGCTTGCCCACCTTCACTTCAACACTCTCCGGAATTAGGCAAGCAGGATAAGCAGAGAGAGTATTCGATTACAAACACAGGGAAATTTCCATGAACATATAGGTGGGGTGGGGATGGAGTTGCTGATGGGACCTTCGAAGAGGAGAGTCTTGTGCGAGACTTGAAGGAGGCTACGGAGGGGGTGAGGTGGAGAGACTTTGGGATGGAGTTCCAGAGGTTGGGGGCAGAGTGGCTGAAGGCTCATCGACCAATGGTTGGGCAGATGGGTCGGGGGACGTGGAGAGGCCAGAGCCTGCTGAATGGAAGGGGCTGGCAGATCACAACTTAAAAGCTCTTAAAAGGCAGTCGAGACACGATGGGCTGAATGGCTCTTTTCTATGCTGCAAATGTCTCCAGTTTTGTGGTTTCTGCGCAACAGGGCCTCCTGGCAATTGTAAGAACATCAGAACATAAGAATTTGATGAGCAAAAATGATTAAGATGTATTTAAATGGCCTTGCAGCATCCTTGTCCTGTTGTGTGCCAAACTGTACCCTGTAACCAGGGCCGGTGCTACCATTAAGATGAACCAGGTGGTTGCCTAGGGCCCTGCTGGGGTCCAATTATTACTGGCCACGAGAGGCCGCTTGGAATATGTTTTGAAATGAAAGTGTCGCCGAGGCATTCATTTACCGCATTTGCTTGACGGGGTTCGTTCGTGTCAGCTTCAAACAAAAACTTTCACACAGACTTTGAATACTTGTAAACGTGCCTGCATTGCAGGTAGATCTCAACAATCTCTCTGTGAACGCAGCGAGGTTATCGTTTAAAATTCCGCTTTGCGGTCAAATCGCAGTCCTTATCCTCCCCTTCCTCCCCACCACCACACTCAGCAACAATTATAACATCTGAAGGTTCATATCATCTATTTTCATCCCATTTTATTTCCCCCACCTCGCAGTTGTTTCATTTCGCAATTTATTTTCAAGGTCTTGGGGTTGCTCCTTCTGAATATATTTTGGATTACAACATTTAAAAGACAGGTAGACATTTATTTGGGGAAGACGGGTTTGCGAAGTTATGCGGAGAGAGTTGGGGATTGGGATTAAATAGCTCTTTTTAAAGAGCCGACCCAGACTCGATGGGGCAAACGGCCTCCTTTTGTGCCATAAGATTCTATGATTCTATGAATATACTGTAAAGTGAATTGACTGTAGGTTTGTGGCAAAACGCAGTGGCCAACTCCATTATAACTGGTTTGGGTTGATATCTATACCTGCACCTGGAATGCCGCTTTCCAAATAAACATAGCATTCGGTATATTAAAGAAAACCTTAATTAATAATTCTTCTTTAAGAGAGAGCGCCTTATCACATCGGGTGGATGTCTCAAAGCACTTGGCAATATTCCCTATACATTCCCTGTCTGTATTTGATGGGCGAACAAGGCAGACGGTTTGCACTCAGCGTACCCAGAAACAACCACTGAGTGAATGACACATTGATCAATTTGATGGTGTGAATATGTTGCTTCAATGATTTGTTCATATTCAGTGTAATTGAATAATCGTTAAAGACAACTTGTGCATTCTGTCCTGAGCCTATAAAAGTCATAGCAATAGTTCAATAGAGTTGGAGCATCGAGATGGAAATCTGTCAGAAGGTGTGCGGGGCAAAAGAGGAAACTTTGCAGTTATAGGATCAACACAGAATCCTGAAATAACTAAAGTCAATCTGTCAGCAGAGATTTAAGGTGAAGATAAACATGATGCAGGAGTGAGCAGCCCAGCAGCTGGGAAGAGGTTGCAGAGAATGAGGGAGAAAATATCTCGAGTTACAGGCAGGGCCGGCGCAAGGGAGTTTGGTGCCCTAGGAGAAATATGCGCCCCCTGGTAACTTTTGTTAAGCAAATTTGTTAATACTAAAAATTAATACGGACGGCTTCCTTCATCTCTCCCCCTGCCCTACCCGATAATGGTTGTTTTATTTGTGTTGTGCTTCGAGATATCTATATATATATATATATATATATATATATATACTTATTAATGTCTTTAATGTGTGGGAAAATGGGCAGACACATGGCAGATGAACGTTTATGTGGGTAAATGCAAAGTGATGCATTTTGGGAGGAAGAATGAGTAGAGGCAGTATAAGATGATGGTAGAATCTCAAAGTGAATGAAGGAACAGAGGAGGGTGGTTCATATCAATACATTATTGAAGATGGCAGGACAGGTAGATGAAGCTGTTAAAAAGCACACTGGATAGTAGGCTTTATAATTAGGAGCGTAGAATACAAACTTCAGGAAGTGCCCAGAACCTTTATAAACACTGGTTAGGCCTCTGTTGGAGTACTGTACTGTGTTCAGTTCTGGGCACCACACTTTAGGAAGGATGTCAAGGCAATGGACAGGGTGCCGAGGAGATTTACCAGGACGATACCAGGAATGAGGAACTTCGGTTATCAGTGTTGCATATTGCTTTACAACAACAACAAAATTACATTTATAGAGCGCCTTTCATGTCGGGTGGATTGCTGTGGGGGTTAGTGGGTGTGAAGGAGGTTTAGAGGTTGCACCATTGAGAGTGCCGGGTGAAGGTTGAAGTCGCCCATGATGGGCAGACGTTCAGAGCAGATGGACAGGGAGGAGAGGAGAATGGAGATATCGGAGAGGAAAGAGCCAGGGGGTTTAGGAGGATGATAGAGTAGAAGGATTTTTAAGGAAAGAGAAGGATATCAAGGCGAAGCTTGTGTCAGACAGAATTACCTGGTGGTTGTTTCTTTAAAACGGTACAGGAACTCTTAAAAAGAGAAAAGGTTACTCCTGCAGTGTAAGGCCCCATCATGCTTACCTTCTCCTTAAATCTCTGCTGATAGATTGACTTTAGTTATTTCAGGATTCTGCGTTGATCTTATAACTGCAAAGTTTCCTCTTTTGCCCCGCACACCTTCTGGCAGATTTGTACCTCGATGCTCCAACTCTATTGAACTATTTCTGTGACTTTTATAGGACAGAACGCACAAGTAATCTTTAATGATTATTCAATTACACTGAATATGTACCAATCATTGAAACAACATATTCACACCATCAAATTGATCAGCGTGTCACTCACTCAGTGGTTGTTTCTGAGGAGTTGCTGAGTGCAAAACCATCTGCCTTGTTTGCCCACCAAATACAGACAGGGAATGTACAGGGAATATTGCCAAGACATCCACCCGATGTGATAAGGCGCTCTCTCTTAAAGAAGAATTATTAATTAAGGTTTTCTTTAATATACCGAATGCTATGTTTATTTGGAAAGTGGCATTCCAGGTGCAGGTATAGATATCAACCCAAACCAGTTATAATGGAGTTGGCCACTGCGTTTTGCCGCATACCTACAGTCAATTCACTTTACAGAATATTTTGCATAGAACTTTTTTCTGGGTAGGGTGGGTGGGGGGGAAATTCGATTGCAACTATTCCTCATGGCAATCCTCGCATTTGACATAACCCCTTGCACAAAGGAGGATGTCCTGAAGTGCTTCAGGATTAACAGTGAGGTGATCTTATCGTGGGTAAAAGTGGAAGCCAATTTGCAGACATTAAAGCATCAGACAAGAATGAACAGCTACTTGCCACGTTTCAGTCACACCTGAGCAGAGCAGAACACAACAGGTTTGTGAGATACACGTGTACAAGCTGCCAAGCAAACCTACGGCTGTGACCTGACATCTTTAGCTGAACGCAGCAAAATGGGACTCACTGCGATCTCTTCTCTTCAGTTCATCCATTGGGCACCTCAAGCCCAACAGAAATGGGAAATGGGAAAAGTAGCAAATGTAACGTTGCCCGAGGGTGAAATGTGACACAGAGTTCGTTGGGACTGAAGCTGGTTAATTACTTCATCTGGTCTTTATAGTGAGAATTGTTGCAAAATGGGTTTGGGTTCTCAGATCAATGCTGTGGTGGTTGGTGGGTGTGGAGGAAGTTGAGAACGTTGCACCATTGAAAATGCCGGCCTCCAGGCAAGATGTGAAACCAAATTCCCGTCTTCCTGTCTTTGTCCCCGAATTAGCCGTGAAGTGAATGACTAAATTAATCTGGGATGGGTGTGGGTGGGTTTGGGGTGGAGCAGGGATTGGGGGAGTTTGTTTGCCAAAAGAGCAATGTCTCCCAAACAACCTTGTAATGAATGATCCCCAACGAGCCCATTGTTCAATGCTCACACATGAAGAACAACAAATTGAACAATAGTGTGTGGTGGGTCATGAGCAAGAGTTAATGGGGAGTTAATGTTAGATGGGGCAGAGGTAGCTGAAAGGATCCCCTCGATTTTGGATTTGAGTAATCTCTTCGCAGATGAAATTGAAGGAGCAGATGGGTGACATATGGGAATGTAGACAGTGGAGGCAGTTAACGGTGGAGAAGAGGAGCCTGGGGTTATCCTTGGCCTCCAAGATTAACTTGGAGTACAAGGAAGATTTGGCAGAGATGATGGCGGAGCATTCGATCTTAGCATGATCAAGTCAAAACTGCCGATTAACAGTTAATTTGGAATTGGTCCAGGGGCGTGTGGCGGCTCGCACTTGTGCTTTGAGGGATTGGAGATGGCTGGTGTACCAGGATTTAAAGGAGTAAGAGGCGGAATGGCTCTTTTCTATGCTGTAAACGTGTCCGGTTCTGTGGTTTCTGTGCAGCAGGGTCTTATGAAGTGTGCTGGCAGTTGTAAGAACATCACAAGATAGGAATTCACTGGAAAAAGAAGATTAAGGTCCATTTGGTTCACCTTGCACGATCCTGGCCTCGATTGACGTTGCGTGTGCTAAACTATATTGCTGTATCTCGAGATATTTTCTCCTTCTCCCTCTGGAACTTCCTCCCTACTACCTGACTGCTCACGCGTGCAGTGTATGTCTCCGTCATACTTACCTTCAATTAAATTCTCTGCTGACCGATCCTGTAACTATTAAGTTTCCTCTTTTGCCCCGCACACTTTCTGTAGATTTCTACCTCACTGCTCCAACTCCATTGAACTCTTTCTGCAACTTTTTTAGGCTCAGGACACAATGCACGGGAAGCCTTTAACGGACCTCAGGAAACAAACAAACACACAAAATTACATTTATAGAGCGCCTTTCACGTCGGGAAGACATCCCAAGACGCTTCCCTTTGAGGTGTTACACTTCCTGATTAGGAAGTGTAACACCTCAAAGGGAAGATTGAATATTAAACCAACATATTGATTCCATTCAATTGATGAACATGTCAATCACTCAGTGGTTGTATCCACAGAGTCGCTGTGCGAAAAACACCTACCATGTTCGCCAACCAGATACAGTAACAGTGCTGCACAGGTAATATTGCCAAATGCGTTGATATGTCCGCCCAATGTGATATGACGCTCCATCATACAAAAGGATTATTGTTTAAGGGTTACTTTTTATACAAGTCATACTTGCTTGTTTTGAAAGGGGGATCCAGGTGCAGGTAAAGATATCTGTCGAGGCCAGTAATAATGGCGTTGGCTGCTGCAATTTGACCACAAACATACAGTCGATTCACTTTATACTATATTCTGTGAAGCAATTTTGCTGGGTGGGGGAATTTGATTGTAGGAATCAAATTAGCACTGGATTAGATTGCAACTATTAATGATGATAATCCTCGCTTTTGAAGTGCTTCACAGGATTAACAGTGAGGTGATCTTATCGTGGATAAAAGTGGAAGCCAATTTGCAGACATTAAGGCGTCAGCCAGGAATGAACAGCTACTTGCCACGTTTCAGTCACACCTGAGCAGAGCAGAAGACAACAGGTTTGTGAGATACACGTGGACAAGCTGCCAAGCGAACCTACGGCTGTGTCCTGAATCATTAACTGAAAGCAGCAAATTGGAACTCTCTGTGATCTCTTCAGTTAAGTTTATTAAATCATTCATTGGGCTCCTCAAGCCCAAAAGAAATGAGAAAACCGATTCAGTAGCAAATGTAATGTTGCCCAAGGATGATATGTGACACAGAGTTGGTTGAGACTGAAGCTGGTTAATTATTTCATCCGATCTTTATACAGTAGTGAGAATTCCTGCAAAATGGGTTTGGGTTCTCAGAAGATTACTGGGGGGTGTTGGTGGGTGTGGAGGAGGTTGAGCGCTTTGCACCATTGAAAATTCTAGCCTCCAGGCAAGATGTGAAACGAAAGTCCCATCTGCCTGTTTTGTATGAGGATATTAAAGATACCACAGGAATATTCCTCAAATAGAGGTGAAGTAATAATCAAATTAATCTGGGGTGGGCGTGGGTGGGTTTGGGGTGGTGCAGGGTGAATTTCAGGAATTTGCTGGCCAAGAGAACAAAATCTCCCAACCAGCTGGGTAATGAATGACCCCCGAAGAGCCCATTGTTCAATGCTCACGCAAGAAGAACTACGAATTGAAACAAGATGTTGGAAGGCTGTTGTGGTCCATAAATCTCTGCCATACTATAGCGTGACTTTCAGGAAGGATAGGGTAAGATAGGAATTGCAGGAAAAAGGGTTGGTGTCTCCTTGCAGTTTCCAATGCATCTGAGATTTGCCCACAAAATACAGTATATTTTGCGAAGCATGATGTTTCAAAGGCATGATAAGATGTTACATCAATTGCAAAGATTATTATTATTGTAAGATTCAGTTAGATATTAATCTGCTGGTTAGGTGTAATAGCTATCACCACTGACTTAATGTTATTATATACAATAATTAATCTTAGCTTTGATGACAAAATGTATCAGTGTACGTCACAGAGCTTCTTAGTAAAGCATAGTGACTGTTTATTTTTGGAGGTAAATTCAAGAGCAAATTTGCACACAGCAATGTCCCATTATTGTACAGCTACAAAGTGAACTGATGGACAGAGACACTGGGAGTAACTCCCTTCTCTTTTGAACATTGCCCAAGGACAAGTTAAATCCACCAGAACAGCAGATGGGTCAATTTTTCCTCAGCATCTTGTCCAACTTGCACCTCCACCAACTGGAATACCAGCCTAGGGTATTGTGGACTTCATGAACTGACAAGATCTCTGACAAACAACAAGGAATCCAGGTAAAAAATGTCGCAAATTAGACGTCAAAGTGCCTGTGCTCTAGCAGGTGTGATGTGGTTCATAGCCATGGCTGGTGCAGCATTATGGAGACCATTCCACTCTAAGTACCTTGATTCAGGAGCACAGAGCAGTACAGTACTGTGCATAATCTACCCAATGCGGTCATCACTAAAGAAGCCGAACATTAGCCAAGAATGAACAGTTCCTTGCCACGTTTCAGTCACACATGAGTCACACCACACTCAGATTCCTGAGATACACGGGGACAATGCTGAGAGGTTGGTGGGTGTGGACCAGGTTCAGAGCATTGCACAATTTAAAATGCCGGCCCCCAGGCGAGTTGTGAAATCATGTGTCTGTTTTGAAGGAGGTTGGTAAAGATCCCTTAACAAGAGAAAAGGTGTTCCTCCTGGTGTTCTGGCCAACAATCCTCCTGATAAACTGGTCATGTCCAGCTTTGTGTGTTTGAAGGACATTGCTGTGTAGCACTTGGCTACTGGGATTGCTCGCATACTTAAAAAGATGTAGACCACACATGCTTGCGGGTGTGGAGATGGGGGATTGTTGGCCAGGACACTACGAGAAACTCCCTTCTTGCTTCGAATAGCACTCCATAGGATCTTTAATGTCCACCTGAATTGGCACAGATGGCACCTCAGCATCACGTCTCAGCCCCAAAATGCTTCGCTACCCAGGATTCCACTGGAGCGGTCAGCCTCTAGACTGAGATCAACATCAACATAGTAAGAAATTGGTCATTTCTATCCACGGCTGTTTGTGGGACAATGCTGTGCGCAATTGGCTACTGCGTTTTGCCCACAAATATACAGTCAACTCACTTTACAGTATATTCTGACATTGAGATTTGATAAGACATGAAAAGAATTATATCAAATGCACGGATTATTATTTATTATTATGATAACATTGGACGAGAACCCCCATCCTTTTGACTGAGAGACAAGGGCATTACTGACCGAGCCAAGCTGACACCTAAATCATTATTGGAAGAATTGGGACAAGAAGCAGATGGACAATTCAATTAAAAGGAACACTTTCAACTGGGTAGATAAAAAAGTGTGCCCACTTTGACCAGTTGCTGAAAGCACTCAGTCAACATGAAGCCATTGTCAATGGGGCTAATTCTGGTTTGCATTAGATCTCAAAATAGACTTGGCTGTAAGTTGAATAAGTTACTGTAACCTTGCAGAGGTTTGGGGCCAGACTGAGGGGAGGGGGAGTGTTCTGTTTCGTTTGGGACTTTCAGAGAAGAGCAAGCGACATAAACATTTTGAAAGATTTCTTCTCTGTGTGTTCTTCGGGTGACAGAATCCCCCATGTTTTTAAGTTATAATAATCATTTGATACAGCACCTTATCACATTGTTTAAACATCTCAAAGCTCTTCACAGAATATATTGTAAATTAGATTGACTGTGTATTTTGTGGGCGAAACGCGGCAGCCAATTGCGCACAGCAGTGTCCCACAAACAGTCATGGATTGAGTAACCAATTTATTTTGATGCATTTATTAACCCCAGAAAGCGATCCACCAAACGATAAACAACCGGGTTAGTGCTAGGTAAATGGATGCGTGTGGAATAAGGAAACTTATTTGAAGTTTCGCCCTGCTGGGAATCAATCCCAGTTCTTCTCACTTGTAATGTAAGCCCGCTAACCATTGTGCTACGGCACTCCCTAACTTTCAGACCCTGGGGAAATGTAAATGCAGCTCAGACCCCCAGGAGAAAAAGAAGTATTGTACGATATTCGGGCAAATCAGAAGCAAAACTTTATTTTTGTTTTTGGTTTCTTAATTTGAAATACAAGTGAGAGAGGGAGGGAAAGAGGGGGAGGGTGGGTGTTAGACAGGGAGGAAAGGAGGGAGGGAGGCTACAGGTACAGGTCAGGCCAAGGTTCGGGAGAAAGTTTGGAGACTCTCATTATAACTCCAAGAGCCAGTCAATCAGTCGGGTCAGAGTGGTTGTTTGATGAACCCGCATTAAATATAGAAACAGGAATAAATATTTCCCCAACGTAAAAGCAAAACTATTATACAGTTATTTTTCAGCAGAGGCTGTTTAATGTTTACTGATTATGGGTTGGGGAGGGAGCGGGGAGGGGATGGAGGGGTTAATAAAAAAAAATACATGACGTCCCAGGGACAGAGGCTGCCCTCTGCCTTGTTGTTGGGAATGAACCATGCTCAGTGCCAGCGATTGGCGTGTCTGCTAGTTGCAGTAGCCCTCGAGGTTTGCCAGGGAGCATGTGTTATGGCAACATTGCTCAACGATTCCTCTCTTCATTTTACTCCCAGCCAACTGCTGCCTGTGGGGAATTCTCTCCTCCATTTCCGTGTCCAGTTGGGCCTCCAGGTCTCGATATGCTGGAATAGCAGAGTTTCCCACAGAATCAGTCACTTGCAGACCCCTGCTAAACTCCCCAACACCCACGCACCCCATCCCCCCACACACAGCCCCCCCACCCAATCACATATTCACCCTGTCCCCCCAAAACATACACACATTCCCCCTCCCCGACAAACACACCTCTTCCCCCCAAAAAAAACACATACACACACCCCCAACAGACACATTCCCCCTCACCCTGAAATACACACACTATTATCCACTACTACCCTTCTCACACAGATAATTTCGCCTCCTCATAGACACTTCCCTGCACCCCCCACACACAAGCTCCCCACCCACACCCAACATGCACACACTCCCCCTCCCCCCTCACCCACACACACACACAATCATCAATAACAAAATTACACTTGTATAGCTTTTTTCATGTCAGGAGGATATCCCAAGGCGCTGGACAGTCAACTTTTTAGACCCGAGCTGGTGTCTGGGCTGGGTAGGTTGGAGGGAAGTGGGGCAGATTTGGGGTGACTGATGGGACCGTTGAAGAGGAGAGTCTTGAGGTGGGACTTGAAGAGGGCTAAGGAGGCAGAGGGATGGAATTCCAGAGATTAGGGGCAGAGTGGCTGAAGGCTCACAGCCAATGGTGGGGTGGGTGGATCGGGGACATAGAACGTGGAGCCTACCAAGCGGATGGGCAGACAAGTTGGTAGGCGGTTAGTGATGAGGGCACAAATGAGGGTTTCAGCGGCCTGGGGGGTGAGATAGTGGTGGAGTCAGACAATATTGTTTCTCTTCCTAGTTTCAGGTCTCAGCTGAGGACCTTTCTTTTCAACCGTGCCTTTGGTCACCTTTCTCCCCCTCCTATTGGCTCGCACCCGGGATCCATTATTGTGAAGCGCTCTGAGACGATGCCCAGCAACTAGGAAGGCTAATGGTGTGTTGGCGTTTGTTACAAAAGGGTTAGAATATAAGAGTAGGGAAGTCTTGCTCCAACTATATAGGGCCCTGGTGAGACCACACCTACAATATTGTGTGCAGTTTTGGTCTCCTTATTTAAGAAAGGATACACTCGCCTTGGAGGGGGTACATTGTAGATTCACTAGGTTGGTACCTGGGACGAGGGGGATGAGTTAAGAGGATAGGTTGAGCAATCTGGGCCTATTTTCTCTAGAATATAGAAGAATTAGAGATGATCTTGTAGAAACCTATAAGATTATTAAGGGGCACGAACGAGTAGATAGTGGGAAACAGTTTCCGCTGGTTGGAGAAACAATAACCAGGGTCACAGTCTTAAAATTAGGGTTCAGCCCTTTCTCACTGAGTTGAGGAAACATTTCTTCACTCAGAGTGTAGTGAATTTATGGAATTCTCTACTTCAAGGGGCTGTAGATGCTCATTCCTTGAACATATTCAAGACTGAGATTGATAGATTTCTTGTGGATCAAGGGATTAAGGGATATGGGGATAAGGCGGGTAGGTGAAGTTAGATTAGAAGATCAGCCATGATCTTATTGAATGGCAGGGAAGGCAGGCTCGCGGGGTCAAATGTCCTGCTCCTAATTCTTATGTTCTTATGTTCTTATGCTTCCAGCGCCTAATGTGTGAAGGATTTGGTGAGAGCCAATCATGAGGCCAATCATGAACTAGGCAAGGGCAGATCCATGAAGGTTGAGCTGGGAGGAGAGGCGGTGTAGGAGGATGAAGTGGTCGACAGTGTCGAACCCCCACATACATACACACACACACACTCCTCACATACTCCTCATAAACACAATCCTACTTCCCCTTTCCCACCCCCACTCCACACACATACAGATTCCCCTTCACCAAATAATCCTATTGGCAAAATTGGCTGCTGCCTTTGCCTATCAAACACTTGATACTTTGCAATAAATCATGGCAAGCATGTTGAGATATTTAATTGACGTATTAATGTACAATGCTATATCACCTACACCAATTATTAGAAGGATCTACTAATAATCACTGCACATCTACTACTAATCATCAGGGATGTATACATATAAAGTCTACTTCAAGACATTTTACTGTGTAAATGGGATTGCTGCACTTATCAATTGATATCACACTTTCCCTTGGCACTTGATAACTCACCCAAAAGCGGTTCCAATTCCCTTATCGGTTTGGGTGAGTAGAAGAAGCCCCTTTCTCCACACACAAAGTAAAGAGCATCTACCAGGTGAGAGCCGCACAGGCGTTGGGTGGGTACCGTCTCAGACGGCTTTGGGCCAGAGAGAGCCATCAACAGAGCCACGAGCCCAAAGTGATTCCAGAGCATCATCTCAGCACTTCAAGGAGAGAAAGCTTCCCTGTGGGAACACAAAGAGGAAAGGTTATAATATTATTAATAATAATACTCCTTTCTTTGATCTTATCACATCTTCGAAGCCCCTCACAGAATACACTATGAAATGAATTTGACTGTATCTATTTCCATGGGTAGGCAATTGTGACAAGCACTGTCCCATAAATAGTTATGGATTGAGCAGTGACTGAATTATTATTATTTTATTTATTTATTTTTCTTGAAGTACTCCATGGCCTCGTCCCACCCTACCTCTGCGATCTCCTAACCCCTTACCCACCTGTCTGCTCCCTCCACTCAGCAGGTTCTAGCCTACTCCATGTACCCTGACCCACCCATCGGTGGGCAAGTTTTAAGCCACTCTGCCCTAATCTCTGGAATTTCCTCCCACAATCCCTCCACCTTGCTCCCTCCCTAGCCTCTTTCAATTTCCGCCTCAAGACCTTCCTCTTCAACCATGCCATCGGTCGCCCACTTTCCCTTCCCTTCACCCTCTCCAATCCCGACCCTAGCTTGGGTCTGAAACACTAACTGTCCACCGCCTTGAAACATCCTCCCGACGTGAAAGGTGCTATTCAAATATACTCCAAATATACAGTGTATATATGTAACAACGGGGATTGTTACACTCAGCAAAGCGATGCACCAATCAACTAACAAGGGGGCTCATATTTATGGGTAAGTAAAACAGAGGCATGTGGAGTAATGAAACTTGCCTAAGGTTTCACTCTACCTGGAAATCAAACCCTCGCTTACGAAGCGAGTGCTCTAACCACGACGCTACAGGACTCCAGATTTTTTTTTAAAAAAAGGTTAGAAATAATTCCTTTTGAACAGGTAGCATTTCACAAGATGTCTTAAACTTTGGAAAAGCTTACCTGGTGGATGTTTCTTCAAACCAGTACAGGTTGCTAAACTTTCCTTGTCAATGCTGCTGAATGTGTGAGGCGCCTTGTTAGCACCTTCAATTTATACACGGTGTATTTTTTTTTGGAACAACTTAACAAATAAATATTAGTCCATAATTGGTGCCCATAGCATCTGCTGCCTCTTTCCCTGCTCAGATTCTTGCTGTCACTGCGCGTTAGGGTTAATAGCGACGTTGTTTGCATCTCATTTAACTTGTGCCCCTTGCCACTGTTTGCTCTGGCAATCTCACGCCTCATTTGTACCGTGTTCTTGGAGCCGTTCATCAAACATGCTGACCGCACTCTCAAGAGGGAATCAGAGCCTTATTGCACAAACTGACCACAGCTCAGGCCATCTCTGCATCGGTCCATTCGCAGAGATTAGGGACCTATAAATAGGCACTTGGGATTTCATTAATGGCTTCTGTCTCTTTAATTACTCTCTGGAGTTAGCCATAGAGCGAAAGGTGTGAGGGCTTCTACATGTTCCTTTCCTGTGGCACTGTTGATAGTTGGTCCATCAGATTGTTGGCTAGAGCTGTGCTGACACGAGGACAGTTTAGACTTTGCGTCACAGCAATGTCTGCTCTTTATAATTCCTGCTGATTTCGTTTTTCCAGGCCTGAACACATGATTAATGGCGCACGCTTTTTTCTTCATCTATTCTTACCTCCATCAACTCCTTTAATACCTGTTTTCTCCCAGGTCTTCCCGGTTCATGGACAGCTGAAAACAACGCTTTGGCAAACTAGGTCACCTCGCAATATTTTGCAAAAGAAATATAATAAATTTTCACCTATGTTTAATGGTACCCTTGAGAACAAGTGGAGGGTCATTCTAGGACAAACCCAGGAACCTGCAGGATATCTACAATTGACAAATCCTCGATCCTCTCCCCTCATTGAGACCCAAGATGCAATTTCCAAAGGCTTACTCACGGAATGTTCCATGGCACAAAAACAGTACCATCAAGTCTCCAATGGTGGGGGATTGTCCCTATGGGAATTCTTTACCCCAAAGGGCCGTTGATGCTCAGTCCTTGAACATATTCAAGACTGAGTTAGATAGATTTCTCATTTATACAGGGATTAAGGGGTATGGGGATAAGGCAGGTAGCTGGAGTTAGAGTAGAATATCAGCCATGATTGAATGGTGGGGCAAGCTCGATGGGCCGAATGGCCTACTTCTGCTCCTATCGTGAAAGGCGCTCTATAAGTGCAATTTGTTGTTGTTATTTCTTATGTTCTTATGTCCACACTCCTGATCATTTCCCATAACTTTCTTGTCTTTAATCCTCCCCTTAACGCATCTGTCTAATTCCCTTTTGTCTTTCAGTAAAAAAACACAACTAGCGGACCCACCCTCAGCAACGGTTTGCAAAAGGGATCTCACACTTTATACAACCCACCTCCTCCTTTGCCTTCCAAGTTTTCCCCCTCTCCTTTTAATTCCATTCAGCAAGTGGCAGCCATGCAAAGATCTTGATTGTTCACGCAAGTAATAGGGAATATGGTCTTGGAGAATTGTCCCAAAGTTAAAAATACTTCTCCAAAAATAAGAATCATTCCCTTTGCCAGATTCGAATCTTACCTTTCCCACACTCTCCACTTTGTTACCACTGACGACCTTTCCTCCAGACCCCGCACTGTCACGGTGTGGCGTCCCATAGGGCTGTCTTTCGCCCTATCCTTTTCAACATCTATATGCTCCACATTGGTGACATCATCAGCACACATGGGGTCAATTTCCATATGTATGTTGATGACACCCACTCTATCTTTCTGCCTCCACCCTCAATTCCAGGACCACTGCAATCCTGACATCGAGTCATCAAATCCTGGATGAGTGCTACAGTTGAATGTCAACAAGACTGAGGCTTTCCCGATTGACTTGCGCCAGCACCTCCGCACCTCAGGCACAGGCAGCATCAACCTCTATGGTTGCACCTCACCAAGCCAGTCAAAAACCTTGGTGTCTTCTCAAATCCTCAACTATCTTTTCGCCCCCACATCCATGCCATGACATTCTCTGCCTTCCTTCACCTTTGCAGCATTGCCCGATTCCACCACTACCTCACCCTTCAGGCCGCTGAAACTAACCTTCATGCCTTCATTATGTCCAGGCTCAACTACGCCAAAGCATTGCTTATCGGCATTCACAACCCTTCCTTCCATAGACTGCAGATCATTCAGAACTCTGCAACTCATGTCCTCTCCCGCACCAGGCTCCGTGAACCTATCACCCCCATTCTTGGCCGACTCCACTGGCTTCCCATCACACAGAGGATTCAATTCAAGATCCTAGTCCTCACCTTCAAAATCCTCCATGGCCTTGCCCACCCCATTACCTGTGCAATCTCCCAACCACCTATCAACCTATCCGCTGACCTACCTGCCCGACTTATAGCAGGTGAGCCTTCAGCCACTCTGCCCCCAACCTTTGGAATTCCATCCCTCAATCCCTCTGCCTTGCCCCCTCCCTAGCGTAGTTCACGTTCCACCTGAAGACCCTCCTCTTCGACTGTGCCACTTTGATCCCCCCGCCCCCACCCCATATTCCCCTACCTTCCCTCCCCCTCCCCAATACCGACTGCAGTTCAGGTCCAAAACACTGACTGTCCAGTGCCTTGGGTCATCCTCTCAATATGAAAGGCGATATAGAAATGTAACTTTGTTGTTGTTGTTTTTGTTTGGCCAATTGATTAGATCATGGGTCCTTTTATCCCCTTTCCACGTGCTCTCCCCTTGTCCTTAATCTCCAAGTATCTATCCATCTATAATAATGATAATTGCATTTGATATAGCGCTTTGCTATGATGTTACAACATTACAAAGCACTTCACACAATATACTTGAATTTTATGGGTGAAACGCAGCAGTCATTTGCACACAGTAGTGTCCCACAAAGTCGTGATAGAGTGATTATTATTATTTTTTTTTTTTAAGGAGTTATTAAACATAAAGCAATCCATCAATTGATGAACAACTATATTTCTACTTACTGCTAGGTAAACAGTGTAGAGTAAGGAAAGTTGCTATACCCCTTTTAAACATCCCAAATAAATCATATACAGCCTAATTGGGGGAAGTCCACCCTCGGCATCTGTGTGAGAAAGGTTTTCTGATCTCACTTAAGTGTGTTTGGAACATGCCTTTGGTAAAGTTTATTGGTCCAAGATTTCCTTCCACTCAACTTGCACCTGTGGCTCATTGGCTCCTTTCCCTCTAGACAAGGTGTGTTCGAAATTCGTTCATTGATTGCACAGACTGTGGAATGGTAGAAGCTTTGACAGAGAAGGAGACCATTGGAAGGGTATCTGTGACTTGTCAACTTCCCACTCGGATATACGTGTGTGTCTCTGCTGTGTGTTTTGTGGACAAATGAGGCAGCCAAGTTGCACACAGCAATGTTCCTCAAAAACACACGTGAAGTGAATAAGCAGTTTTATATCCACATCCGGGATTGTTGGCAGGACCCTAGGAGAAACTCTCTTCTCTTTATGAATAGCACCAGGGGATCTATATGATCCAACCGAACGGACAAGCAGGCGTCACTGCGGTTTAACATGCATTATAAAGAAAGGCATCTCCCACAATCCCAGTTTAGAGTTCAAAGTCTCAAAGTCTCAAAGTGTGGCTTCATCCCACAACCTTCTGACTCACTGATTCAGATGGAAGTGTGTGCTAATCTCTGAGCCAAACTTGTAGGGATGAGATTAAATGTTGAATCTGACACTTGGTGCTAGGTCATTGGGTTGTCCTCTGACCTGGGTCAAGACCCCCAAGTTTAATCCACTTTCCGTAATGGGCGTGAGGCTATAGGCAAAAAATGAGCCACAAATTGGAAGTAAATTGACAGTCTTGCTCCCAAGAAGCCACAAAGGATGACTGCTGTGGTTAGCCCAAATCCTTTAGCATGATTCAATGAAAGCTACTGTTTTGAGTTTGGCATTGATGTGTACTGATGTGGCACTATAGAGGGACATTTACTCAGTGCCGCTGGCCTACTTTATCTGTATCTAATTTATAGCTGATTGCACAGTCTCACTCTGACTCACTCACAGGACCTCAAGTCCATGGAACCCATTATCTCCCTCTCTCATTCCTTCCCCCGCCTACATGTTCCGAACTATAAATAAAACACTGAACAATTTGTGTGTCAGCCTGACTCAGTTGGTAGCACTCTCACCTCTGAGTCAGAGAATTGTGGGTTCAAGTTCAAGTTCCATGCCAGGATTTTGAACTCACGTGATCTAGACTGAGGGAGAGTTGAATTGTCAGAAGTGCTGTCCTTCAGATGAGATGTTAACCCAAAGGCTGTTCAAGTTGAAATTAAAGAACACCTAGCAGGACTTGAAAATGAGAAGGGAGTTTCTCTCTCCGAATGTCCTGGCTGACAATTCCCCTAAAGAAATCGGCTAATAGCTCAGTAACAACAACAACAACCACAAAACTACATTTGTACATTTATCTTTCACGTTAGGAGGATGTCCCAAGGTGCTGAACAGTCAGGGGTCAGGACCCGAGCACGAGGGGGAGCAGAGAGGTAGGATGGTGGCTGAAGGTCATAGAGGAGGGTCTTGAAACTGGTTTTGAAGGAGGCAAGGGGAGCAGCAAGGTGAAGGAATGGTGGGATGTAATTCCAAAGCATAGGGTTAGAGAGTCTGGACATTTGTATAGTGCCTTTCACATTGGTAGGATGTCCCAGGCGCTGAAAGCTCGGCCACTGATGTTGGGGCGGGTCGGGCAGGAGACATGGAGCAGGCTGTAGCCTGATGATCGGAGGGAGCGGACAGGTTGATAGGGGGGTCAGCAGGTCAAAGAGGTAGGAGGGTCAAGGTCATGGGCTGTCAGGATGGCTGGTTGGCCTGGAATTGAGGGTGGTGGCAGAGATAGATTTTGGTGTCATCTGTGTCCATGTGGAAATTTGCCCAATGTCTGCAGATGATGTCGCCATAGAGGAGCATGTTGAGATTGACGATAAGGTTACCCAAGGACAGAGCCCTGAAGATCACCGGATGAGACAGTGCAGTGGCTGGAAGAGAAACCATTGGCGGAGACAAAGTGGAGACAGTGTGAGAGGTAACACCTGAACCAGTCAAGGACAGAACCTTGGAGGTTGAGGTGAGAGGAGAGGCAGGGAAGGAGGATTGAGTAGTCCAAGGTGTCAAAGGCGGCAGATAGGTCGAGGAGGATGGCAGAGGTGGGTGGAATGGAGATGGGGTAAAGGGAGCAGGTGTGCTTCATAGAGGATATGGTGGTGATGATAGAAGTGGGGGAGATAGGTTCAAAAGTGTGGAAGGAGGGATGGGCAGGGGTTGGAGAGTGTGGGGGTGAGATGGGGAAGGAGTAGTAGTTGGAAGGACAGAAGCAGCTGAATGGATTCCCTTGATTTTGGATTCAAGCAAATCCAACATCAATAACAACAATAACAAAATTACATTTATAGAGAGCCTTTTACATTAGAAGGACGTCCCAAGGCACTGAACAGTCTCCTCACAGTGAGAATTACAGGAGAGAATACACTCTGAGAAACACTTTGAAACATCCACCTGACAAGATAAAATGTCGCTCTTTCATACTTTTGTCAATCCCTCATCGAGGTGACCTATTTAGCCTTCAGTTTCCACAAATTACCCCTTGATAAATATACGTTGATTGTGTCCTGCTTGTTTTTCCTCATTAATCCTTAATGGTCATTCACCTAATGGCTATTTGGGCAACTGTTATCATAAGACTTGGGTGTAATTATTGTAAAGTGCTTTGAACTAATGAGGTATAAAATTCTATAAAATGTAGGTACTTTCTCTCCTTAGCATGACCATCATAATGTAACTCAGGTGGACGTCAAAGACACTGTGGCATTGTTCAAAAGAGAAGATAGTTTCTCTCTCCTGGTGTCCTGGTTAACAATCCTCAATATAAATAAAATTGGCCATTCATTGTGTTGGATTGAGTGCAAATTAACTACGAATCACAGTCACTATACTTGATAGCAATTGTCTGTGAAAAACACAACTCCCTGTCTCTGTCATCCACTCCTACCTCAATTCTCCTCTGCTCACCTCTTCTACTTCGCTAAGTCTGGCCTGCTATTGCTACCCACCGCCTGCTACACGCAATCACTGACTGAACTTTCAGGAACCAAGCCCCTACCCTTTGGATGTCTCTCCTCTGCCCCTCAAATTTCTTCCCCTTCCTCCCCGACCCTCACCCCTGCTCCCCCCCCCCCCCCCCCCCCGCCCCCCCAACACACTCTCAATCTGACTTTAACAGGTATTCTTCGGTCTTCTTAGCATATTGGTTAGAGCACTCGCCTCGCAAGCTGGATAACATGGGTTTGATTCTCAGGCAGGATGAAAGTTTCCTCCCTCCACAAGCCTGTTTACTTGGTGGCAAGTAGGAACCTGGCTGCTAATCGATTGGTGGATCACATTCCGTGGGTAATAATTTCTCCAAACCAAAATTTTGTCAATTCACTCAATCCACGACTGTATGTGGGACATCACTGGGCGCAGATTGACTCCCGCGTTTTGCCCACAAAATACGCAATCAATCCACTTTACAGTATGTTCTGTGAAGTACTTCGAGATGTCTCAATTACGTAATAAGACACCGTAACAACAACAACAAATTACATTTGTATGGTGCCTTTCACGTTGGGAGAAAATCCCAAAGCGCTGGAAAGTCAGTGTTTCAAGCATTATCATCATCTTTATTACATTGATTATTAAATCCTGCCTAAAAAAGCTACCTCTTCACTTATGCCAAACCCTCTCCCTCCTCACTTGTCAATACCTGTGCACCATACCTGTGAAGCGCTCTGAGCCAGTTTTGTTACATGAAGGGCGCTTTATAAATGCAAGTAGCTGTTGTTTCAATGTTTGTAGATACTGTACCCAATATAAGGAAGTTTAACTGCACGGAATCAAATCAGGATGCTTAGGACGAGGTGGAGTTTGGCTGTGTCACCTCGTGGACCTACATTGCAGTGAAATCCCTACAAACTCCACATAGGAACGTCTTAAGGCTATGATGCCATCTGAACCCATTCAATTAAATGTCAGCCTCCCCGGTCACTCCCACACATCTCTCACTAGCCGTATAATTTGTTACATGTTCCTTTGTTTTTGCTTTTGTTTGAGAGTTGAGTCAGACTAGGTTTTTTTTAAAAAAGTGTGTGTCATTGGTGAGGTTTCACACAAACTACTAAGAGAGTGTTTTGGAATGAAAACACTCAAATACACTTCAAATGTATCATCCATTAATAATAGTAATAATCCTTGCATTTGATATAGTGCTTTTCACGTCTTCTGGATGTCCCAAAGAGCTTCACAGAATATACTGGAGCTCCTGTGGCTCAGTGGTTAGAGCACTTGTCTTGCAAGCTGGGGAGACCTGTGTTCAAATCCAGGCAGGTCAGGGCGAAACCTTGGGCAAGTTTTCTTACTTCACACGCCTAATAATAATCCCTCCAAAAAAAACCACAATAATAAAATTGGTCATTTCAATCCACGACTGTGTGTGGGGCACTGCTGTGCACAATTGGCTACCGTGATTTGCCCACAAATATATACAGTCAATTCACCTTACAGTATATCCTGTGAAGCACTTTGGGACGTTGATAAGATGTGGAAAGTGCTATATCAAATGCAAGGATTATTATATGATTATTATTATTACTGTAAAGTGAATTGATTGTATATTTGTGGGTGAAACGCAGCAGCCAATTGCGCACAGCAGTATCCCACAAACAGTTGTGGATTTAAATCACCAATTTTTTTAAAATGTTTTTTTAGGGATTATTATTAGGCTGGTGGAGTAAGGAAATTTACCCAAGGTTTCACCCTGACCTGCCTGGATTCAAACACAGGTCTCACTCTTGTAAAGCAAGTGCTTTTACTGCTGAGCCACAGCACCAGATATGTCCATAGTTCTAATTCCATTCGTAAAGTGGGCAGGTTTAGAGATCAATCTTTGGCTGAAAACATGTCTCTGATCAAAGGAAATATGGGTTTTAATAATGATAATCCTTGCATTTGATATAACATCTCATCACGTTTTTGAGATGTCTCAAAAGCACTTTACCGAATATATCATACACTGTACTGTATTTTGTGGGTGAAACACGGCAGCCAATTGCGCACAGCAGTATCCCACAAACAGTCGCGCATTGAATCACCACATTTGTTTTTAAAAAAGAGGTTATTAGCCCCAGTCATCTAACAATGGGGTTCCTACTTACTGCGAGTTAAACAGTGGTGTGTGGAGTAGGGAAACTTGCCCAATGTTTCATACTGTTGGGAACTAAACCCAGCTGCGCTCACTTGTGATGCAATGCACTACAGGACTTCTTTAAGTGTAAGTTTAACCGAGTGTATCAGCCTGGCCTGTCGCCCTGGTTCAGTCTGTGGGTTCATGCGATGGATACTTTGAGCACTGTTAGGAGTGCCGTCCATCTGATGAGACATCAAACCGAGGTCCCATCTGTGCCTGTTCGGGTGGACATTACAGATCCCAGGACTCTGTTAGAAAGGGAGTTTCTTCCGGTGTCTTGGCTAAGACACCCCCAGATGAAATTGGTCATTCAATTCATGGATGCTATGTGGGACATTGCTGTGCAGAAATTGGCTGCCACACTCACCGACAATACGCAGTCAGTATACGTTACAGAAAATCTTTGTGAGGCACTTTGAGCCATATCGACGTAATAAGGAGCTATGTCAACTGCGAGGGTTATTCAAGATTCTTAGATACAACAACAACTCAATAGGAAAATGAGTGAACGCAAATGGTTGCTAAGGGCAGAAACAGTCTTTTTCATGGGGGTCGTTGGGAAAATTGAACTGTTCGCCACGGCATTTCATTCTGTGAGTGAAACCTTGTTCGCTTAATTTTTTCCAGCAAATAATTGTGCACATCTGTATAACGGTAGCAATGAATCTATTGTTCATAATCACTGTTAGCACAAGGGCATGACTTTGTTTTTCCTGGAAGCCATTCATGCAGAGCTCCATTGACGTTGGATGACGATATCTCTCTATACCCACTATTTTTTTGACATTCAGACATAATCCAGCAGGCACAGTTGTATCTTTGTCTGTGGCCACATGGGGACAGCAGTGAGACAGTCTCTGAGCAACAGTTGTTTTTTTTGTGGGGGGGTTTAGCCGAGTGTCTGACCACTGACCACAACAACAACTTGGATTTATATAGCGCCCTCCACGCTGGACGGCATCTTAGAGTCTTTCCCAATAACGGATCCTGGGGCCGAGCCAGGAGGAGGGGAAAAAAGGTGACCGAAAGCGTGGTCGAAACGAAAGGTCTTTAGCCGAAAATAGGAAGAGAGGGGCAGAGGCGAAGGGTGTGAGGAAGGGAATTCCAGAGCCTCAGGGCGAAGTGGCTGAAGGCACGGCTGCCGATAGTGGAGTGGAGGATTCGGGTAACGAGGAGGAAGCCAGACCTGGTAGCGCGAAGGCACATGCGGAAACCCATCAACAACAACAAAATTACATTTACCTTTGCTTAAGAGCATCCAAACCAAACTGAGAATTCCATGTATCCCATCAACACACGGAAATGCCAGCGATAGATTGTCAGAATGGAATGCTCTCTCTCTCTCTCCCTGGAGGGATGCATCTGCTTATCTAATTCCGGAAAGCATTGGGCGAGGTTTGGCAAGAGCCAAGGCTTGGGGGAACCCAGAGTGTGTGTTTTGGTAATTCCTGGAATCTAACTAGTTAAAACCTCATAGCTTGCCATTGATTTTGCTATCTGATAAGCTTTCCCGCGGCTTGTCCAGCTAGGACCACCCTACCCAATGGGGCTATGACTTGCAGGGTTAACAGGAGCTGCGTGGGTTGACTCCCTGCCCCCCCAGTGACTGATTTGCCCTTTCTAAGTCTTGTCGATAAACCAGGCTGGTCTGGGCTGTGCTGTCGTCAGCAGTGAGAGCCCTAGAATAACCTGCAGCGTTAGTCGTGGAGGCTGTGAACATAAAACCTTGAGGTTGGCGTCCTCTTGTGGCTCTCAGAGGCACAACATGAAAACCTAACCCTGTTTTCCGATAACACATTTGCTCTCTAGTACAGTACAGGTAGTCCTTGCTTAACGTCGTAGTTTGGTTGTGGAAAGATGTGACTTTAAGCGAAACGATGTTAAGCGAACACATTTTTCCCATAAGAATTAATGTCTAAGGTGGAGTTAGGTTCTTTCGGACATTTATAGTCAAAAAGATTCTAAAAACAATTATTCCAGCTCCCCCTGATTGCCTGCCCAGCTCACACATTCGCTTCCTGATTTCCTGCCCGGTTCACTCACTCGCTCCATGACTGGCAGGCCCTAGCGCTGTCGTGTCTCCTTTCCACCAGCTGGCAAACATAATGGCGAACGTTGGAACGTTAAATTAATACATGTTCCCTATGTAGCAACAATGCAATAACGAAAGAACGTTAACCGGGGCATCTCAAAGGGGAGGTAAGCAGCATTTTATGCAACTGATGTGCAAACTAGTCTGGTTTGCTGGCAGGCTTTTGAAGGGTTGACCAGGGATTCTTCCCACTCTGCTACTCCTTTGAATCTAAAATTGATGGGATCCATTCAACTACCTCTGCCCATCCACCACTAAACCCCCCATTACCTCTCCCTCAGGATCTAGCCCCTCCCATCCCCCATTACATTTTTTTTGACTCTATTGCAATTGGCTGCCGCGTTTCGCCCACACATATACAGTTAATTTACAGTATATTCTGCAAATATGAAGCACTTTGGGACGTCGATAAGATGTGAAAAGTGCTATATTGAATGCAAGGATTATTATTATTCCTACTCTCCAGCTACCGCCCTATCACCAACCTCCCATTCCTCTCTAAGGCCCTGGAACGAGTTGTTGCTTCCCAGCTTTGCTCTCTCGCTTTATTCCCTCTTTCAACCCCTAAAATCCAGATTCCACGCTGCCCATAGCATGGAGACAGCCCAGGTCAAAATCTCTAATAACATTTTAAACATATGCGGTTAGGGCTCTCTCTGCCTCTTTATGCTCCTTGACCTCTCTGCTGCCTTCAACACTGTTGACCACTCCATACTGCCACACTGCTTTTACTCCCAGCTCAATCTTCACGGACCTGCCCTCGCCTGGTTCAACTCTTACCTTTCTCACTGTCTCCACTTTGTTGCCACCAATGGCCTTTCCTCCAGCCCCCACACTGTCCCAGGTTGCATCCCCCAGGGCTCTGCTTTGGCCCCCTACTTTTCAATATCTACATGCTTCCCATTGGTGACATCATCTGCAGACATGGGGTTAACTTCCACATGTATGCGGATGACACCCAACTCTATCTTTCTGCCTCTATTCTCTACTCCAGCATCACTGATGACTTGACAGACTAGCCTGTCAGACATCAAGTCCTGGATGAGAACCAACTTTGTACAGTTGAATGTCAAGAAGACCTGGACCCTCCTGATTGGCTTGCTCCAGCGCCTTCTTACATCAGGCACTGGCAGCATCAACCTCCATGTTGCACCCTCCACCTCACCAATACAGTCAGGAACCGAGGTGTCTTGTTCGATCCTCAACTATTGCACTGGCAGCATCAACCTCCGCAATATTGCCCAACTCCCCACTATCTCACCTCTCAGGCCGCTGAAACTCTCATTGTTGCCTTCATTACATCCAGGCTCAACTACGCCCACGCTCTGCTTGTCAGCTTTTCTCCCTCCATAGGCTGCAGAAATCTACAGCCTGTGTCCTCTACTGCTCCAAGCTCCATGACCCATCTCCCCCATCCTCGCTCGACTCCATTGACTCCCATTACCCAAAGGAATCAATTCACGATCCTGGTCCTCGCATTCAAAGCCCTCCGTGCCATCACCCCACCCTACCTCTGCGACCTCATAACCCTCTAACAGACCTGCCTGCCCCCTACACTCAGGGCCTGCTCTAGCCTGCTTCATGTTCCCCAACCCACCCCACCCACCATTGGCAGGCAAGCCTTCAGCCACTCTGCCTCTAACCTTTGGAATTCCATCCAGCATTCCCTCCGCCTCACACCCTCCCTAGCCGCTTTCAAGTCCTGCCTCAAGACTCTCCACTTCGACCACCCCAAATCGGTCACCCCAAATCCCCTCCTTTCCCTCCACCCTCTCCGTTTCCGACCCCACTCTGGGTCTGAAATATTGATGGTGCAGCGCCTTGGGAAGTCCCCCTGACGTTAAAGGCGCTATACAAGTGTAATTTTGTTGTCGTTGTTCCAAGCCAAAGCTGTAGCAGACAAGTGATCTGAGCTGGAGAAACAGCACGTAGCTTGCCAGAGAGCATTTACAATGAAATACTGCAGGGTTCTAGGTAGTTAAGCTCCAGTAGTTACCCCAACGCACACTTTGAAATCATCAACCTGCACCCAACCACATTCCAGTATTAGGCAAGAAGAGTTCATCACTCAGGGGAGAGAGCACGCACTCCGTACCCTGAAATCTCCATGCACATGCAGAGCACTCACTCAAACACTCACTCAAGCAAGTGAACAGTCTTCCTGTGTGCGCGGGGCTGACAGTGTTGTGGGTGCAATATTCTGTGATGAGTTATATTTGCAGTCAAACATAATCTAGTCATCAATTATAGGCCACATTCTCGCTGGCGGATGGAGAATTATTGGATAACAATCAGAAACTGGAACCCCCACTTACCTCATCCCGGGTACTCTTAAGCAAATGATTTCTGCCCCAACCCACCCCAGTGCCTCTTAATAATAATAATAATAATAATCCTTGCATTTTTTAATCGCGCTTTTCACATCTTATCGATGTCTCAAAGCGCTTCACAGAATATACTATAAAGTGAATTGACTGTATATTTGTGGGCGAAATGCGGCAGCCAATTGCGCACATGTATCTATGTATGAGTGGATGCGAGAAAAGACTCCAAGTCCTGGGTAAAATACACAGAACGTTATGACACAGAAGCTGTTAGTTCATCTTGGCTTAACTAGACAATATTGGTGTTTATATTCCACACTGTCGACCCACCACAACTCCACAAACTAAACAAGTACAAAGTGACTGCTTTCTCCCCACCCCCCTCAGCAAAGGCAATATTTATTACACAAAGAACATTACACCATTACAGACCCATTCCGGTAACACACAAGGAGCAGGACTGAACACAGAGACTGACAGAGACAGCATCACACAGGGGGAAAGGTCTGCTCTGTGCTGAGAGATTTTATCTCACTCACACACGCGGATGTACTCTCACACACACACTCACACATAATACTCACATGCTTTCTCTCACACACACACACTCTCTCACACCTACACATGCTCACACATACTCACATAACACTCAATAGCACACACACTCGCATTCTTACATACTCTCTCACACACAGCAAACACTTAATTACATACAAACAACACTTAATTACATACTCAAACACACAAACTCTCACACAAACTCATAACCAAACCCACTCACACGTACACTCAATTACACACACATACTCTCACATAGAACACACTCACACAAACACAATCTCACAAACACACACACTCATAGACTCACACACACTCATAGACTCACACACACACTCATAGACTCCTATACACAAACACACACACTCACAATCTCCCACTTTCTCCCTCCTCCCCAGGTTGATTGGCAAAGCTTTCAACATGAGATGGGACAGAGCGACCAACGGACGGAAAGACAGGTTGGATTGGATTGGAGAGGGAGACAGGCCAGGCAGACAGGGAGAGAGGCCAGGGGTCTGTGCTGGGTCAGATATTAGGATATTATGTCCAGCGCATCGGTCAGGATCTTCAGGTCGTCTTTCAGGGTGTCCAACGACTGCTTGATTTTCTGCGGATTGTCCAGCACCTCAATACTGTGGGTATAGGGATCGTACTTCACTGAAAATGGTCGCTTAATGCCTGCTGCGTATGTCCTACACACAGAAGGGGAAAGAATGTGATCAGAACTCTCAACCTGTTTTTATTCCGATTAAATACAATACAAAATTACATTTGCATAGCAGCTTCCATGTCATTCCCAAAGCGCTGGACAGTCAGGGATTTGGATCTGAGCTGGGGGGTCGGGACTGGGGAGGGTGGAGGGCAGGGTGGGTGTGCGATGGTGCACTCAAAGTGGAAGATTTGGGGATCAGTAACCAGAAGAATTATAATTGTTTTACAACATGGAGGGAGGCAATCGTCATTGGGGGTATTCCTAAAAGTTCTGATTATTGTCAGCCATTGGCACCTCCAGCAACGTGGAGTCCTGTAGCTCAATGGTTACAGCACTTGGCTTACAAGCAAGAGACCTGGATTTGATTCCCGGCAGGGCAAACCCTTGGGCAACTTTCCTTATTCTACACGCCTGATAATAATCCCTCAACATAATATCAATAATAAATTGGTCATTTCATATATGTGAAAAGCTCTACATAAAATGCAAGGATAATTATTATTCTGTTATTATTATTCCCCTCCCCCACTGCCTCCCATACACAAGCACCAGCCTATGTGTTCAGCTCAATATCCCTGATTGACCCACAATCTTCTGACTCCTAGAGGGAGTGGAGCAGGGGCTTTGGGTGGTCAATGAGAGAAACGGATGGTGAGTAATGGGTTACTATCCACACATGGAGCAGATAATCAACAACAAATTACATCTGTATAGTGCCTTTAATGCTGGGAAAACATCCCCAAACGCTGCTCAGTTAGTAATCGGGTGTGTAATGGTTAGCAATCAGTATGTAATCAGTTAGTAATCGGCAAGTAATCGGTATATAATTTATTGGTCATTGACTAGTACTCAGATATTAATTGCTGTAAATTGGTTAGTAATGAGTATATAATTGGTTAGTAATGAATATATAATTAGTTGGTAATGTTTAGTAAGGATTATATTGAGACGCCGTCCGGCGTGGAGGGTGCTATATACATTGAAGTTGTTGGTGTTGTTGTTGTTGTATATTATTGATTAGTAAAGAGATAATTGGTTAGTAAGGAGTATTTAATTGGTTTAGTAATTATTTATAAGCAGTATAATTGGTTAGTACAACCCCAACAAAATTACATTTGTAGAACGCCTTTCGCATCAGGAGGACGTCCAAGGCGCTGAACATTCGGGTTGCAGGACCCGAGGCTGGGATGGGGGGCAGTTTGAGAGACGCCGTTCGGCACGGAGGGTACTATATAAATTGAAGTTGTTGTTGTTGTTTTGGGATGAGGGAGGGCACAGAGGTCAGGGCCAGGTCTAAAAGGAGGGACTTCAGTTGGGCCTTGAAGGAGGCAAAAGATGGAGCAAGGCGAATGGGTTGTGCGATGAAGTTCCAAAGAGTGAGGGGAGAAAGGCTAAAAGCTCACTCACCGATGATAGGATGGGTCAAGTAGGAGAGACGGAATCGGCCGGAGCCTGCCGAACGAAGGGAGCGGACAGGTTGATTGGGGCTCAGCAGGTCAGAGAGATAGGAGGGGGCAAGGCCACAGAGGGCCTTGAAAGTGAGGACGAGGATCTTTATTTCTATCCTCGGAGGCATGGGGCGTCAGTGGAGATGGGCGAGGGAGGGGGTGATGGGGTCGCGGAGCCGAGTACAGGAAAGGACACGAGCTGCAGGGTTTTGGATGATCTGCAGCTTGCAGAGGGAAGAGTTAGGGAGGCTGACAGTGAGGGTTAGTTAGTACAGTAACCGGCACATAATGTTTAGTAAGGAGCATGTCGTTAATTAGTTAGAAGTATAATTGGTTAGTAGTGAGTATTTCATTGGTTTAGTAATCGGTTAGTAAGGAGTATACCATTGGTTATCAATGCTGAACGGCTGCCACACACAGTGCTGACCTGACTCAGTCTCTCACCTGAGCTTCTCCTTGGCATTGCTGAAACTCTCCGACACAAAGTACACAGGCTGGTAGGTCTGGTCCTGGTATGGCTGCACAGCCGCCGTGTTGGGCTCAAACTCCCGTAACTCTGGCTCATCAGAGAGCGCGTGCTGCTCCCCCATAGTGGTGGTGGGAGAGGTGGGGGAGAGGGGAGAAGGGGAAAGAGGAGCAGAGAGAGGGAAGGGTGGGATGAAGGAGGAGGCGGCAAGGGAGAGAAGGAGGGCAAGGGCAAGGAGGGGGAGAGGGATACGGTGGGAGAGGTAGAGAGAAGGAGGGAAGAGAGAGAGATGGGTAGAGAGAGAGGGGAGAGTGAGAGAGAAGGGATGGAGGGGAGAGAGAAGTTACTAATTGTTTAGGTAGTTGTTAAAGATCCCGCGGCTCAATTGGCAAACAGATTGCAGTTTCTCTCTCTGCCAACAATCCCCAAATAAAATTGGTCACTCCCTCCATGACCGTTTGAGGGACACTGCTGTGTGCAACGAGCTACTGCATTTCTCCCCAAAAAAACACAGTCAATCCACTTTACAGAGTATTTTGTGAAGTGTTTTGATGCATCTCAACAATGTGACAAGGTGCTATATAAAATTTTATTAGTGTAACATCGGGTAGAAATGTGAGATATTCTTCAATTAAACCTTAATTTTGAAGCCACCAAGCCCTAATTCCAGTGCATACCTAGGAGAAAGAGAGTCTTACCAAGGTTTTAATTGAGCGTGAAATAAAAATAACTCTTTACTCACGATTAGCTCTCCATAGGAGGACAGAAGTCCAGCCCCATAAGCTTTCACTGTTCCATTTTGCTTGCAGAGACCAAACTCCACAGTGAACCAATAAAGCTGCAATAGAAAGTGTCCACAGAGGAATTATCAGTCACTGGGAATCAGGAATTCTGGGCTCCCGCAAGCCCAAGCACTAACAGGGTGGTATGTTCCTAGCTGGACAAGCAGCAGGAAAGCTTGACAGACAGTGCTCTCAATAAGAGCGATGTAGCTTTAGCTGGTTGGACTCCATTGTACACTCTCCACCCAAACCTCTGGCTCTTGCCAACCTGCCTGATATACGCTCTGGAATTAGGTAAGCAGGAGACGCTAACCTGTGTGACGGTGTTGTATAAATACATATTGTTGTTGTTCTTGTTGTCAAACCCACAATATATACTTTACAGTGAATCACGTGAAGCTCCTTGAGATGTCCTCCCGACATGAAAGGCGCTGTGTGAAATGTACGAATTATTGTTATTATTATTAGCGATCTTTCCACTGTTACTACTCGGAAATCTGGGATTTGAACTCGTGTCAATCGGGTCAGTTTACAGTTTTACACAGTGCTCCCAGTACTCATTAGACAGTAAGAGTAAACTCAGAGCAAATCATGTCACAGTCAGAAGGGATCAGATGGTGGGAGGCATTGAGGATGAAGGCACTCACTGTAGAAAGCTTTTCAATTTCCTCGTCCGTGGCGCCTAAGGAGGCAAGTCCAATGTTCTGAAACAATAGGAAGGGTTGGGATTAAAAAGAAAACCTAAAGGATCTGCTTTGTTCCTTTGAAAATCGCACAATGAGTTACTTTCCTGCGTAGTGACTGTGTCAACTAATCATCATAAGCCTCCTGCCGTGCCCATCCAAACGAACAAATAAACAGGAACCTCAATTTAAGGTCTCTTGTTGGTGTGACTTGCCCGCCTCCCCCAACAAACAAAGCTGGGATGGTGGGGGGGGGGGGGGGGGGGGGCGGGGAGGTGAGAGGGGAGTTAGAATGGTGAGAAAAAGGTTGCGTTTCACTACCTGGGAGAATTGTGCGAAGGTTCTGTCAGCCAGAATGGGCACATGTCCGAGCAGCTCGTGGCAGCAATCCCTAAACATAGAGCGAATAGATGTAGCAATGAGTCCACCACTGTCGCAGTTTACTGTAAGGTAGGCTTTCCCGACATTTCGTATTAAAATGGAAGGTTCACTCTCCTTAATTGGTGCAATAATCATTCAATGAACGCATTGGATATTACAATCATACAGTAATAATCATCTCTGCTTTTATTGCAAACTTCCTCTTAAAGTCTGAACACCTGAGAATGCTTCACAGTGAATGTATTTATAGGCCATCCAGAGGCAGCCAGATTGTGCACAGCAACATCCCAATAGTAACTCTGATGTTACTGAACCATCAGTCTTCGGGGCTGGGTGGGGGCTGGGGGTGGGGGCCTCTCTCTACGTGCATATCTCTACCCATCTCTCTCTCTTCTTTTTATTGAAAAAGATAATAATCTTTCCACTTGATATAGTGGATCCTGCAGCTCAGCGGTTAGATCACTCGAACTCGCAAGCCAGAGACCTGGGTTTGATTCCGGGCCGTGTGATACGTTATGGAAGTTGTGAAGCGCTCCAGTGTGATAAAGCGCTTTGAGTGGTGGTAAGGCACTAGATCAAATGCAAGGATTATTATCATCATTTTGTGTCTGAAAGCGCTTCATCGGCATTTACTGTGAAGTGTGGTGACTGTGTATTGTTGGCGATCTGCAGCAGCCAATTTGCACATAGTAACTGTCCTTTCCCACAAAAAGCGTTGAAGCGAATGACCCAACTTATTTTTATCTGCAGAATTCTTGGCCAGAACACCGGGAGAGGGACCCCGGTTATGAACTCTTCCCTATCTGGGAGGGTGGAAAAGCAGATTTGACTCTGACCCGCACAGTTAACCTTGCCCTCAAGCCAAACAGTACCTGGATTGATTTGAACTTTCCAAAACCTTCTGGTACGTGTACTTACGGTTCGGGAGAGTGCATCGGGGCAGAGGCATGTCGGACGTACTGCGTGCATTGGAAAACCCGGAAAGCCAGGCTGGCAAGGAAATCCCGGGCTGATAGGAGCCCGGCTACCGGCCACAGCTGGAACCCAGAACGTTCTGAGCAGGAGACGAAGAGAGTTCATTACGCAGAGTCCCAGCACTTCACACAACATCAACTAGTTGAATATGTATAGTGCTTTTCACATCAGAAGGACGTCCCAAGGCACTGGATAGTTCGGGTCAGGAGGGATGGAGGGCAGGACGGGTTGGGGGATTGGAGGGAGACTATAGGCGCTGTCGAAAAGGAAGGGATTGAGAAGAGGCTTGCAGGGAACTTTGGATGGAATTCCAATGGGTTGGGTCAGAAAGCCTGATGGCCCGATTGCCCAATGGTGGGATCTGCCGGGCGGTGGATGTGAAGCTGGCCGGAGCCAGCTAAGCAACAAGTTATTAGACAACCATGCAAATAACTCACACTTATAACAAAACCCTCATGTTTAACTAGTTTGGGACTAGTTGGTTTTCTTTCGAAGAGGCTGGCACGGACACTATGGGACGTATGGCCTCCCTTCTATGCTATAAGGTTCTATGATTCTATGTCCACCACCACTAACAACAAGAACAAACCTTTCAGGAATGAGGAGACAGCCTGTAGCTGGGGGATGCTGTCCTCGTTATAGCCACAGTGTCTCTCCAGCAGCCTGAAGGCCTCCACGTGTTCACTGCAGGCGTGGGTTGGGTACAGGCTCTTTAGAGTCGTGTACACTTCTCTCCTGTTGGGGCAGCAAAGGATCAGTAAGTCACAGGCTAATGCAGCTCAGTTGCTGCCGCATGTCCCGAGAGATGGTTTGGGACGTTCCTCTGGTGATACGCATCACCTGCGAAGCTCTATGTGGATCTATGCACTGATCCACCACTCCGTCACAGGCACAGAAAGGAATGCAAAGTTTATTAAGAATATGAAATGATAACCCTTGCATTTCATATGGCACCTGATCAAACCTTTGAGACGTGTCAAAGCGCTTTACGGAATATAGTGTAAGTAAATTTTGCGTGTGAAACGCGTCAGCCGATTGCGCACCGCAGTGTCGCACAAACAGTCATAGACTGAGTGACCGCATTATTATTGTTTTCGAGCGCAAAGCAAAGAAACAAGCGTAAAAACTGACCAGGTGGCGATCTCCTCTACTGTGTACTCCACTCTGGGGATCGGCTGGCCACTGGAAAGGCAAAGAGTGGAGAAATACACGTTAAACCACGCTGAAACATTGTGACAACCCACTGACTGGTAACATACACTCTTAAGCATGGCGACAGGTTTTTGCATGTGTCAGACACCTGACTGACCACCGAAATAAAATCAGATCAGAAAAAAAACACTGTAAATCCTTCCGAGTGACATTGAAACATAGACAGTACATACACACAGACACAGTGATTGGCTTACTATTGGTAGGTCAATGCAATCTCTGAAATCTGTCTTCGTCTCTCCCTGTATTCAGTGTCAGAGTACCCCTGCAGTAAAACATTGGAAATAAATTGTTGGCAGATTGCCAGTAAGCCAATACACTCCACGACGTAACAACTCCCCTTCTCTCAATCTCCCACAAATAGTTTTATTTTCCTATGAATATTTACAGTCAGTCCACTTTACAGTAAATGCCATTTAGGATGAAAATCTGAGCCCGACCGATTCACAATGAAATCAGAACACTGTGACTATATTGGTAGACAAAAAAAAAGCAGCAAACAAGCTCCACACACCCACATCCCATAAACAGCCACAACATAAATAACTAACTTTATTATAACTACATATTGCACACCCTCAATTCACTGAACTATACTTTTAATTCGGCATTTTGTACTCCACCATCAATCCGGTAAATATACCTCCCCTTTACTTTAATTGTATTTACCATACCATTAATTCACTCGATTATATATTCTTCCTTTGATTCTGTGGACCACAATAATGATTCTTTATTTCTGTAAGAAACTGACTGGTTACCGGATGGTCAAGATCCAAATCTGGGTCGTATTTGGTAACTAGCTGGTGGCATCTATCCAAGTCGGAAATCTTCTTTGGGAACCAATGAACTGGAGATGGAAGAAGAGAAACAAAAGAAGGAATTTCCATTATTATTCCTTCTTGGAGGAATATTCCTATTTGCTGGGACTTGCCAGTGCATTGGTGAGATTTGTGCTGAGGGCAAAACACAGCCAAACAGATTTGCTGGGTGTAAATGGGGGGTGGGGGGTGGTGTGGGAGTGGGGGTCGAAGTAGGGGGAAGGAGAGTGGGAGAGGGGGAAGAGTTAGTGAGGCAGCCGAAGGCACGATCGAAGAGGAAGGTCTTGAGACCGGCCTTGAAGGAGGAAAGAGAGGAAGCAAGGAGGAGGGGCTGCGGGATGGAGTTCCATAGTATGGGAGCAGAGAGGCTGAAAGTCCGGCCGCTAATGGTTGGGCGGTTAGGGCGGTGGACGCGGAGCAGGCTTTAGTCTGCTGAACAGAGGATGCAGGCAGGCAGGTAGGGAGATAGGTCAGAGAGGTAGGCGGGGGCAAGGCCGTGAATGGCCTTGAAAGTGAGGACAAGGATCTTGAATTCGATCCTCTGGGTGACGGGAAGCCAGTGGAGATGGGCGAGGGAGGGAGTGATGTGATCGCGAAGCCTGGCACAGGACAGTACACGATCTGCAGAGTTCTGAATGATCTGCAGCCTGTGAAGGGAGGAGCTGGGGAGGCCAATGAGGAGAGAGTTCCCGTAGTCGAGCCTGGAAGTGAAAACGAGGGTTTCGGTGGCGTGGGGGGTGAGGTAATGGCAGAGTCTGGCAATATTGCGGAGGTGATGGAAGGCTGTGCCGGTCATGGAGTGGATGTGGGGAAAGAAGGATAACTCGGGGTCGAACAAGACGCCCAGATTCCTGATTGGCTTCAAGAAGTGGAGAGAGCAGCCTTGAACGCTGATGTTGTCAGCGCCTGAGATGCGGAGGCGCTGACAGATGGCTCCCGTCTTGTTGACGTTGAGTTGTAGGAAATTTGCCCTCATCCAGGATTCGATGTCGGACAGACATGCAGTCAGAACCCCAGTGGTCCTGGAATTGAGGGTTGATGTGGATAGATGGAGTTGGGTGTCATCTGCGTACATGTGGAAATTTACCCCATGTCTACGGATGATGTTGCCCAGGGGGAAAGTGTAGAGGATGAAGAGCAGGGGGCCAAGGACAGAGCCCTGGGGAATGCCGCATGTGACTGAGCGGAGGCTGGAGGAGAAGCCATTGGAAGAGATGAAGTGAAGGCAGTGGGAGAAATAGGATCAGAACCATTCGAGGACAGATCCTTGTAGGTTAAGGAGGGAGGAGAGGCGGTGGAGGACGATACCATGGTCCATGGTATCGATGGCAGCAGATAGGTCAAGGGGCACGAGGAGGCAGAGGGAGCCCTGGTCACAGATGGTCAGGATGTCGTTTGTGATACTGCCCTTGACTAGGGCAGTTTCCGTGCTGTGGGAGGTATGGAAGCCCAATTGGAGGAATTCGAGGAGTAAGTGTTGTGTGAGGAAAGAGCGGAGCTGGGAGGCAACCACTCTTTCAAGGACCTTGGAAAGAAAGGAGAGGTTGGAGATGGGCCTGTAGCTAGATAGCTGCGATGTATCGAGGGAAGGCTGCTTTAGGACCAAAGCACTAAAACAGACCCGACGGGGTTGAAAAAAGCAGGGAAATTAAATTAGAGAACTGCAAAGTGGGAGCAAAACCACCAACGAGCCCATGATGGTTGGTGGGGTGGGCGGAGTGGTGATAAAAGGAGCAGAATGAGATTAGAGAGCTTCAGAGCGGGAGTGAGCATCAACACAGACAAAATGGTAGGAGGGGGTGGGGGGGTGAGAATAGATGGCTTTAGGGGGGACAGATGGATGTTACCATTCTGTCGCATTGTGTATCATTCTATGCGAAACCAGGAAAAGCAGGGGATGGCAGACACTTACACTTCTGTTCTTTAGTTGTCTTCACTTCCCCAGCCACTCTTCTCAGGGAGCTCACCAAGGTGCTGAGATCCGAGCTGTTCGTTTCGCAGCGAATGAAGAACTCTAGCACTTCCAGGTTATCTCTGTGTTTCCTCGAAGGCCTGGTTTCAATGTGGTGCACCTTTGCCTCGAAGGTCTGAGGGCAGAACAGAATAGAGGGACGGTGGAGGATTAATCATGGATTGCCATAGTTTTAGAGGTTAGCCCGATCATCGATTATCTCTCGTGAGAGGACCTGGGTTCAATTCCCAGGTGGGGTGAAACATTAAGCAAGTAACCTTACTCCACATGCTTCTGGTAGGCTAGCAGCAAGTAGGAACCCAGTTGTAAGTTGATCAGCAAATAGCTTTTCCAAGGGTAATAATCCTTTTGAAATTTTGTTTTAAAGATTATTATTATTTGGTCACTCAATCCATGACTGTTTGTGGGACACTGCTGTGCACAAGTGACTATAGCCTTTTGACTTCAAAATATAGTCAATTCACTTTGTAGTACATTGTGTGAAGCGCTTTGAGTCTTTTTGAAGATGTGATAATGTGGTATATCAAATGCAAAGATTATTATTATTTACGCATGTAAAAAGAGTCCCTTCACACAGGGTAGCGTCACAAAGCACTGAAATATGGAAATAATATGGAAGTTCAGTGGAGTGGTGGATCTCAAACGTTCAAACGGTAGGACATCTTTGGATGGGTACAGTACAATGCCATCAACACACCTCTAATGTCCTCAAAAGAACACACAACTTGCTAATTGACTCACTTAGTAGCACCCGTGCTCCGTCACATCTCAATTCAATTTGTGTACTTTTTGTATTCAGGCCACGACCCTTTCTCACTAAAACCTTTCGTTCAATCAATTTATCTGAGTTAAAAAAAAATGTCCTGACATCCCAGATTAAATTATCTTTGTTCCGTGATTACAGCAGAGCAGGTCTTGTTCCTGGATATTACCCTCAAGGCTACGTTTAACATTCAGATCCAATTATTACCTGAATCTGGTTTGAAGAATTTATTTGTTTGGCCAGAAGGCAGCTTGAAAAAAAGGCCTGCTATCTCCCATATCGCTTGGGCGGAACAGCCAATGCCTGGTTTTAAGGTAATTATTCCTGTTGGAAACTTTGTGTTAGTGGCTGAGCACTTAAAACACTCAGTATGTGAGCACCTGTTGAGTTGTGTAGATGTGCAAATGATAAGGGCATGATTGCAAACTATCACTGGAAATTCTGAGAGGGGCTGCCATTGCGTGTGGCTGAGAGAGAGATAGTGTGAGAGGTGGGGGTTGGCATTGTGTGGGCTGAGAGAAAGAGTGAGAGAGAGGCGCTGGCAGGCACTGTGTGCGGCAGAGAGAGAGATTATGTGGGTGGGAGTGGGAGGTGTGGGGTGGTAGGTGATGGCTAGCACTGTATGGGGCTGAAGGTACGTGTTGATCAGGGTGTGTCCCGTGGGGATAGACATGCAGGGGAAATTGGGGTGTGAGAGAGAAGAGAGTAGACACTCAATCTCAGCCAAAGCGTACTAAAATACCAGGCATAGACAGGTGTGAACTACTCAGTTCCTTGTTTCAGTGTATGAAGTTGCCGTATATGAACATTGCACATTTCTGGTGATCTCTACAACGGTTTGAATATTTTGGAAAGGTGGGGGTAAAGAGATATTTATAGCTCTCTGGTTTATCTGTGTCATTTTCATTCATTCATCCCATAGCATAGTATTTGGAGCGCTCGGCTTGCAAGCGAGAGGATCCAGGTTCAATTCCCGGACGGGGGGCCGACGCAAAACCTTTGGCAAGTTTCCTTACACCACAAGCCTTTGTTTGCCTAGCAGTAAATAGGAACCCGGTTATTAGTTGATTAGTGGATCGCTTTCCGGGGATGATAATCCTTCCCAAAACCAAATGGTCACTGGTCACCAAATCTATGACTGTGGGACACTGCTGTGCGCAATTGGCTGCCGCGTTTGGCCGACAAAATATACAGTAAATTCACTTTACAGGTTATGCCACGAAACGCTTTGAGATGTCTTGAGGACACGATAACAACAACAGGTTCAATTTATATAATAGCCTCTACGCCGGACAGCGTCTCAGGCGCTATATCAAATGCAAGGATCATTATTATGACTCCCACCCTTGTCAGTTTCATCCCCAAGCGCAGATAGATGTGTGACGAGGCTGTGTTACCTCGAAGACTTTGAGGGTGCGCGACAGGGATGAGTTTTTGGCATCGCAGAGCGTGAAGAACAGGTTGACGATGGCTCTACCGTCCTCCTCCTCAAACACCAGCTGGTCACCGGAGTCGGTAACCTCGGCAGCCGCCGCAGCCGCTTCCCTGTCCTTACGGGCATCTTCAATCAACGACTGTCTGCGTCCAATGAACCGGGGGGACTGAGGACCACACAGCAAAGGAGTCAGATGTCACAGCAAAGCATTAGGTGAATTTACATAGACCAGATGGGCTGACAGCAGTGCTACTGTCAATCCACTTCATAGTACATCCGGCGAAGCGCTTTGAGACGTCTCAAAGACTTGACAAGGCACTATATTAAATGCAAAGATTATTATTATTACAACAGATATCCCAGTCTGTTCCTATGTTATTAATTTGCTTAGTTTTGACCACACAATATACAGTCAATTCGCTCTGTACTTGTAGTATATTCTGTGAAGCGCTTTGAGACGTCTCAATGACGTGATAAGGTGCTATATCAAATCCAAGGGTTATTATTATTATTAAGTTGCTTCTAACATGGAATAAATTCACCCACAAAATACAGTCAATCCACTTGATAATACATTCGTGACGTGTTTTGAAACGTCTCAATGGTGTGATAAAGGGCTCTTTCAAATACAGTGATTATTATTATCATAAATCAATCATATGCAACCGCTTAGAGCATCCCGTTGTGTCTCTCTAATGTTCAATGAATCAACCGGATTGATCCACAGATAAGGGCGTGCTCGATAAATAACACAGGATAAAGAGAGAGACAGACAGAACATCGTGGGTTTTATTCACTGTGTTAAAGCTTTGCTGGACGCAACGGGAGCCCAGTGAAAAGTGCGAGAAAGAATAGAGAGAATCTTAAGTGAGATTAGGGTTTATTTTGTTCCAGAACCATCGTTCAAATGTAACACACCCATTGCGCAAAACATATCTATCGATTCTGAGTATTGTCCCTGGACACTGATAATAATCGCCCTGACTGTCTGTCATTAAAAAAATCAAATCCTGTCTGTTCCTTGTTACAGGTAGTAGGATGGTCAGCGCTGGACAAGCAGTGGGAAAGCTTGCCAGTCAATGCTACCAATAGCACACTATGTGGTTTCACCTGGTTTGACTCCAACGGTTACCCCAATACACCCCAAGCCTTGACTCTTGCCAACCTGTGTCTAATGCATTCCGAAATTAGGTAGATAGGACGCATGTGTCAGACGCCCAGCCGACAAAAAATACATTACAGGTTATCAGAGACTTTGAGAATGACGGGACTCAGAGCAAGTGGAAATACTTTGCAGTCTCCCAGCTCCCCCCCCCCCCCTCCCCCCCAAAAAAAAATCAGACCTCCAGTAAGTGTTCGCCTCGTAAAGTCACTCAAACTGCGGCAAACGGATAAGGCAGAGAACCTCCAAGACGTTTTGAATTTGCGTTGATTTCATTTGGCTTCAAAAATGAGACCACAAAACACTCACACAATCCCATTTGACGGTTGATGCTGTGAAGCGCTTTGAGACGTCTCAACAACAACGACAAGGAAATTACATTGAAAGAGCGTTTCATTTTGGGAGAACGTTTCAAGGTACTGAGCAGTCGGGTCGGGATCCGAGCAGGGGAGAGGGGCAGGGTAGGGGATAAGGCTTTATATATCAAATACAAGGATTATTAGATGATATTATTACTTAGGGCATCACTCACACACACACGCACATTCACATAACACCTCTGGATTTTAGAGAGCAATAACTTGCAAGATCAGGGGTAACTTGACAGACATTGAGGTGTGGAAGGGAGATGGTTCTAATACAGGTATCAAGGTGATGGGGTGTGGGGTGGTGGTGTGGGAGAGACAGGAAAAGTTCAGGAACACAGAGGCAGAGAGAGAGAGAGGGGGGGGGGGGGGGGGGGGGGGGAGAGAGGGTGGGGAGGTAAATGGGGGACGAATTGTCATTGTTAAACAACAAAAAATAGGTTGCAAAGGGAACAGAGAAATGCAGAGACAACCGACACCTCACCGTTACAGCCTCTGCCTGCTTGGAATCCAATTCAGACACTGCCCTGCGGAATCCCTTGACTGCAGGCGACTTTGTGGATGGCATCATTGAGTTGTCCCCAACGTGGGGGTTGGGGGGGAGGGGGGGGGCGAGTGCAGAGAAGCAGCAACAAGAATAAACACACCAACAACCACGCTGCTGAGCCCAAGCCTGTGGACCTTTGCTATATATAGGGAGCAGCGCTCAGATGCTTGTTACGTCAACAGCGTTAATGTACCGAGTAAGTCATCTCTCTATTTAACTGGACTCTTCCCATATTTCGTTTCCACACCTTCATTCTAAGTACTCACTCACTCTTACTCACTCACTCTCCTCCCCTCCCTCACTCACTCATTCATTCCCTCTCCTCCACCCACTCACTCACTCACTCTCCTCCCCTCACTCACTCTCCTCCCCTCACTCACTCACTCACTCTCCCTCATTCACTCCCTTCCCTCACTCACTCCCTCTCCTTCTCTCCCTCCCTCCCCCTCACTCACTCACTCCCTCTCCCTCCCTCTCCCTCTCCCCTCCCTCCCTCACTCACTCACTCACTCTCCCTCATTCACTCCCTTCCCTCACTCACTCCCTCTCCTTCTCTCCCTCCCTCCCTCCTCCTCACCCACTCCCTCTCCCTCCCTCCCTCCCCCTCACTCTCTCCCCTCCCTCACTCACTCACTCCCTCTCCCTCATTCACTCCCTTCCCTCACTCCCTCCACCTCACTCACTCCCTCTCTCTCCCTCCCTCCCTCCCCCTCACTCACTCCCTCTCCCCTCACTCACTCACTCACTCACTCACTCACTCTCCCTCTCCCTCATTCACTCCCTCCCCCTCACTCACTCCCTCTCCCTCCCTCCCCCTCACTCACTCCCTTCCCTCTCCCTCACTCTCTCCCTCTTCCTCACTCCCCCTCATTCACTCACTCCTTCTCCTCCCTCTCCCTCACTCCCTCTCCTCCCCTTACTCACTCCTCCCCTCCCTCCCTCTCCCTCACTCACCCCCCCGCAACACGAAACTAATAGACTCGCTGAGAGATGTTTGCAAAGTTGATTTGATTCGTTTTTCTCGTTGCAAATATACCGTAGAATAGATGAAATTGCATTTCCCGCGAGCGCAATTGACTGCATTTATATGATATCCACACACATTGTACACGCGTTTATATATCTATAATAGTGTGTACAGTTTGTCATTTATTCCATTTTATTATTAGATAAATATGCAATGCCTATAGATCTGCAATTTATTGTAAAATACGTGAATTTTATATTGTAGCTGTTATATGCTATATATGTTATATTATATATGTTATATTATATTGCATATGTTTAAAAATAGCAATATATAGTACATTGCATATACATTGATCGCTATACATAACAATCAGAGGCACAAAAAACTGGGGTGGGGGGGGGAATAATTTCTCTGAGAATCTCAGTGCTTACGTGACCTTTTAGGCAATGTGTTGTGTGTGTGTGTGTGTGTATGTGTTTTTACAAGTGGCAGCAACGATAAGGGGTCGTTTAACCATCGTTTCCAGTGACAGACGAGAGACAGGTTGAGCGTTAACTGGATTACTGGACCCCAGCTTCTCGCTGCTGGGCAAAGGCTGGCCTCAGAATGGCTTTTTAAAAGGAGGATTGAATCAAAATGTCTTGTAAAATGTCTTGTACATCTCTTCAAGTGTCGAATTGACCTGTAACACACTTTGTCCGGTCTTCCAATTGCCTTTTGGGTCTCCCAGGAATCTCTCTTTAAAGCAATTTTTTTTTCTTATTACAAATGCTAAGGATCCTTGCATGCGATCTGGTGCCTTATCCTGTGGAGCTCCTGTAGCTCAGTGGTTAGAGCACTCGACTTACAAGCGCGAGACCTGTGTTCGAATCGAGGCAGGTCAGGGCGAAACCTTAGGCAAGTTTCCTGACTCCACACGCCTAATAATAATCCATCAAAAGAAAACACAAAAATAAAAATCGGTCATTTTCAATCCAAGACACTGCTGTGCGCAATTGGCTACTGCGTCTCGCCCACAAACATACAGTCAATTCACTTTACAGTATATTCTGTGAAGCGTTTGAGACAACGATAAGATGTGAAAAGCGCTATCTCGAATGCAAGGATTATTATAATATTATTATCGTTCTGTTGAGAAACCTCAAAGCGCTTCGCAGAATATAATGTGAAGTAGAGGTGACTGTGCGGTGTATTTTGTGAGCGCAACTCAAGGGACTGTTGACCTGTAAGTTTACCTGGAAGAATATTTAACAAATGAAATTTGGTCTCCACCCTTGTCTTCCTTTGTGATTGATCCACCAACTGGCTCAGTCTGTTACACTCTTGGCTCTGATTCAGAGAGTTATGGGTTCAAGCCCCACCGGGGACGTTGAGCTCATAGTCCGAGACTGACAACAACAACAATAAAATTACATTTGTTATCCAATGTAGTGCTGGGGGAAGTGACTTATGGTGAAGGCACTGTCCTTTCCACATGAGATGTTAAACTGAGCTCCGGAATTTCTCTCTCTTGGGGTTCTAGCTGACGATCCCCAAAATAAAATTGGTCTCACATTCTACGGCTGTTTGTGGGATATTGTGGTGAGCAAATAAGCTATTTGTCAACATGCGCACAGTTGAACGTATTATTTTGCTTGTAGAAAAAGAAATGAGAAATTCAATATAAGAATGACAAGCAAACAACAAATAAGAGAGAGATCTAATGTGCAAACATCTTAATCAAAAACATTAATAATAATGTTGCATGTATTATTTTCTTAAATGGCACTATTTCAGTTGCACCTTTGGCATGAGATGAGGCAGTTCAGACTCTGTGTCATGATTTTGGAGGTTCAAAAGAGGGTTTATTGTAGATTAAAACTGGTTGTTCTCCCTTCTCTCCCCCTCCCCCCCCCCCCCACCACCACCAACAAACAATCGTGCTTACTGGCTGCCACGTTTCACCCACAAAATACATTGAATCCACTTTACATCATACTATGTGAAGCTTTTTGAAACGTCTAAACAACACGATAAGGTGCTTTATCAAATGTAACAATTATTACCATTATTATTATTGCAGAATAAAAAAAACACACAAGACAATTGATCAGGAAAAGGTTATTCTGAGACTGGAATAATATTCAGCCAAACAGTTGTCATATCGATGTTGACACACAGAGAAAGAGCAAAACAAAATTCCAATGCCTTTTTCTGTCCTGATCGATCCAGTGCTACTTAAATATAATTGTTCGCTCCCTCCCCAAAAGAGAAAGGTTTCCAAATGACTGGTGTCTAATAGCGCCATTAAACAGAGGAATCGAGGCAGACAAAAAGCTGTTTGACCACCTCACATGAGTCAGAAAGTCCGTACACAAAAAGATAACATGTATTTTGCACACACATTGCCCTAAGCACCCTTTGCAATTTGTCAGTTTTGACAAATTATACGCGTGGGGCAAGGCAATAAAGTATGCTTTGGCTCCATTACTCATTCAGTTGGTAAGCGGGAGAGCAGAGGGCAACAGCTGTATTTTGACAGATTTTGTGGAGATTTCAGATCAAACAAATAAAAGCCCCAGTGAATGGAGCCAAGCTTTACTGCCACACAATCTGGCAAAAATAGTTTGGAGACTGTGAAAGGCACAGCAAGAATTAGGAGAGGCCAAGAGAAACCAGGTCAAAACAAAATGGATATTATTTGGGATATTAGATTTGGTGTTTGCCCATACAAATCGTCACTCCATTTTATAGTACAATGTATTCTCACACTCTCCTTTGGAAGGCTGAAAGTGCGACGTCCTATGGTGGGGGGCAGGGGTGCTGGGTGGTGGATTGGGGGAGTGAGGAGGTCGGAGAGGGAGGGAGGGAGGGAGGGAGGTGCCAGGGAGTGAGCGGATTTGAACACGAGTGTGAGGATCTTGAAGTCAATCTGTTCAGTGATGGGGAGCCAGTGGAGCCAGAACTGGTCAGATGTGGGCATGGAGTTTGGTCCGGGTCAGTGTGTGGGCGGCAGAGTTCTGAATCAGCTAAATGCTTTGGATGGTGTAGCTGGGGAGACCGGTGAGGAGTGTGTTGGTGTAATTAATCCAAGCATGTGGTGACAAATGCATGCACGAGAGTTTCGGCTGTATTTGGGTTGAGGTACAGTCTGAGGTGGGCAATGTGGAGGAGGTGGATGACATTTTTTGTGGAAGAAGGCAGTCCTGGTCAGGGACCGGATGTGGGGAGGAAAGACACTGGTGAGTTTGGTAAGTATGTGGGAGAGCCCAGGGAGGTTGACGAGTTTAGGACTTCATGAGTAAAAATGTTGCCTGGAGCTAAGGCATATGGCTTCCGTCTTGTTTAGCTGCAGGGAGTTTACAGGCTAATAAAACATCGGCGGATCTGGAGTTGCTACTGGAGGAGGCAAAGTGGGTTTGTGTGTCACCTGCATACAGGTGGAAGTTTACCCTGTGTCTGCAGATGACATTGCCCAGTGGGAGCATATAGACAAGGAAAAAAGGACAAGCATGGAGCCCTGGGGTACCCCACAGGTGACTGGGCGGGGGTGGGAGAAGAAACCATTTGCTGAGATCTGCACCTCCGTGTTTGTGATTTGAGTGAGCGGAGATGTCTGCTGTCAGAAACCTCCTTTTCGATGATCCCATCAGTCAACCCCCTCCCTCCTTACTGTCCACCCTTCCCGATCCCAGCTCGGGGCTGAAACACTGACTGTCCAGCGCCTTGGGACAGCATCCTCCCGACGTGAAAAGCTATACAAACATAATTTTGTTATTGTTGTTGTACTAGGAGGAGCGGTGGGTTTGGAAACCACCCTGGATTTCAAGATTTTCAGGGGAACCAGGAGAGTGGCGGAGAGGTGGTCATTCAGCAGCTTGGCGGCTGCTTCAGGATCTTTGCAGGTGGAGGGCCAGAGGGAGAGGAGGTCCGTGGAAGAGAGAACATTTGTGAGGGACTGAGGGAGAAGCATTTTTTCAGAGGTGAAGAAAAATGGTGGAGGACTTGGAAGGTGGGAGGGTGTGTGGGAGGAGAGGGAGATGAATAAGTGATCCGAGATGGCCTTGTCCAAGATCGACAGGTTGGAGATGTCAAGGCCACATATGATGACGAGATCGAGAGAGTGGCCACAGTTGTGGGTCGCCGAGTTGATGTGGAGGGTGAGGTTTAGCAAGGATAGGAGAGCTGCGAATTCTGAGGAGGTGGTGCAAGATGGTTTAGATGAAGGTTGAAATCACCCATTTTGGGCAGGTCTTCCGAACAATGGGACAGGGAGGAGACGTGTGACCAGTTAATAATAATAATAATACTAACAATAATCCTTGCATTTGATATAGTGTTTTTCACATCTAATCGACATCTCAAAGTCCTTCACAGATTATACTTTAAAGTGAATTGATTGTATATTTATGGGCAAAATGTGGCAGCCAATTGCACACACGGATTGTCCCACAAACGGTCGTGGATTGAAATGACCAATTTTATTATTGTGGATTTTTTGGACGGAATTAGGCGTGTGGAGCACGGAAAATTTCCCAAGGTTTTGCTCTGATCTGCCTGGATTCGAACACAGGTCTCACCTTGTAAGGCGAGTGCTCTAACCACTGAGCTCCAGGAGCTCCACCATGTCAGTGAGGAAGGAGCAAGGAGGTTTGGGAGTGTGGTGAGGCCGTACACTGGGAGGATTTTGAGGGAGAGAGAGAGAGGAGGGATGGTCGAGGGTGAGATGCTCAAAGGAGGAGAATCAGCCAGAGGAATAGGGTAAACGACCAAGGGAAGCTTGGAAGATGAGGGCCAACCCAATGCCACCCCAATGCCACCTCGGTTGGGGCGGGTGGTGAAATGTGCTCCCAAAGAGCGCAAAGGGAACAAGCAGCCACGTTTAGTGAAAGAAGCAGGTGCCAAACGGTATAGAGGGGACAAAGGCACTCTCGTCTGCCTTGCCGACAGCTAAATGACCCTTAAGCAGTGTCTGAAAACAAAAGTGGTCACGCGAAAATGGGATGCGTTCACTCCTGCGAGAGTTTGGCACAGATGCATAATTGCCCAAATTGTTCCACTTCGCTGACGGAAGTCGCAAGCTGAGCGAGAGAAGAGAAAGCAGAACATTTCACCTGCAATTTTACAATTTTGCGAGAGAGAGAGAAAAAAAGAGAGAGATAAAAAGACCAGACCGCAGGCAGCGGCTGAATAACAACAGAAGAGGGTGTCGGTGGATTGATGCAAACACATTGCACAAACCAAATGATAGGGTTTCAGCAATTACTTTCACGGCGCGATGCAGTGCTACAGAATTACCCAGCTATTACAGCCGCAGTAATCAGTGATTTGCTCCTGCCACACTTGCACAAGCAGGAGAGTAAAATCACTCCCCCACTGAAAAACAACGGCGCCTTCGAAACCCACAGCAACAACAACAACAACAAAATTACACTTGTATTACAGGAATTACATCCGACAACCACGGAGGAGATTGCTTTGTTTTTGCCTCGGCTTCTCACTGTGATATTGTTCCCTTTGCCGAAGGAAGCGCTATGTGTATATGCACGCGTGTGTGGGGTTGGTAGGGAGTGGGGGTGCGCGCGGTGTGAGAGGAGAGATAAGGGAATTATAATTATACCTCCCCCAAAAAATGGTCACTCAATCCATGACTGTTTTGGGGACAATGCTGTGCGTAATTGACTGACCCGTTTCACCCACAAAATACACAGTTAACCCACTTTACAGTATATTCTGTGAAGCGCTTTGAAATATCTGGATGACGGATGGGGGCTTTATATCAAACGCAAGGATTATTTATTACAATGGATACTTGAGTAAATCACTAGAGAGTTGACTGGCTTTGTTTTTTCCCCATACCCCCACCCAACAGTGCAAACAAGGAACAAATGGAACCCGTAGGTGTTAATACTAATAATCCTTGCATTTGTATAGCACTTTTCACATCTTCTAGACATCTCAAAGCGCTTCATAGAATATGCTGTAAAATGAATTGACTGTATATTTGTGGCTGAAACATGGCAGCCAATTGCGCACAGCAATGTCCCACAAACAGTCGTGGTTTGAAATGACCAATTTATTATTTTTTTGGAGGGATTATTATTAGGCATGTGGAGTAAGGAAACTTGCTCAAGATTTTGCCCTGACCTGGCCTGCCGGGTTGGTTTGGCGGGGCGGGGGGTGGGAGGGCGGGGTGGTGGGGGTGGGGGGTCAGGGAGAATACTGAATTATAAGTCTTTAAGCTTTAACTGAGAATTCTATGGGGAAAAACATAAATGAATCTTGATGTACATTGTGGATGGTTTTGTCACTGACATGCAAGCAAAGGCTGAATCAAAATTGATTTGATCCAATGTGCCCCTTTTGGCCTTTAATGGAAGGGGTTAAGGGCAGTTTTAATAGAGGTGTTTAAAATTATGAGGTTTTTTAACATAGATATGTAAATAAGGAGAAACTGGGTCGGTAACCAGAGGACAAAGATTTAGGATATGCCAAGGAGACCCCAATTCCATGATTTAGATTCCTTATCAAAGGATCCCTTCAAGAAACAGAGCAAATCAGATGCCTGTACAGTGAACTGTCAGAAGTTTTGTTCTCCTAGCCTGTGATTGACCTTCCAGATCTCTTGTTGTTTCTCATGTTTTCTCAACGTGAGGCTGGCAAGTGAAATTGTTAATCTATGCTGGAACGCTGTGCAGAAATAGTGTGATACTTACTGACCGAGTGAGTGTTGCTTCCACATGCATTGACAGTTGTTGGTTTGCCAATGTCCAGTTGTGTGTGTCCCTGTGGAAATTGGTTCCAAAGCTAATAGTAGAATGTGATATGATGCACTCACCTTTACACAGTCCCTTGAAACAAGAATTACGATCATCAAGCCTCACTGCCCTCACCCTCTGGAATTCCATCCCACAGTCCCTCTGCCTCGTTCCCTCTCTTGCCTCATTCGAGACCCATCTCAAGGTGCTCCTCTTCGACTGCGCTTTCAGTCACCCTCCTATCCCTATCCTCCCCGCCCTCCATATTCTCACATCTCTGTAGATCACTGGCTTTCTTCGTTCTCTGAAACGACAACAACATCAATTTACATTTGGAACCACGTCTTTAGAAAGCGGGACAACGTCTCAAAAAGCGCTCTACGCGGCTGAACGAGCAGAAATTGCTGCAAATGCACATCTGGTCAATGAGCATCTGAAAGAAAAAGGCAGGATGAGATTTTGGGTTGTGGGATTCTTTGCCAGAACATTTTTTATTCCAAAATATAAAGTGGTAAATTGAATTTAAAACGATTCAAATTTTCAGCATTTTTTATCCCCTCAGTGTTTCTTTATTTACTTCCCAAAAGTGGAAGTCCTTTTCGTTTCCCCAGAAACTACAGGAATAGGCAGCAAATATTTCGTATCATGGTGACAATTCCCAGTGCACTGGAAAAGGGAAAATGTTATTATGTCACTGTTAATATTGGTCATTCACTTCAAGGCAATTTGCGTGCACAAATTGGCTGCTGCATTCACTTACAGAACAGTCGCTACACTTCACAGTGAATCCTGTGAAGCGCTTTGAGACATCCTCCGGACACAAAAAGCATTGTATCGAATGCGGGGTATATTATTTTATGAGCATTATTTGGCAGAAGCCAAAGTAAGGACAAGAAACCAGGGGGCAGGGATCTGAGGTGCAGATTATTTTGGCTTCATTTCAACCACTGTGCGGGCAAAGCAAAAGCAAGAATGGGGGTGAATTTAACGTTAACTTGAGATGCTTAATTGTAAATGAATCCCGAGGCTCCTTAAATGAATGATCGCGGATTTAGTGATATTGAAATCCCTTGAGTTGTCTGGCTTGTTATTCGATTAGATCTCATCAGGGCAACATGTGCTGTGTGTCTGCTCTCTCTGCTCTCTGCCTTCACCAATACAATGAAAGCGTTGGTGATAATTACAGCTCTGCTGGTGATGAATATCGGAGAGAAAGTCTGACATTTCCACTTTTAAACAGCTTCCTGCCTCAACAAGCAGCCCATGATGTTTATTTATTGGCTTTGAAAAGGCAAGTCAGAAGATTAACTGTTATCACCCATAAGTTACGAACATCAGGAGCTGGTTTATGTAATTACATCAAGGCAAATGTTTCTCTTTATTTCACTTGACATTTGACTGAAATGTTATTGAGTGTTTTTTTCTTTCCCTTCTACAATCTTTCTGGACAATGCACGTTCCTTGAGGTAAATTTCCCTCTCTTATTCTCTCTCTCTTTCTCTCTCTCTCTCTCTCTCTCAGCAAGACAACAGGGCACAGGTTCAGGGCTTCGAAGGGCAACTGAGGACAACAATAACAACAAATTACATTTAAATAGTGCATTTCATGTCAGGAGGACGTCACAAGGCGCTGGACAGTTGGGGATCCGTGCCCTGAAAGGACAGACACCAGAAGATATTTCTTCACAACCGAAGGGTAATTAATGAGAAAGGGTTGCGGAAAGGAAGGGTGGTTGAGATCAGGACTCTGGGATTCATTAAAGAAACAGCTTGATGCTTTGATTGGAGGATTGGAGCTCGGGTGTCCTAGAGGCATGAGACTGTACAGGCCAAAGGGTCTTCTTCTTCATCCGAAGCTCTACACTGGGGGTGGGGAGAGAGTGTTCAAGAGTGTGGGAGCACTGGACTGACTGAGGCACAATTCACTAAACTGCCCTAAAATATCCCCTTCCTCTGCCAACAAACAACCAACCCCTACCCCCACCCGCCACCACAACCCTCCCAAGATTGGAAACTTTGGGATGATATGAACGATGTTTCATAACCCATTCCTTGTGCTAATTACGAAGCACCACAATTTTCACCCCTTCTCCAGTTGATTGGGTCTGAACAGATGTGCTCTGCCACACACTCGCTCCCCCACCCTACAATTGTTCTATTAGGTTTTTTTTTAGGGATTGGGCTGAATGTTGTGACTGGGCGCAGTGTGGAATCATCACCGCCCTGTCCATTAAATCCACCCACCCGTCCGTTTTCAAACCCTTTTGTTTGGAAACACTCCATTACCCCCTCGTAACTATGGCCCTCGTGAGAGACAGCTGTCAAACATTGAATACATTTACATTCTCTGCACAATTTCAATGCACAATTGGCCTTGTCCTAGAGTATCCATAACTGATGCTCTCAATTAGCAACATCCCATCATTTGAAGCCTCTCCTTGTCTATCCATCCCTAAATCAATATTCCAATGTGCGCTTGGATACACAGCGTAAACCAAACATAAAGACTTTTTTACGGAAAATTTCAGTCAAGATGGAACATTCACAAAAACAAAGGCAACTTGATGATGCCAAAATGTCTGTGTTTTTTGGGGGGAGGGGGGGTAGGGAGGGGGGAGGAAGGGGGAACCTATTAATTGCTGTTTATTTTCAGTGGATTTACATATGCAGAGAAATTACCATATGAATTCATTGAAATGGGCGATTGGACGACCAAGGCTGCATATTAAGTAACGTTCAATTAACACTTAGCCCTTTGTGTACTAAACTTTCCTCACAGCTCTGGTCTCCACCACTCCTCCCGCTGTTGACACCCTTTGTGGAAATAAATCCTTCCTGGCGTCTGAGCTTAGGAGCTCGGAGGCACTGCCCCACGTAAAGGCTGCTACATAAATGTGAGTTGTTGCTGTTGTTGACTTCTTATTCTGGTTTATCTGAATGAATTTCCTTTGGTTTACAGTCTCAATCCCATTTTAAACACCTGACATACTCAGTGAGATTCTCCATTGAGACCTTTCTTGACAAGGCTGAAGAGTACATCCTCATAGTGTATAGGTTTAATGTACTTAGCCTATATCCCATGCAGTCTTTTGTTTGGGAACATATATACTGTATGTCCTGGAATATATCATGCTATAGAAATTACAGTACAGGAGACTATTCAGGCTACTTAGCTTGTTCATCTACTGAAGCTTTCATCATGTACTGTTTATGGGACATTGATGTGCGCAATTGGCTGCTGCATTTCACCCAAAAAGTGTATACAACAACAAAATGGCATTTGTACAGTGCCTTTCATATCAGGAGGATATTCTAAGGCACTGGACAGTCACTGTGTCAGACTCGAGCTAGGGACAGGATGGGGGAGGAGGGTGGTGGGGGGATGGGAAGGGGTGCATAAGGAGTTACCGATGGGACCATCAAAGAGGAGAGTCTTGAGGTGGGACTTGAAGGAGGCCAGGGAGAGGAGAGGTGAGGCGAGTGGACTGTGAGATGGAGTTCCAGAGGTTGGGGGCAGAGTGGCTGAAGGCTTGCCTGCCAATGGTGGGGCGGATGGGTCAGGGGATGTGGAGCAGGCCAGAGCCTGCTGAGAGGAGGGGGCGGGAACGTCGATAAGGGATTAGAAGGTCACAGATATATGGTGGGGTGAGGTTGTGCAGGGCTTTAAATGTGAGGACCAGGATCTTCAATTGGATCCGCTGGATGATGAGGAGCCAATGGAATCGGGCAAGGATGGGAGAGATGGGGTCACAGAGTTTTATAGTCAATGAATTGGCTTTACAACACAATCCGTGAAGCACTTTGTGGCATGGCAACAACCTGACAAGGCTTTGCACCAAATGCAGGATTATTTATTATTAATATTCTTATCATAAGCCGTATTGTAATTGACATTTTTTGCTCTTTCTGTTTCTCTTCACACCCTTTTGCAGTGAAACCACTGGAGAAACTTGGGCCCTGCAAAGTTCCTGTGTAAACTTTGCCTCCGCCTGCAACGAGTCACGAGCCCGCCCGCACGATGTGCTGTTATTTACAAAGGCTCAGGGTTAAAATGGGTATCCATAACAACGTGTTTACTCATCAATAACTGCAGCGAGCGCCCGAGAGGTTGCCAGCAATGGGATGCATCCAAATCAGTCATAAGTGGCCCCAGCCATTTCTGAAATGCTGGCAAGCGAGAGACATCCTAATGAAATCCTGCTTTAGCCTGAGGGGCTGTAATGAATCGAGCGATGGCCTCGGATTGTCTAGGAGGGTGAAGTGGCTCTGCAAGGCATCGCCCATCTCAATGGAGCAATCAAGAGGAGATCATTGAATTGAAGCATGAATGAAGGTATCAATTGCTCCATTATCATATAACGATCCAGCGCCTTGAAAATCA